>VNJR01001946.1:0-429493 GCA_008042585.1 Drosophila punjabiensis | reverse complement strand
CAGCGGTGAGCGTGGCCAGCAGCACAGCCTTGGCCATTCGGAACTCCACGATAATCGCCCACAGACTGTCCATTTATTTGCCACAGCTGCTGCTGCCCTCAAGGGATCCCCAGAAGGTAATATAAGTTAGAAATAATAAATGTATATAACAATATCTAATAAATAAGCTTTGGGAGAATGACTAACATCTAATAACTAACTTTCGCTGAAGCAGCATTCTTAAATCTTTGAAACCTTATTCATTTCAGCTCATTACGGAAATCAATTGTCATGTGGCCCAGTTTCGAGAGCTGCTCATCTTTATAGGACAGGCCAGGGATTCCCCTGAGCTGCGCGAGAAGATCAGGAAGCTGAGACGTAACTGCGTGGATGCCTGCAAGCACACCGCTCATCTAATTACGCCCCAACCGCGTCACTGCTTGGGCAGTCCCAGTGAGAGAATGCACTTGACCCTGCTCTTTTACCTAACCCAGCAATTCCAGCATGAATTGATAAAGAGCTACCGGTTGATACAGCTCGTGCCTCTGGACATGACCGAGTATTATGGCAAGTAAGCTGGCATTTATATCGGGCATGTAAAGTCTTTCAGGGTATCCTTGCAGCTCCCTCTCGGACCGCTCCCTCCAATCTGGGCAACGTGATAAGCCAGATATTGCTTTGTAAGCAGATCAATCCCGATTTCCAGCAGGAGGAACTGTGCAGCATTGTGAAGGACTCACAAGAGCTGTCGGAGCTCCTGGAGGAGCTGCAGGCCCATTTGCCCTTGCCAGAGGTTTCCCCCGAATTGGACCTGGATCCGGCACAGAAATGTGAGTTGATCAATGGAACACATATCCTTCTTCATTTGAATTCTCTTATTCAGCTGAAAGTAGTCTCGTCTCGCTCAACACTCCGGCTTGGTATGTCCGGCAACGCAGAAAGAGCTGCAAGAGCCGGAGTCGCAGTCTCTGCTGCTGCCTGGCCAAAAGTCATACCAAGACCCATTGATGGAACTCGTTACCAATCAAAACCAATCTTAATACCAGGAAAAGCAATCAAATGCCTTAGCAAAATAGTTCATACGTAGAGAATGCAAAAAAAAAGAGATAACTTATAGAGAGGAAGTGAAAACGTGTTGAAGATAGATACCAATTATCAGCTAGGAAATTGTGATTTGGAATCCATAAACAAGTCATTAAACGAGTAATCACTACAACGCTCTTCGATAAGTGAACAACTTTGGAGAACCAAGATAAAAATGTATTCCCAGAAATGATAATAAGAGGAGGACATCAAAGAGTCCAATAATAACCATAACGAAAGCAGTACCGGAAAGCGTTTACAACGAAACGAATACAAACCGAAAATACGAATCGAGAGTTGGATTTTTGAGAAATCCCAAACAAGAGATGATGAAATTCGAAATCAGCGCCGCCTTACATGGACACAAAGAGCGATAAATTAACCGAAAGCAGGTGAAATCCCGCTTTATGGCGCCCAAGAAAGATGTCATATATTTCTGGGCCGCGAGAGAAGAATCCCAGAAGCCGCGCAAGTCAAGCGTGTTTGCGTTCCACTTAGCGAGGCAGGTGATGGCTATGGCGGCGCCCACCTGGTGATGATCATAAACGCTGATTAGATTCCGGCTTACACCGCGTGCCGCCTCCCGTCGTCGGACAATGGCAACCAAGTTGAGCGAAGCGCGAATCGTGCGCGCCTTGACAACAGGGAATGATTAAAACGAGATAGCTTGCTTTGATTTTTGCATAGTTTAAGTATTTAATTTTAAAAATATGCCTTTGTCTTTTACAAAACATATCTCTACATTAAAAATATATATATAGATGTATATTGTATGCAGATTTATATGGTATATAATATAATATATAGGTGTATATATTAGGTATAAACTTGTCTACTTGTCATATGGATTTTCACAGAAAATCTTCAACTTTTTGAGTAATGCTTTTCAATTGTTTCCATGTGCGTTTGCTTAAATATTTACTCTTATTTTCCCTCGTTTGGTTTTCTTGCGCTTTCGCTTTCCCCTCGGAGAGAGAGAGAGACTGTTCAATCCTGTAGTTACTTTGTTGAGCATTATGCACTTTATGGAAGATTCTTTGTACGCTCACTGAGCCCTCCGGTTCTCCGGTTCTCCGCAACTCCTCGCTACCAGCAAGCTTTGACACAAGGCAAAAAGCAACAACAACTGACTAACTAATTGTTAACAACAATCTCTACACGATTACAACAAGGGCTGTTAGGTGTCGAATGCTTTAGTAGCTACCGTTAGACATTTGCTACCATTATCAATATAAATTCACTATTTGTTCACGATTCACGATTCTTTCTGGCTAATATCACCGTTATCACTGCAATGCCTAAACTCGGCTTAAGTCTAAGCAGAAAGAAGTCTTTACCCGGATAGAATAGGTGTGGTGTGCCATTAAAAGGTAAACAAAGGAACTAACTTAGCAGCTAAAACATTTGTACGAACGAAACGAAAACGAAAACGAAACCGGTGATGAAATCATACAACGAAAGGGAATTGTGCAAAAAAAAGAGACGCAACGCGACACAACAATAAAAACTAACAACTAAAAAGCTTAGCAATTAGGCCCTAAATTACGGGTGAGACAGTGTGTTTTTGTGTGGATCTGCTATCTGCTATCCGGATGAGTGGCTGTACGGGGGTGTGACTGTGGATGTGGAGGCGTGTTTTTGCAGTCTGGCTGTCAAAGGAACTGTGACGCGGCAGTCGGCGATCTAGATGCGTCCGCTTTTGCTCGCCGTTGACGTCGAAAGCTGTTCCAGGCGGGAGCACAGCTCCTGGGCCAGGCGCAATTGATTCGCAGCGGCGGCGGCACACGAGGTGGCGGCTCCAGCGGCTCCTCCAACGGGCAACTGGACTCCTGCCACGACTTCCGGATAACTGATGCACACGCCCACCCAGCGAGCTTGACTGCAGGCATGGGACTGTAATAAAAGAATAAAAGACTTTAGTCTTGCGATCCAGATCCAAAATATATACAAATACTGAGTGGAATTTTTACGACTCAAACATTTAAGAGAGCGACAGAGCTATAAAGATATTGCGTAGTCATCATTCACTGTGCAATAGCTCGACTTTTCGTACATTTGATTAAACAGCAATCTAGCAAATATGTACTTTTAAAATATGTATATTAATTTCACGTCTTGACTGCTACAAAAGGCTTATTTGCGTTGACTTATCGAAAAAAGTATGGAGGTGTCAACCAGTGGTGTTATGCATATTAACGTTTTCCATCGGATATTTATCGGATTTACTTTTCGTACTCGCATTTAATTAGTATCCATCAAAAGTGAGACTTGGCAAAGCAAACGATTAATTAGAGGTATCGAAATCTGAATGCTGATGGCAGGAAATCTAGGAACTTAAGTTCGAGTCGCAGGGCTTCCGTTCGCAGGGAGCGGTATGTGAACTCACCATGGCAAAGTCACGCTTCCACTGAACACCGCACTGGCCGTCGCAGAGGGGGCAGGGACGCTCCAGGCTGTAGCCACCGCACTCGCTGCAGTCGAGCGATACATGGTCGTCCGTCCAGGATACGCCGCAGGTGAAGCAGGAGCCCATGTGCTGGCGCAGCTCCTCGATGGTCAGCACATTGTCCATGTTTATCTCCAGGGGGCTTCCCACCAAATCCGGCAGCGAGGCAGACAGGCCCAGATTGTGATGCCTGCAAGAGAGATTTGGAATAGAGCGGGGAATTCGCGATTAGTAATCATGACAAATCGTGGCGAGCGGGCGGTTAACCGTGACCTTGCCAAGTGGGTGGCGGCGGCATGCGCTGGCGTGATTATGATAATGAGCGCCGTGCCGGCAGAGCGGCAGGGCGAGCGGGATCGGGGAAGGGGCGGCGGATGAAATGATTGGCAACTGTACCCGAGCGGTTGCGTCGCGACTTTCGCCCGATCATGTGAGCGATGGCGACGGCGACGGCTTTTGTTGCTGTTGTGCGGCCCCAAAATGCGGAATGATAATGATAGGACGGCGAGTACAGTGCTCGCTCTACAGAGTAATCTTTGTCTTGTTTGAATTATGATTGTGGTTAGGAAGCTAAATACCAGTTAAGCTGTCCGGAAATACAATGGGGTTTT
Organism: Drosophila punjabiensis; assembly: GCA_008042585.1. NCBI lineage: Eukaryota > Metazoa > Arthropoda > Insecta > Diptera > Drosophilidae > Drosophila > Drosophila punjabiensis. The sequence goes on along the minus strand of VNJR01001946.1, from coordinate 425,374 downwards.
CTCATTCTAAGGAAAATAAGCCAAAGGTTAACTGGCAGGTGCTGTAAGCTGACAAATACCTAACCTTTAGATTAATTTTTTGTTAACTTGCAGTTAGTACGTGAGAAAACTTTTTCCCCCATTTCATTATTTATATTAAATAATTCAGCTCCAAACAAAATTAACAATATGAACAGTTTCTTTGGCATTTAGACAAGTTAGCTGTATCGATCGTGACCTGTTTGAATAAACACAGACAGAGGACGGACCAACTGTTGATCCGAAGGTGCTGGCCCCTTTCATTAATGGGCCAAAGTCGTGGCCAAATCGCAGGTGTGGCCCGCCATTGTACTTGTATACTCGTACGGTTGTATTGGGCGGATTTGTGGCTGGTGTACTCTGCACCCTGGTCGTATCGATAAGATTGCTGAAATCATGAATGAGCCATACGATTCCTCCCCTTCCGCCCCCGTACTATTGAATAAACCCTGACATTGTTTACAGCGAATTTTTAGCAAGTGCAAAACGGAAACGAAACGAAACGAATCGCAGCGAATGTTCGATTCCAGCTAAATGTGAATCATGATCATGTGTGAGCGATCTATAGGATCAACAACATCCAAAATTAAATACTTACGACAAGGGGCTGCAGATGTCGGCGATTTGGGGACCGTGAACACTGGCGATCGACATATTGGCTGCTGCTGATGGCACTGCAAAAGAGGAAGAGGAGAGAAGCAGAGAGTCAGTGGAGTTCATCAAATGTAACGACGAGCGGCGGCACGGGTTCAATGCTGGCCAGGTAAACGATCGGCGGCGAAGGTGAACGAGCTTATGGTGCAGGTGCGTGAGTGAGCTCGACTGTACCAAGTCGAGGTTCATTCAAATCCGATCGATATATAAATACACGGGTACCTACTGTCAAGTGCGAGTCACATTTTCCGCGGCAACTCGGACGACATTCTTGGCTAAAATTAACAACTATTGGCTGGTAGCAAAAACCGCTGAAATCCGGTTGAAAGCACCACACCAAAGCGAGGCCGATGATCAGAGATCACAGATTCAGAGCGCTAGCTCGTCGATGTTGGGCGGTGCGTCATCCGTGTAGTTTCAATTGTTTTTGGCGACGGACGGACAATTAAAAATTTTAATGTTCGAATTATTTGGAATTGCTTTGGAAGGCGAGATACGTTAATTGCTTATCCACATGGGGGAATACTGGCCCACACATATGCATGCATATTCCGTATACGACCTGTCTACATTCTCGACACGATTTTGGCAAAGTTGCAAAAACGTATATATTTTCGTCTATCCTCGGCAGGCACATGACTGCCGCCTCAGCATCATAATAAATAAATAAATATGTATGTATGTACATATGTATGTGAAAACGCTTGGCGTTGTTATGCGGCCAGCCAGCCAGCAAGTTGTTCTATAATTAGTCTAGATCGTATGAGAAAGTATAATAAAGAGGCGGCGCGTGCTTAAAATAAACACCGCGACATGCTGCTGCTGCTGCTTCTGCTGCTGCAGTCTGGGTTTGCGTCGCGGCTGAGTGCAACTCGCTGCGGTTCGAGCCCCGACTGAGAGGCAACGGCGCAAAAACGAAATTGCTGTAATTTATCCCGAGCGAGGCAAGGCGAGGAGCATATTGTGTGTACACACAACTAGTTGCATTTAATTTGATTTTATTTATTTATAGAAGGGCACCCATACAGTCTCATTCGAACACGGACGACTGGCTGTTTTTTTTTTTAATTTTACTTTTTTTTATTTAGTTATTTTGGGCACGGAAATAATACTTACATTTGTTGTGTTATTTACAGCAACGGTTGGTGTGGGGCGCTTTTTTATTATTTATTCTACGCTATTAATAAATCCAAATTGGGATTTCTGTGTTGTGGCGTCAGTTGCCTTTGTTGTTTTAACTTGCTTTTGTTGTATTGGTAATTGTAGTTGGCCTTGCGTAAGCCAGACAATCGAAATTACCTTTTTTTATAATTGTTTGGAAATTAACATTAACCGTTGTTATTGGCAGTTGTAAGTAACTTTTCACACGCGATGCGAGAGACAGTTAGCTTGAGCTCATGAAAAATTCAACGTTTTCCACAGCAATTTGCAATTGTATCGTTTGTCAGAGACTAAAGCGCACTTTTATAGTTGGACTTGGAAGCGAAACTGAGCTGAAACTGAATTGAGTGCGGAATTGAATTGAATCCAAATTCAGATTCGTTTACGTTTTCGTTTTCTCCAGAGCCGAAAGACCAAGTGGCAAGCACGACAAACAAACCGCGAAATTCGAATTTCGAATGAACGGCGCTCGCTGAATTCGCCTCGCTTTTATAGGCGAACGGCGGCCAGGCCAGAGAGCGAGAGAACCAGCTGGCTGTCTGGTTTGCTGAGAGTGCGAGTGGGAGGCGTGAGTGGGGGGACGGAGCAAGAGAGAGCGAGAGCTAGCGATATCGCCTCGGATGACAAAGCAAAGCTAACGAACTGAACTTGTACACCAACACTACCTCACTCACTGGCGTGCAAAACTCGTAATAATCATTTAATGGGGGGTAAATCACAAGCGAAAAGCCAAAACAAAGTCAGATGCTGACCAAATTAGCGGTAGTTGGCAACAGCCACAAATCTCAGAGAGGCTCTCTCCGAGGGAGAGATCTCCGCGGCGATAACAAAGCAAAACAAAAATAATGCCCGACTCTGCGGCATATGGCGTGAGAGCAAGAGAGACGGAGACTGAGTGCACATTTAACGGTCACTCACACATACACGCACGCATATCTGCAGGGCAGCGCAGTACGTATACGACACGTTGACCGGACGGACACTAGGACGTCGGCTAGGTGTAATCGCCCGCGGTTATTGACGCATGTCCAAGAAGGCAGCAAGCAAAACAGCCGCTACAACAACAGCAGGGGGCGAGAAGCGGACAGGCGGCTTGGCAACCGTCAGAAGAATCGATGGACGGACGCATTTCATTTGAATAACAAATCATTTTCCGCGCTGACAGGTAGAGCGCCGGGCAAGGACAGGGACGACTACGGGTTCGGGTTCGGATTCCGGTACGGGTTCAGGTCCGTGCAGCAAGCAGGTGAAAAACAAGAGTGAATGGCAGAGTTCAGGGCTCACAAAGGTAGGCGGAAAATGTGATCCTCGGAAGGGGCAGGTAAACGGACATCCCTAATTGACGGAAATTTCCACTAGGATTGTTTTTCCCATTCCAAATAGAGATCTATCTTGGCAATAACAAGTTATTTATAAAACGCTGACAAGCTATTTACGAAAATTATAAAAATAAAATTCTGTATTTACAAAACAAACTACGAAACTATTTTCAAAAGAATCAATATAAAGATCATAGAATAGAACTATTACATATGAATATTAAGCTATATCATTGTGGGTCTTATCAAATACCCCCTTTTGAAGAAAGAACACTACTTTCAACATTTCTTTCAAATATACAAATGACACTGCTTATAATCTCATAAATATTTTTCGTGTGATAATAAAACGTTTTTTTAATAGTCTTAAAATGACAGTATCAGGCGGAATTCATGCTGTCTTCGCCGCCCTGCATGTTTCCCAACCATAAATACACATAAATGTATATATCAACATTTTTTCGCTTATCAATCAACAGCTAATCTTATCGTCAAAGTCGCCCTCCCCCCTTTTTTTTTGCGGCCCATGCGCGTGTCTCTGCAGCGAATTGTAAAAAAGTGTAACGGTGAAATCCATTCTGTATGTATAATGCGAAGGCAATTCCCTTCGGAATGGAACTTTTCGCTGTCGTAGGCATGTTAATGGGAGAATAAAAAACCTTCCAAAGTGCAGCTAGACGCGACTTAACTTATGCATAGGAGCCAAGCTTCAATCCAAGGCGCGCGTCGCTTGGAAGGCGGCTCCAATTTCGCCAGTCCAACGAAAAGGGAGCACCCAAAACCAGAGACGAGCCGAACTCATGCCCCAAACCAAACCCCCAGGCGACCCTCGCCAAATTAATGCAATTCAGCGTCAGAAGCGACGGTCAACTACACACGCACACACACACACAGCATACATTATAAACAATTAATGTTTATTTAGAAAGCAAGAACGAACGGAGCCCTCGCGATCCAGGCACACTTTTCACTGGCATTCAACTTTGTGAAGGCGCAGTTTGAAAATATCAGTATACACCGGAAAAAATTATCTAAAACGATATGCTCTATTAAGGATGGGTTTTAAATACATCCTAAATAAGTTTTATTGGAAATATTATTATATACATGCTGCATTTGATTATTTATTTAGAGAGTACACCCTATATTACATCTTTGAGAAACATACAGTCTTAATCATTAAACTAAAACAAAAAGATAATGAATTTATGCAATAAATACATTTAAAAAATAATAATATTTCTAGATTTACTTTCAATTTTAAATATGTTTATTATATTCACCCAAAGAAACCCGTGTTACCACGAAAAAATGCTCAAGGTGTATTCTCGAATTACCTGCATTTAATTAAATTATATTAGACTGATGTCAGCTGTAATTTGGATATTAAATTGTATAATATTGGGCAAGTGCACAACGGCGGATTGGGGGGTCAGTTTGCGTCAATTTAGTTCTCAGTGCGAAGGTGGAATCGGGGGACCATTGTCACCGGAGAAGGTCGCACGGCAATTGCCTGAGAAACTGAGGAGCCCGGCACAAAGACGGTTCAATGTGAAGAGACAACAGTCTCACCTCAGCGGAAATTGCGTCAGACAATGTGAGGATATTAGTCCGAAAATAACAATATTTAAATAACAATATTTTGCAAACCTTTTAAAAACTTATTAAGTGCCCCTCCGCTCTCACGTTTGTGTCGTGTATTTTTATACTCTTCCTCGCGAGCGCCGATTCAATTGTAAATAAAAATAATAATTTCTGGCTAAATATATCCAGCCAATTGTTCCGATACCAGGGACAAGCGAAAAGTGTATGCGAATATAAACAACTGAATTTCGCAACCGGATGATCGCGTTAAGAAATAGCCCAGAAAAATTAGTTTCTATCTTATCGCCTGATTTATATGTCTGCCAATGGGCTATCAGCTTTCAAATGTATTGAATATCGCAAATAAAACTCGATGGGGCGCTTGTACTAGAATATTTATTTATTAGTTATTTGAAATTTTCTAAGGGAATTTCTAAACGTTTCTGCCAATCAAAAGCTCGTGGAAAGTTACGCGATTTGAAATATGTACTTGGGATTATTCCGAAATCGACTTATAAGCCCTACAACGGGTACAATTACTGGAGAATTTCCAGGCATACGAATTTTGCAATAAACCAGCTTAGTCTACTTCTGGTCTTTGGATTTGTTTGAAATACATTGTTTAAGCTGTCCCGGGTTTTGTTTATTTCTTTCATTTGAGAAAACCTTTGATTTACAAGGAACTTAAATCAGAGGTACGACTTAACTAGAAGGTTTTGGTATTTTTAGATTATTGCAAGCTGTTCTATACTTACAGTGATGACTAATAAGTGGCATTTCGAAGAGTAATAGATCGTGTAAAGGGTTCTAAAAACTACCAGAGTGTTTTGTTGCTCGAGTTGTGGCGACAATAATGCAAAAAAAAACCCTCCAAAATTATTTATTATACAGTTTTCACCCAAATTAGACCTCATCAGAACTAATTTTGCTTGCTGATACAACCGAATTTTAGTTGCAAAGCTGTTTTCTGTTCCCAAAACTAATCTTTGCATGACAATTTATTTAACATGTTTTTAGGTTTAGTACTTTTGCTAGCAATAAACCAAGCATTCAGAATTATGATACTCGCACTCATATTGAAAAAAGAGCTCCAAACCATTTATTTACACAGCTTGAACGGCCATTAGGGTATTGCGATTTCGTTAAAGCCACCGCTAGTTTCTGTTTCTGTTTGCCGATATATAGCCGCTTGGCTATACTATTATGCATAAGTACAGCGCATACGTATTTTTGCGGCAACGGTACTGGCACTCAAGTGCTGCTCGAAGACATGCGCTTCCTCTTTTGGATTTGGCCTGGCCTCCGCCTGACTATCGAGTCGCGGCTCCAGCTCTGTTTTCTGCTTCGAGCCAGCTAAGCAAACAAAGCTGCTCCTGAAAGTAGCTGTTAATTATTGTTATGGATGGATGTTGTGACTGGTGTGTAAATACGGCACACATGCGGATGGATGTATGGATGGATGGACGGATCGGACACAGCCAAATGCTAAAACAAAAGGCGGCCACGGCTTGACGTCAATTGGGAGCGAGATCAGGAACCGAAGTCGGAGTCGAGTCCCGAAAAATAATAACATAAAACGGTAGCGCGGCTTTTGTTTTGCTTTTGGCTTGTGATATCGATCATGAGCCCAAATTGTGGGCGGCTGATTCATTATAAATTATGGGGAATCTTCTACGGCTCTTGGGCAATTCAGCGCCACACGTTGATCGCTAGGTTCGCCTTCGAACAGATCATCATCACAAGCTGATGCTAATGAGTTCGTTCGAACGCAACAAACCCGTTTCACGGAGCGATGGGGTTCCCTCGCCCTCGAGATCGAGTGTAAACAAACCGAATTCGGAATTCCAGCCGGAGTCCGACTACGGAAAGCGTTTACTTAATTAATGGGGGAAAAGTACCCATTCGAATATCGGGGTAAACTGCCAAAACGGGGCGTGACTTCGTCTGGTCATCATCAACGAATCAACAGTCAACGAAAGTGACTTCAAAAGCTTCAAAGCCGTCCAAGTTCTATATAATCCCACTCCAGGTAAGTGCACTTGGGGTGCTACTAAGCCCCTGCGATGCCCCGCAATCCATCGTCAATCGGAAAGATTTACGAGCTCCGCTCGCCAGACGAAACTGTTGACAAGGGCAATTAGAATGGCGGGAAATCGGACCCGCGAGCTGAGGGGCGGCCCTGACCTTTGGCCCCATTTGTGTTTACTAATTTCCATGGGTTTTGTAAGAGTTCCGCGTAATGAATTTGCATACCGTGAAAGATAAAGCGGTATTCTCCATGAGGTCTGGAAAAGTCTCCTATAAATAAGTCCATGACACGTTATCTCACAACGCCATTGCATATATGCATATATGTGTGAATATATATAGCCCTGGGTTACCCTAGATCGGGGTACTGACTGACTGATGACTGATACACGGCCCTGCCCATGACTGATAAAGCCCCCAAAGAAGGTTACGCCAGGTGGGACTCACTCATCTCTGGTTCAAGTGACCTCAGCCCTGGAAGTATACGAATGGGAGCTACATATTGCCCAGCTATTGTCTGGTAACTTCTATTGTTACTATCCTTTATTGAAGATATAGTCTTAGAAGCTATAAGCTAGAAGACGTTAAGATTAGAATAATACTAACTTGATATTTCCATATTTCCTATTCTTAAAAATAGAACGTGTTCCTTTCAGGTTTGCTGCCTCAATATTTATAGATCTAGTTTATTTAAGCCTGATTGTCTCATGACTGGTGCGTAACCCCCATATAAGCCGCTTGCAATGATGGGTGATAAAACCCCATAGCTGATTAGATCAGTTACACTATTCGTAACAATAATTGGGTCGTTCGTAAGAACAAAGTATCACTGAGATAATATTTGCCCCTATTGCTTTTTCCTATCTTAATCCACATTTAATAAAGATATCTGCAGCAATTTTGAGTTACCAAGAAGCTTATACAAAAATTTATTAGATCTATTAAGCCATTAAAGGCAATCAAACTTGTTGCTTTTAAAGAGTCAGGAGTCCCCGATATCTAAAAAGGTCTTAAAAATCGAATTGCAAAGATGATTAATATTTCACTAAAGTCCCAAAATCAATTCTTGAAAGTGATAGAAAGTCAAATCATGCATCATACCACGGGATACGCAGACCGCAGAATATTAACGCTTATGTCAGGGTAAATGTACTGGGAAACTAATTGGAAATTACAATTGATATACGGTTCGTTGGACTACATCCGATTGCATATGGTAATGTTAGTCAGGCAGAGTTAGTGGGAATCGCAATGGCGCCGCACTTATTGTTGTTTATATTTTGTTCTGTAAAGTATATTGTACAACGTTGTAGCCTATAGGGAGCAATAGAACAAAGCCCGGAACCTGGATTACAATTTTAAATGCAAAAACAAACCCCGTCGTTGGCACATTGAACACTAGTTCAAGGTACTATTATTTTGTTCAACGCAATCTCATGAATATGGCACAAAATTGTGGTTTGCAAAAACCCCAAGGACCGACCGCAGCCAAAGTGCGCAATCCCCAATCGAGAAACTAGAACGCGCCGGAGAAAGACCGAGAAATTAATGCCACCGCGGGAAGGAGTCGGAGGAGGAGCAGGAAGGGTCTGCGGTTTCGTTTGGCGCGCGACAATTAACACTTGTGGAAGTCTGGAGAGCACTTAATTAGCAATTTGCATAATGCAGCAGTTTGTTAATTACACGTGACACGGCAGGCTTCGAGGCGGCCTCAGGTGCTTCAAGGGTCCGCAGATGTACTGGTTTCTCGCGTCAAAACCCAAAGGTTTCTCTGCTTTTCAGTTCAATCTGGTTTCGCCTCAAATTCGTTCAATGAATTTATGAAGTCCAAACTTTAGGTATTCGCCATGGACAATATTTAATTAATTTTTAGCATGAGCATGGCGGACGTCTAACAAACAAACTGGTTCCCTAAATTGACAAAGGTTCTACATTTTCGCAGTCAATAATGAACTTGGAATTCAACTAAGGAACAGAACGGTTCAGTTGAATCTGGTTTGGATCATTGATTTTCCCAAACGATTCGAAATGAGAGCATATAGCCACTAATTAATACATTTTTGTGGCCGTCAAAGTGTCAATAAAGAAACTAGTTTGCCAGCTCAGCGAGAGAAATGTTTAAGAAACAACATTATCTGGTTTTCTTATTAACTTTGTTTGTTTTACTTTATGAGAAACTAAATTCTCAAGAAACAAGTATAAACAAAGCGAGCTTTAAAGGTTTCCCTGAAAATGGTCCTCAGGGTATTTTTTTGTTTCATAATTCTTGGGAACATAGGATTGAGATTAGTATTTTCCAAAGAAGATTGTCGCAGCGTTCATACTCTTATCTTTGCATTAAGAGATGCAAATACAGGCAATGCTGATATTTTCAGAATAAATTAATTTAAATACCCGGGAAACCTTTCGGTTACTATCTTTACGACAGCTTCTGCTTGTGATGCTAATGGTGGGAATTTACAACAGGTTCGAGGGGGTTTATTTAGTCAATAAAGTGGCGCGAGCGACTAACTGACGTCGCCAGATCTGACAACGTCGTCATCGGCATCGTTGACCGAGTACTAGATGACACTACGGCAGTCGCATTCAGATCATTGTTGGCTCCTCGGTTAGATTTGCGTCGCACGGAACGTTTGCCCAGTGTAAACACACACTCACAGCCGCAGCCGGTGCCGGTTTGAACCGATTACGACTGCCGTAGAGCCCGGCAAGGGTTCCTTCTGTGTCCATATGCCGCCCGTTGGTGTGTGTGCTGAAATTGTAAATTAATAAAAAGAGCAGCGAACGAACGAAGCCAGCACAATGAATGAATGAACGGGCGGAATTCGAATTGAAATCAATCCTCGACACACACGGACACACCCAGCGATCGCTCGGCCAGGCCTCTCCAAGTCGAGTGGAGCTGCATTAGAAGGGGTTATACCGTTGCGGAAAACAAAAATATATATATATTCAGCTGTTGAGGCTCGCTGTTGCCACCTACAGTTTATTTTTATTTATATTCTTTTCAATAACATATACTTTGATCTAATCTAACATATAATAGATTCGGAATTCCCCATAGTTCTCTATAGAACAGATAATTCTGTGCATTTTCTAGCTATATTTCACCTACAATCAAAATGAGAACACACTACGTTTGAAATGAAAACTAATAATGTAACAAATTGTTGCCGATCTTGGTAAAAAGAGATCCCCATAGAACTTTTCTCTCTGTTCTGGATTAAGCGGGACAGATCGGAAGACCATTATTCAGCCTCGAACTGGTTACGACCTCAGTGAATTGGTTGCGGCCATTGGAAGCCGCCTCTAACCGGTGATCGGGCCCCTAAGCCCGACTTCCGATCTAGTTCAGAGTTCCCAGATCGGATTGCATTTGGGCATTTTCCATCAGCACGCCATCACTGCCAAGACATATGTTCCGTACCTGAGCATGCCGCGACTCCATTGCGGGACTGGGGCTATCGCCACTGAAGGGAGCTGCCGAGAGATGGGAGAATCGGAGGCGGGGCTGCTGCGCAATTCGAGGCAGCGGAACGGAGACTTATCAGCCAGAGACGTTAGTCGAGACAAGGCGAGGCGAGGCGAGGTGAGACGGGGCAAGTGGCGTCGGCAAGTCGACAAATTGAACAGAACCGTGAACGGACTGCGCGTGGCGTTCCGTTCTATAATGAGCATGGGAACATAAAGCGCAGACAGCGGGCACAGGTGGAGCAGGAGCAGGGGCGGCCAGAGGGGCATTGCGAAATCGAAAACGGTTTTATTTTTAAAAATTGTCATTACGTTTGTCGTTTTAATAAGCACTTTATGCAAGCGAATCGCTTATGCAAGCACCTATGTCCGAGCATGGGAGAGACAAGTGAATTCAACGAATGCTACAAAAATATAATTAATGTTTTATAAGGAATCACCGGGTCTAGACTAGGGCATGAGTCAAGCTCCACACGAGATAAGCACAAGAGCGATCAGTCAAGATAATAATATTAAAGATAATAGGATTCCATGACATCCATTATGATAAGTGTTATATGTGAGCAGCGCATACGAGTTCAGGAGAAAGATCACATCTAGTTAGAGTGAGTCAACCAAAGATAAAGCTTATATACCTTATATCAAATCTTATACCTAAGGCCTATAAATACCCGGGAGAAGTAATTCTCAAGTCGCTTAATTGGCTTTAATTTCACTGAATCATTTTTATTCGAAAACTTACAAAATCAACGTGAACTGGAAAGGCGTAACACCCAGGCAGACGAGACTGATGTGCAAATAGTCTGATGCAATATGCTAATCAGTTGCAAATATGCAACTAAGCTAAGCGAAATAATTTGCAAGGGGAAATGACCCATAACCCAATATAGACGCTATTGTAGTATATCTACATAAAGCTTTCATTTCGGTTACATAAATGAAGAGAAATCAATTTTCTGATTACTTAATATCTATTCTACAAACGCAATATGGTGTACTTGAAAAAAGAGTATGGTTATTATCAATCACAAAATCTGAAATTTCCGTAAGAACCCAAATCCTACCTAACTAACGTCCTTAAACCTTTTTCCGTTCACTCACTAACCCCATTTAAGACCGGATCAGGGACATAATTTGCCACACTTATGTATAATTTGCACGCAATATGCATGGGTAGTCCCCAGACTATATAAGACCAGGTCCTCCTCCCGCTATAGAAGCCTTTAACGAGCGACACGTGCCGAGTGGCTTTAACTACATATATGCATGACAAAAAAAAAAAAAACAGCTCACGCTAGCCATATTGAAGCCCGACTGTTATTGTTGTCCAAAATTGGGGAAAAATTCCACTCGCTTTTAATGGCTGCGTGCTGATATATATTTGCACACTCTTTTGGCACCCATTTCTCGGGAGGATGATCGAACGGAGGGCCGGATCCGCAGAGAAGTCACATGACAAACGCGTGAATTTAACTGCTCAATTCTCTCGGTGACAAGCGAAACGTGTGAATAAGCAAGTCGCACGACTAATCTAAGATCGCAGATAAACGACGGGCCCAACAAATTAGGTAGCTTAGCCCACACACCTCCTCTTGGTTTGGTTTGGATGTTCGAGGGGTAATTGATGGATCGCCTGGGTGGTCGCCCGAAAATCGTGGGATGTGTGTTCTAAATACAGCACGAAAAGCGTCTAATTTTAAAAGGGGAAAAGACAACTGGGAAGGAAGACAGAGTGTGGCTATTCCTGGTGCCGCTCGAGCACTTGTATAATTGATGGTACCTATTCTAAGCGGCCCCATTATCAACGGCACTCGACGCGATAAAGCCGAATATGGCCGGCAATTGGCATTAATAAAAGTGTTCGGCAGTTTCCGCCCCGAATCAGACAAAAGCCGGGACGCGGGGCAATCACCAGCACCCTCCAGTGTGTCAGCTGGACGACGGGCGGGAAAACCATCGGCGATAAGCCACTACCACTGACTGTTGCATTTGGTACAAAGGTGGAGCAATTTCCCGACTCGCAATTTCCAGTGCGAGGGGTTCTGCGGGGTTTAATCGTAAATAACATAGATTAGTCCGCATGTCTAGACTATAAATACGTTTTGTTGGGCTAATAATGTTTCCCTAATTTATATAAATATTTACCCATGAAGTTCAGCTTGTCGATCACGGCAGCCGCTGATCCCGCGGCGAGATTACAAAAGTCCGGATCATCCACATCGAAGATGATGTTATCCTCCCATTCGGTGACAATGTGCGATGCGGCTGCAGCGGCGGCGGAGGAGAGCGCCTGCTGCTGCTGCTGGGCCAGGGAGCTGTGTCCGCCGCCGGATAGGATGTTGGTGCTGTTGTTGTTGATGTTGATGTTGATGTTGCCACTGCAGATGTTCTTGTTGTCCGTTTTCATCTGGAAAAGCGGAGTCGCAATTAGAGAGAGGTGATGACCAAGCATATGGAGCGTACGTGCTGATATGCAAATAGCAAACCTCACACGTGGCTGTGCCTCCAAATGCACCTTTAAATGTGGTTTTGGTTAATGGAAATGTGGTGATAAGGAGAGGCGGGAGCAGTCCAGCTGTTGCCGCTCACACACACTCACACGCACACACACTTGCACTTACTTACATCCTCTCATGGCTCTTGCAACACCTTGTGTGCGCAAAACTATGCAAAATCAATAGATGCAAGATGCATTTATTTAGGTGAAGGCTGTCCGTGTGTCTACGAGTGTGTGTTTGTGTGAGCAATTGCATTTCGCTTAACTGCAATGCTGCTCTCATTGTTGTTGTTGTTGTTTTGCCTTTGCAAATTTTGTTTGGCCCTGGGTGCATGTGTATTTGTGCCGTTTTCCATTAGAATGCGATACCATCAGCTTTCCCACTCACCTTTATTTAGGCCAGCACACTCGGGGGTAGCTCGCACGAAATTTAATTGCCACAATGTTGAGCGTCAACAGCAAGATTTAAGGTTAATTTCCTTATTAAAAAAAAAAAAAAACAAAACTTTGCGTGCGCTAAATAGCTGGCAACTAGAGGTGGCAACCTTTCGATGACGGCAGTTATCGATAAACAAAGGCGGGCTACAGTTTTTTAAAATGGATTACTTAAAAACTAATCCGGACAGATATATTTTATAGCCTTTTGCCTTTCAAAAAGATTGCTAAGAATTGAAGATTATCTTAAAATTTATATATTTTAAAATAAATATTAATTCATGATATTAAGTATTTGGTACTTTTAAAGAGTGGTATTTTTTAGTATGCGCGTTTAGAAAGCTGGTTAGTATATTTTATTTACGGTCACACCGTTCACACGAAATTTTCGATCAAAATAAATTTGGAATATAAAAATAATTCGCCAATCTGAAATATATAATAAAATGCACCTGCTGCCTGGCCAGCTCAAGCTGAAGAGTGTACTCTAAAATCGTCCATTTGGAAACGTCAAGCACTGCACAGGCATTTGTCAGGCGACGACCACACCAGAAATTAGCAGTGGAAGTAGAATGGAGGAGAATATGTGGTAAATAATAAACATTGGGGCAACGTCAACAACTTAGGCTGTCCCTGTCCACACGAAGCGAGTGTCTCCAGCCGCCTCCTGTGTCTCGGCAAGGAGCTGAGATACCCCAAGGTTGCTCCAAGCGACTGAGTCAGCATCTCGACGCTGGGTCGGCGGGGTGGAGACACCTGAGGGGCTAGGCCTTATCAGCAGTGCTCGCCACAAGCAGCAGCTGTTTATTCAGACACGTTGACGTCGCCGAACTACTCCGCTAGAAGATTAGAAACAGAGCCACTGATAACAGTAATAATAATGACATCTCATTCGCAGGATAATTGAGCTGGAGTCGGCGCTGCTGGACGACTGCAATGTGAACGACATCTACGGAATTTGCAAGGGCAAGGCTCTGCCGGAGGCCCTGCGTCCGGATGTGTGGCAGGTGTGCCTGGATGTGCGGCACAAATCAGACCAGATGTCACTCTTCAACGAGATCTACGACCTGCCCTTCCAGAGCCAGCTGCGCGAGGACTGCCAGCGACACGTCGATCGCATGGGCAACGACGAGGAGGACAAGGTGTCGGTTGTGTCCGACTTGGAGTCTATCATTACGTTCTACTGCAAAAACCGGAATCTGCAGTACGAGCCCGATAACGGCTGGATCGAGCTGCTGCTCCCGCTGTTCGCCCTGAAGCTCAACCGCTCGGACACCTTTAACCTGTTCGAGGCGATACGGGACACCTACATACCCAAGGGCTGTCGGCCCAAGGGTAACGTCTTTCACGTCTTCCGACTGCTACTGCTTTACCATGACCCAGAGCTCTGCACCCTTCTGGATACCAAGAAGATCACGCCTGACCTGTACTCGCTGTCGTGGTTTCAGTCTCTGTTCACCTCCTGTAGCAGCCTGTCGGTGATCATTGCCATGTGGGACTTGTATTTCCAAAACGCCGACCCCTTCATGGTCTTTTTTCTGGCACTGATCATCCTGATCAACGGCAGAGAACAGATCCTGCAGATGCGCACCGCGTCCAAGGAGGAGATCATCAAGTTCCTCGGCAATATGCCGTGTGCGCTGGAGGTGGACGATGTCCCCGACTTTTGCTCCCTGGCCCAGTACTATGCGCTTAAGACGCCCACTTCCTTCAAGACGGACTATCTCAAGGCGCTGTATGGCAAGCAGAACGACACACCGCGCAGCCAGGACGAGGCCAACAAGGTGTCGCAGGCCCTGTGCCTACCCGTCTCCGTCTACGAGCTGGTTGAGAACTCTGCCACCGAGTTCCCTGTGCCTGACGCAGTGCGATTCTTTCTAGTCGACTGCCGTCCTGCGGAGCAGTACAACGCCGGCCACCTGTCCACGGCATTCCATCTGGACTGCAATTTGATGCTCCAGGAACCGGTCGCTTTTGCCACCGCCGTCCAGGGCCTGCTCACAGCCCAGCGCCAGGCCATTGAGGCCAACTCCAATGCCGGCGGCGAACACCTGTGCTTCATGGGCAGCGGGCGAGTGGAGGAGGATCAGTACACGCACATGGTGGTGGCCTCATTCCTGCAAAAGAACACTCACTATGTGTCGCTGCTAACCGGCGGCTATGCATCCATCCACGATTACTTCGGCGACCATA
This sequence comes from Drosophila punjabiensis, assembly GCA_008042585.1. Taxonomy (NCBI): domain Eukaryota; kingdom Metazoa; phylum Arthropoda; class Insecta; order Diptera; family Drosophilidae; genus Drosophila; species Drosophila punjabiensis. Next base: position 410,014 of record VNJR01001946.1, on the reverse strand, counting down.
TGGCCGACTGTCTGGAGGACCACAATGCGCGTAAGTGCCTCGTCTGCCAGCAGCACAATGTCCAGCAGGTAAGTCCAAGACCACTTCCAGACTATTTCTTAAACCTGTAATACTGTTCGTTCACCCCCTTCAGTCGAAACCCACGACTACGAAAGTCTCGACCGGACCCTCGTCCACGGATCTGTTCAGCAAGTTCTCCGCCGCGATGAAGTCAAAGTCGGCCGAGGTTAAGGGCAAGCTCCTAGACATCATCGTAAATCCCAGTGCGAATGGCGGAGCCTCTGCCAGCGGTTCCAATTTAACCAGCAACGGGATGCAGGCGGCACCGACCCAGGAACGCCATGTGAGTGCCAAGGAACGGAATGGAAAGCGATACCGTAACGTGGCACCCGTCTTCAGCATCGATGACGAAAACGAGGATGCCCTTGACGGTGGGGCAGGAGGGGAGCGGGATGCTCCAACGCTGGCCGGCGATGGCAAGGAGATTGTGAATCTTAACCAGTACTTTAAGACGGCGGACATCATTAATGCGTTCAAGTGCCAGGAAGTGCATATGAGCGGCTATATGTACGATAGCCACCTGATCATCACACCCGGCCAGCTGGTGGTGCTGCGAGAGCTGGGACGCGGCCAGGCGCAAATCATGGTGCGCCGTCCGCTGGCCAGCATCGTGAAGATCACCGCCAAGAAGCGGCATCGCGACCTGATCACCTTTAAGTACGGCTTTCCAGACGGCGACGGACTGCTCATCACGGACATGGACCGCTTCCTCATCCCAAATGCCGCCAAGGCAACGGCCATGGTCTCCCAGCACATAGTGGAGATACTGGACAACGCCAAGTAGAGAAGTAGAGAATTCCTCGATATGCTTTTCTCCGCCCTGCCCCCTTTCCCCCAAAAGCCTAACGCCTTATTTTTCATACAAAATCAGACACGGACAGAAAAACAGAGACACAAAGTGCAATGCGCAGGCGAGAGCGCTGAAACTAGTTTTTAATTGGCAATGTTTTCCTTGTTGTAGTAGCTGACAAATTGTAGTTCTTATAGTGAAACGAGGGCCTCGATGCAAATGTAACATAGAGCACTCGGACGGATCCCAGATGGTCACAACGCTAGCCCAGATTTTTCTAAATTTTCAGGTGCGAAGATAAGGAAATCTTAAGTGAAGCCTTGAGACTTACAACGTGTAAATGAAGAGAGTAACTAACTAATATTTATTGCAATCTAAAACCAAACAAATAAATCTGTATTATAATCGACACAAAACTAACTCTATCCTTCAGTGGTATCGCGCTTTTCCGATCGGGATCGGAAATGTACGCGTAGCTGTTGGTGTGCGTCGTTCAGTTCCACACCATTGCGGAGCTGTGAGCGAAGGTGGCAATAAAGCAGGGCCATGAAAAGGCAAATTATAAGCAGGACACCAACACCGATGACATACGGATACTCAATGGTTCCAGGTTCTATCTGCTCCTTTAGTTTCATGACGGAGTCACGAATAACTTGGTCGACATGCGACTGGAAGAGTTCGACTGTGGGAGTTTCGGTCTTAGTCTGCAGAGATGCGTATGCTAGATTGTTATCTCTCCATTCCTTGTGCTGTCCTCGGAGCACAGATGTACCCAAGCGAACAGTGCAGTCATCTCGAATCCTTAGGATACCGCTTCCGTTTATCTTAAGTTTAAGCTCATAATCATCAGCGGAGCACAGAGCAAGCAAAGACGTCTCTTTTGTAACAGTCGCCATCCAGGAATTTGGTGCGAGAAGTGGAGTCAGTAGAGATTGTCTCTCATCAAGATGGGAAGCGCAGACCGCGGATGACTGATTTAGGACAGCAGCCACATCACAGGGAAGGTTCTCTGTATGTTTAATTTCAAAAATTGTTGGTGGTTTGCAAACGAATCTTTTGTTTTCCAGTGTTATGCAGTGTTCCAAGTCGTGGAGCCTGAAATATCTTTCCGTCATATTATTGATAGCTATGTACGGGGCATCGATATCCAAAATCTCGATTGTGCCACTCTGATGCACTTTTGGAATGGGTGTCAAACGGTAAATGCTAAACTGCTCATTATCGATCATCGGAATTTTATAATCGAAGGCGAGGGTTTTATTATCCAGTTTCCTAGCCTTTTTTGTGGCGCTCTCGATCAAACCAGACTTCGTGAAGTTAAAATGCCTCACAATATCGCTAAAAACTCTTTTATCACATAAAGATGTAGTATTTAACTGGTCGCATTTAATTTCTGTGAGAATAATATTTGCCTCTCTCTCCATTTCCGAAGCTAAATGTCTGAGGTTTGCGAACATTACTGTTATATTTGAAGAATAAACTTTGTAGGTTCCCGAAAACAGTTTGATTTGATTTCTTAGCGCATCAAAGGAGATATCCCAAGTTATTCTGTAATGCCAAAATCTTTTTATAAAAGACCATTAGTAAACATAAACATTTGAAAAGGGAGATAATAACTTACTTAGTTGTTTCATTAATCGTACTTAATTGGTGAAAGGTGTTGAGTAGCTCATTTATATTACGAACGGAGTGCATTTCGGGCCATTCCAGTAAACTGCCGTACTTGACAAGAGCTTTACAACCACTATAAAATAATTCTTGAAAGATATAGATTGGTTCCATGTCTAAGACAACTCGCCGGAAGTGTTGACCAAGATTGATTCCAACTTGTCCCTTGTACTCCACATAGGTGCCGAGATTATTGTTGAAACCCATAAAGGTCACAGGTTTTACATCTCCAAAGGATCCACGGTTTACCGAAGCCTCCTGTGAGATGATTATGCACAAACTCAAGAATATAAGGATTGGCGAGAGAGCCATTTTTCAGTCTGTCTTCTTCGAACTTTCCTTGCAGACTGCAAAATGATCTCTAATGTTCTCTTCGGGTTGGCTTCGGTTTTGTGCTGACCTGGCATTCTTGTAAAGATACGAATATCTTCTAAGACTGAAGTGGCTTTGCTTTGTTTCAAACTCAACAAAAGCGATCCCATTTAAAGTTGGATTCATAAAAAGGAAATAAAAAAATGCATTTGTAGGAATGATATATTTCTGATCAGCACAAAATTTCTGCCCGAAAACAAATACAAAGCAATGTCATTACAAATTCTTATACAGATTTTTCCAGAAGAGGAAGATTTCCATCTTTGCTCTCATTTGTAGTGTGTTTTAGGAGGTGGATATCGTTTACTGGATCGTTCACTGGCTTCTGAGCTCCTCTGAATTGCCTTTGACGATGGTAGCGATACAACCAGACCAAGGAGAGGAGTATAACTATAAGCGCGATTACTGGGCACACGGCAATGACGGCTATTAAACCTCCCCCGACGGTTTGCATCTCCTGATGATCGAGTTTCAGTTGCAATTGATGAAGAGCTGCCTGAACGGAGACCTGATCTGCTGGTCTTGTTTTCGTCTGTAAAAATGCATAACCAATTTTGGAGGGGCCTCTCTGCTGGGGCCGTCCCTGAAGGATGACTGCTGAACTCCTCACCATACAGTCGCTTCGAATGCTAAGGATCCCGCTGCCGCTTATGCCCAGCTCCTGCCGATCCTCTGAGCACACAGCGGTCAGCAAAAGCTCTTCGCTGAGGGCCACTATCCACGAGTTCGGTGCAAGGAGCTGTGTCCATAGGGAGCTTTTTTCCGCTTTGCGAAAAATGCAGGCTTCGGAGGATTGATTCCGGACAGCCGCCAGGCTACAGGGTATGTTTGGGAAGCTTCCTTTTCCATAGGTGACTGGTATGTGACTACAGATTAATTTTTCCCTGGTCAGTTCGGTGCAATCGTCCAAATTATGGAGTGGGAAATACTGGTCCTGGTGATCATTAATGGCCAGGTACGGTGTTTCAGTGTCCATCACCTCGATTTGGCCATTTTCTACCCGTGGAATAGGGGTCAGGCGGTAGATACTGAACAGTTCCGCATCAATCAGGGGCACTTTGATTGTGAAGATCAAATGATTGTCGTCCAGCTGCTGGGCACTTACGGAGGCGATACGGTAAATATCAGAGGCGGTGGATTGGTCAACGAGCAATCGGCGGCCTGCCGGAATATGGGCCTTAATCCTGAGGATCTCGCTTTCCAGCTGCTGGACGGAAAGGATCAGTGGTGTTAGTTTATGCTGGTGTGCCGATGTTAATGCTTCCAGTAGAGCGAAATGCGTCCTTTCAATGTGCGCGTCCAGAGACCTGAGTGTGTGGGCGATAGAGATGAACGATGAATCTTTCTCGAAATCATAAGGAATATATTCGATGTCGCGTTCAAGCTTAATTATACTAGCTTTCACACTGCCCATAATATTTTTGGTGCTATCAACAACAGAACATTTATCTCTTAACAAATCGGCGATCTCATCATCCCCTAATGGAAGCTTCTTAAGCCTGATGTCCTGGGGATCCGCTTTTGTAGTCAGGCCTCGATAAAGCATGGTGTCCCCGAATTCAGTCAGTTTGAAGTGAAGGGAATCAGTGCATTTCCTTTCACCGGTTTCGCAAATTTCTTTAAGTCTTTGATATCCATTCTTTATGACGGCAGATTCCCGAAACAGTTGCTCCGTGTCGAAGCTGGCGTATATGGTCCAGTCATCCATGGCTATACCTGCCCGTCCAGCGAATTCCACGTAGGTTCCAAGGCTGTTATTGAATGCCTTCAACGTCATAACTTCTCCATTGTCTTCCTGATCTGGAGTATCCTGCTGGGATAAACCGATAGAAAGGGCGACGAGAAAGAATCTCCAAGCCAGCGTCGTCATTTTTCACTTTTTTAGTGTTTGTTATCCAAAGCCCATGCAGTAACTGACAAAAATTACTCGAATAGTGGTATATATCTTTATGGATAAAATAAATGGACAATATATTACAGTTTTTGCTGATCAAACATTTTTAAAGTCGCGTTGGGCTTTTGCATATCAACTGAACCTGAGTGTGTCGCAGTTTTTATATGATATAAATTATTAATGTATATTTTATATAAATATATGTTTGTTACACTTTTTAAACTGATATATGTACACAGGTTTATATTTTTATATTATATTATATTTTATATTATATCATTTACAGTTTTGGTTATTTGTGGAGGACTATAAGATAAATATATGTACATAGATGTATGTATTTATATATAGTTATGTTATTGCAATTAGGAATAACTATTTTATCGAACTTTTATTTAATTGTTCTTTATTGTGTCGTAGTGTTAATTTCCTAATTATACAATACGTCGTGATTGAGTCGTGATTTGTTTAAGACTACTTACAGATCTAGCTTAAGCTTTTAAGAAAGCTAACAATAGATCGGAAAGCTGTTAATAATTTAATATGAAAGCTCTATTTACCTGCATTTATATATATATGAGTTGTAACTTGTAAAAGTGAATGAAAAACTATGAGTATTTCTATTATGTCGAACGCTACGTTTGTACGCGTTCAAAGTGAAAAAAATAATTCAAGGAACATTATTTATTTATTTTTTGTTATGTTATGTTATAGATCTTGCTTAGCACTATAATTGGTGTTAGTGTTGATTTTTAAAGTTTGCTTAATTTGAAGATAAATAAAAAAAAATAAAGGATTCGTACGTGACAAAAACAGAAGTCACTTTCTCGGCGATTTCAGCAAAACCACAGGTATTGCTCTTATGAAAAAAATTTTTAAAGGTCATGCATCAATGTAATTTTCTTGTGTTTTTTATTTTTTTTTTTAATTAATTTAATTAAATAATTTAGTAATTTTATCCTCTGTCGCACGTTACATTTTTTTCCATCATACTTTTCATATTGTTTTATATCATTTAAGTAAATTAGAATAGTATATTTCCATTTAATTTGGACTCTTAGCATTATTCTAGTGATGTTAGAAAAATAAAATCCAAGCATAATGCATACTTTTGAAAGTTTTCACAAAAGAAAGTAGGTCTTTTTATACCCTTGGAGGGTATTATAATTTTATGATGTTATTCGTCAATATAATGAAAAATGGTGGTTGCGGAATAATGCCTGCGAATATTTCAAAATTTGTTTAAGAATATAATAAAGTTTTTTAAATCTAATCAATTAGAACATTTTTTAAGTTACTATGTTGAAAAAAATCATTTTAGAAAACGTTTAAGTTTTTTGGTGCGGTTGACATATCTGTAGAAATGCCCATATATAAGGAATCTTTTACCCATTTTCATTGGTAGTATATCTGGCGGGACGGGCCCTATGATATGGTAATAGTAAAGATTTGGAATTATAATATTAACTAAATAAAATTTGACTACAAATACGAATAGAGTTAATGCTAAAATTAACATAGGATAGGATAACATAGGATAGATCGGAAATGATATACAAAAATATAAATAAAAATGGCTTTGTTATTTTTCACTTAATTTAGTTTATTTTTAAAGTTGAAGATTGCCCTTATTCAGCACTGTTTCTGGAAATTAATATCGCGTCCACACAAGCTTATATAACAAATATATATTCAAGTTGCTCAAAAATTAAATAATAAAAAAAAAAGAATAAGATTAAACCTTAAAAAAGAGATACTTTGTGGACTTTAAAGCTAAGTGATTCCTGGAAGAGCACAAAATATATCCACAGAAATGTCGAAGATAATAAAAATATTCAAGGCATATATGTATTTAAGAGCCAGTGTCATACAGACATACCTAGAATATTTACCAGCAGCTCGCAGCTCAATTATATGACCAAGCAGAGGCGCTTCTCTTTGCAGACCCGGCGCAGGCGCGCTGCATGAGGACTGGCTGCCCCCCGATGGACCTACGTAAGCAGGCTCCATCGAGGTCCGCAATTCTTATCAATGAGAGTGACGTAGGTTGTGTGCAGACTGCTCGAAAGCCGCGGGAGCCGGGTGGCGGAGAGGTTGCCCACCGGGACTGGGGCTGCAAACACGGCCAACGGCACGGAATCGGAGTCGGAATCGAGGCCAGTCCGTTAAAAACTGTTGCACTGCGGCGCTGGTACGTCAGTTCATTCAGAACAGTCGAAGGGCGCGAACATCTGAGAAGAGACACGGAGACCAGCAGCCAGGAGTCGACTTCCCAGTCACCCAGCAACATCCGAAGACATAGTCTGTTTGTGAAGTGCCCCGATCCATTAACACCGTAGGTGCAACATGCGACACATGTCACTGCAGCAGCGGGGCAATCCCATGATGGCGCTTGCCCTGATCCTGTGCCTCAGCCCACTGCTTTTGGTCGAGGTCCGGGCGGTGCCCGCCTCCGTGCTCGCCCAGAACTCGGAGCTTTCCACCAGTGCCAGCAACAAGCTCCAGCTACAGCAGGAACATCAGCAGCAACAGCAACAGCAGCTTCAGGAGCATCATCAACAGCAACAGCCGGCAGCAGGTGAGTGCCAAAGTTCAGGTGGCGCCGTGGGTGGAGCTCCGCCCACACTCGTCGCAGTTAATGTTAAAGGTCATTGAGAAATTTCGAGTTTTGAAAAACGTTCGCCCTCGGCCCTAGGCGAAATCTGCTTATGTTGCTCCTGCTCGGTGGATGCGTGGGCGTGAGCATAAGCGAGCTCCTGCTCCTGCTCCTGCCGACCCACTGGCATCCGCTCGAGTGGCTCCCTTACGATGAAGCTCATCTCATTTAGCATTTTCCATTTCCCATTTCCCGCTCGTTGTTCGCCAGGAAATTGCGTAGGTGTTTTGCGCCAGGACGACAGCTGTCGCTGTCTTGTCTTGCTCGCCCACGCGCCTTCCCGTCCATTCTGCACGTTTTCACAAATTTCCATCCTGCGGTTGTTGTTTTTCACTGGCTTAGTGAATCATTACTATCCGCACACTGCGAAAAGATAGCCAAGTAAATTTTAAAAATCTGAACAAACACGAAAGAGTTTTTGCAATGTTTTACAATATATTTTTGAAATTTTTAAGTAATGTATTAGATAAATAAAAAAATTATGGTGGGAAACTTATATAACATATAATTTATGAATCAATGTGAAGGTCGTTATTATGCAATACCATGAGTATAAATCTCTTGTTATAAGCTTAAATTTCAACTCCATATATTGATAATTAGGTAAAATATAACAATTTAGGTTGCTCAGCAAATGGAAAAAATAAAAAGACAAGGGTTTTTTTAACCTTAAAAGGATGACTGAAAATATACAATATAATATTTTAAGTACTGAAGTCAGTGTGCTTTTTTCTTTATGTTTTAAGGCCTATTTCTGTTACACCTCCAAATATATATCTATTTAGACTAAGCATTATATTCTGTCAAAACCCAGTATAAGAAAAGTTTAACTACTTTTTATAAACCTTTACTTATATAAGGATTCAGTATAACGATTTTAGTTCATTTTTTAGTTAAAAATGTTAACTCAATAGAATATTTAGTCACTTCACAATAAAAGTCATACAATTGTTGTTTTTTTTTACATAATCATTTGACAAAATTATCGCAAAATAGCTTTAAATATGCATAAAAACATGGATCCTTCTGTATTACAACATAAATAATCGGGCAATAGCACTATTTTTTCTTCAGTGCACCTACTTTGCCCATACATATGTAACAGAAAGCACACCAACACAACCACACACACATACACACACCTTCATCGAGCTGTAGCGCAGTTAAACATCGCGTAGGCGTTTGCCACACAAAATGGCGGCCAGCCTCCTTTGTGCACACACACACAGCCGTGTGTACATGTGTATGTTATGGGTGCGCATTTATGCCAGTTTGTTTGTGTGTGTGTGTGTTTGCCCTCCTTGTTGGCAAAGTGTGTGTGTACGTGCGCGCGATTTCATTTCTATTTTTAGACAGCGAGTTAAGCAAAGGCGAAAGTTTTCAGCCCCTTCTGCGATTTCTGGTCTTTCTGCTTGCCTGGCGCCACTCGCCTAGCATCGCGTCCTTCGCCACATCTCGGCTTGGATGTGGCCCCAGAGTACCCGGCTCCAGCCCCAGCCCCAGGTCCATCTCCATCTCCAGCTCCTGCTCTTTATTCAGAACCACAGGATTGAGCCTTTAAGTTTGCATCGGGCCCAAAGCTGTTAAGCCCTTTCCAGCCCACATTTTTCAGCTTGTTTCCACAGTTTCCACGGCGCCCAAATGTATGCAACACGTTCGTTAGCGCTCGCAACCCAAAACCGCAGAAACAAAGGCCAAAAAAGCGACAGCAGCAAGCTGGCTTGGCTTTCGGTCAAATGTCAATCGCCCAAAGCCAATGGCGGCCACATCAAAATGTCAAGCGCAGGTCCCACCAAAAAAAAAAAAAACAAAAAAAAAAAAACGAAAAAAAGCGAATGTAATAAATTGAATTTGGGGTGGACAATTTGTCTGGCAAAGTAAGAATTTAATCCAATTAAAGTCTATATGGACAGCATATGGCACAGGAAGGACTTTACTGGGAATTAACCTTCATATTCAAGTCACCAGGTGTTGCGTTAAAAATTTGAGAAATCAAGTATAACAGATGTGAAGGAGTATTAGGTAGGAGGATTACCAGATAATAGATATCTGAACTGAGGTAATCCCTCTGATCTCCAGTTGATTTTGAAAATGCAATTAAATAAATAAATGTTATACAGATTTGATATATATATGCAAAAGCAAAGAAATGTTAACTAAAAAGTTACTTATAGACTTTACAAGTGGTTTCGTGTCACATTTATGGTGTTAACCTTACCAAAATACACTTCAAGGTAATTCTCCCCTTTAAACTTTGAATAGATTGCTTTCCCCTCGCAAGGCTTGGCCTTAAATAGATTTATCAAGACCCCTAAGAAGTCCGGCCTCTCTGCGTGTTTATTAAACCACATATGGCAGCTTAATGACAAAGTCAAACAGCCCAGCCCAGCCCAGCTGTTGGGCCTCTTGACACTCTTTTAAATGCAAAGCGAAATAGGGTCCACCCCTTGCGTTTGCCTCTGCGTTTGCGTTTAATTTACGCACCAGCAGCGGCGGCAGTCGAGTGTGCACATTAAATATTTATAAAAGCAATGGCTGCGCTGCCTCCTCCTGTCACTTATCGGGGGGGGACATGAAATATTCAGGGAAAGGACCTGGGCCGGCACAGCAGCGATCCCGATCCTGATCCCATCACCGCAACCGCAGGCTCCCATCAAACCCTGGGCCCCATCGCATTTCCCCCCCATTCTTTTTGATGGCACAAATTTTTCCATATGCCACCGTTATTGAGTTATTTCTGGGAGAATGCCAGAAGGGAGAGGAGAAAAGGCCCAAGGCTGCCAGGCGCACTTAGCCACGGCGTTAATTGTGTTCATGTGGCGGCCCGACTTTCCGAACAGCTGCTTGCCCAGGATCAGGGCCAGCTCCGGCCAACACCCACTCTTCGGGCACACCCCAGCCACCACCTCCTGTCGCCCCTAATCTCTGCGCATGTATGCGTGTGGAGAGCAAACAACTTGTTGATACTTTTACAGTTCAGCGAACACCGAGAGTGTGGTGGCCCAGGGAAAAGCACAAACAAAAGGCAACAAGGCCAACGTCAGAGGAACGTCAGAGCATGGAATTTTCTTGCCCGTTTTTTGTGTTTACTGGCATTTATGCGCCCACTCCCAGCCCCCTTTGATGAGCATCAGAGAGCAGGACATTTGCTACACATAAATCCATATTTAACAGCAGGAAAAAAACAAGTTGGAGGGAAACACGAGAATTGCTGGTATTAAATGACTTCGGATTCTCGGAATCATTTAGCCAGAAGGCTTCAGGAATTGTTGGCTGGCTAGCTGGCTGACTGGCTGGCTCCCAAGGACTCTGGGGCATTGTAAACTGGGTTACGAGTAATCCATAAACAGTGTTCCCCTCAAGTATGTACACTTGTTGCCCAGCTGAGCTAGAATTTCATAGAGCTGGGACGCAGTTTCTCAGAAAGAACCCATACCTGCCGATGAGTGGGTCTCAGATGTGGCATAAATGCGTCACCGCTGTGAAACAATTTTTAGCCATGACAACGTTAAATTGTTTGTAAAGAAATATTATAATTGTTCTGGCGACTTCGATTAATATAAAATAACTCTGAATTTACACCTATTTAAAGAATTTCCAATCTCTAGTTATTTCTCTTTCGCTTATAAATTGATTAAGTCCAGCTAAGGCCTTAAAGATGAATCCAAAATTATCTATATTTTATATACTATTATTATACATTTTATTAATAGGATTTTCCTAATTCCTGATGTTTTTGTTTTTGCGTAACATTTATATATGAAATGGAACACCTGAGGATGGTTCTAAAAAGCATTACAATTTTATTGGTTACCATTTCCTCATTGCCAGCTCACCTGTGGCCGCCACATCTGATGACGCGGCAGTCAATTGGCACAAGTTAATAACACATTAATCGCTCGGGGTCGTATAAATCATAGCCATTTGGTGTTGCCTGGCTATCTATCAGTCTCCACTCCAGTCTCTGCGGTATCTCAGTTCCCGATAATCGCCCCCATCAAAGGTGCAAACTAGATAAGCAATAGCTGATAGAGTTCCAAGAGAACCCATCGAAAAACCCCCCTTATATATGGGAGTAAAAGTATGGTAATTTGCAGAACCTTGCGAAGTGCTGACGGAAACTCCAGCGAGTTTCTGTCACGCCCGCGGTGCCTGCTTCACCTGGGTGTAGGCGATGGGGAGCTGGAATAACCGCATCAAATCGGTCATGTGGAGGGCTCATGTCAAGTGTTAACTAAAGCTTAATTGCCGGCTGCCAGCGCTCGATTATCATTCAATTCCGTCTGAGTCCCGAGATCCGGAGCTCAGCCATGGGGGAATTAAGCCGGGCCAATTAGCGTGGCAACTGTTGCGTAAGGACAGCCACCCCTTTCGATTTGCAGCGGCAAATGTGATTAGGATTAATAAGGTCGGTCCAGTCAAGTCCTCGGGGCGACTGGCGACTGTCTTAAGGAGGACCCAGCTGCAGGGGGCGGCTCTCCATGGGAATTACATAAGCGCATAGCCATAAAGCCGGCTGTCGGGGCGCTAAAAGCAATTAGCGCCGACCGCGAAATATGTTCGAGTGTATAAAACAATTATGGAACTCGTTGGTGGACGGCGGCTAATTGGTTTTGCGGTCACCGAGCAACGGGCGAGTGGCGACGGCGGGGGCTGCGAATTTATTGAATCAGCTCCGGGAAATGGGAAATGGAAAATTAGAGTGCCCGAAAGTAGGCAATGGGGAATTTCAATTTCAATTTGTGTCTCCCCCCTTTTCCCATTTCCAGCAGCGAAGCGCTCGGAGGAGGCCACCGCCGTGCCCACGGCCGACAAGAAGTCCAGCCCGGAAATTGTGCCCGCTTCCTTCACCAATCCCCCCGCAGCCAGGAGCAGCAGTCCGGCTGTAGTCAACCAGCAGCCGCCATCCGGCGTCTACGCCCTGCCCAGCAACGACGAGATCCTGGCCGCAGTGGCTGCCGCCGCCCAAAACAGCCAGCAGCAGTACCAGGAGGAGCCCACCGCCTTGGAGGAGGCGGTGGCCAGTTCCACAATGCACAAGCGGGGCATCAACTACGAGTACAATCCGTACCTGGCGCCCAGCGACTACGGCAGCGATGTGCCGCAGGGCGTCTGGTCGGATGACTATGAGGCGTCCGTTCCGGTCAACTACGGCGAGCGTGATCTCCAAGAGATCGATGACTATGTGCCGGAGCGAAGAGGTGCGTAAAAATTCTAAATATGTGTAGTTTTACTTTTAATCTTAAATAAAGAGAAATATTATTATTATAGCAGTAAAATTTTCAATTTGGTTTTAGTATAGATAGATATTTCAATAAGTTGTATATTTCACTTTATTTTTTATTTAGTGAGTGGCTCGAGTGCCCGCAACAAGGCCTACGATAATCTGCAAAACCTGCTGAATGCCGAGGCCTATCTGGAGAGCATTCCCCTGTCGGTGCCTCTGACTTATGCCAACAGGAACTACAATCTGGATGACCGGAACAAGCGTGGACTCTTCTACAACTTGGCCAATCCTAACAGCAACAGTCCGAGCAGTGGAAGTCCCTACAACAGCGAAAACATCAACCTTAGCAAGTATCGGCGCTTCAACGATATGCGGTAAGTGGGTCACCATGGCGTATGAGTAATAAATTGAATAAAGTAATGTCAAAGCCTTACTTTTAAAAGAAAAACTGCTTGTCTTTTATATTAAAATAATTACAATTACATTTCTAGACTGAAACGCGACACTACCAAGCTGAATCCCGCCGATATGTTGGCTCTGGTCGCCTTGGTGGAGGCCGGCGAGCGGGCGCGCAAGGAGAGCGATGTGGAGAGCTCCGGGCCCGTGCCCATGATCAGCTCTGATGACCTGGACTATGTGCCCCCTGGTAGCTGGATGGATGTGCCCGTGCAGGCCCAGGCTCAGCCCGGTCTCGTGGACTACTACGGATTGCCATTGGAGGCCCAGAGCCAGGTCATGCCCAAGTACGAGTATGTGCCCCGCCAGCACAAGTACAATGCCCTCAACAGCCGTAAGTCTGACTCACTCTAGGGATAGAAGAAACCTATTTAATTCCGATTTGCTCCGTAGGATTTGGGTCATCGAAGCAGCGATACATGGTGGCCAAGAAGAAGCGATCCGTGAGCCAGAGCCAGTTCATGAACGAGCCGGTGGCCGAGCGCGGGTCCAGCTATAATGGCGAGAAGTACTTCTAAGGATCCGAGTGCATCGATAGTTAATAGTGTTGTAAAGGCCCCCGGAGGAGTATTTCTCGTTTTTTTGAGCATTGAACATAATCCAATATCCGACATTTCGAATTCAATTATAGTATTGAGATAGAGTGAACTCAACTCAACTCGTGTGCAATTTTTGTGTAGAATTTCAATTTTAAACCAAATACCAGTAACTAACCTATTGTTATATGCAAATACACGGGCTATAACCGAGTCCGTCGTGAGGAACATAATCAAATTATTGTGAACAGGGCTCTGCGATTTTGTCCCACGAAACCCAACCGACCCCGACCTAACCCTGAATTGAAGCGGAACGAAACCGAATCTACGCCACTTACTATAATCCTCGTAAGCATCAATGTCTATGGCAACTAAATGTACAATTACTAAAGCCAAGTGAGAGAGCTAAACTAAACTATCAGTATCCTACACAAGTACTTATCGAACTAGAGGCTTCCCTACTAGTACAAAGATTGAGAAGAGAACGTTCAAATATATATATATTTAAATGTATATCTATGATATCCGGCTCAGATGCCATGATGCTGCTTTAATTGAAAACTAAAAACACTAAAACACCTTTGAGCCGAGAAACTTACACAAAGCGCTACACAGGAATGCATCATTTTATACAGACACGCGCCGACTTGGGACAAGACGATCACTCGATGAGAATTTTAATCGTATATAGACCTAACCTAACGATATACTGGATAACCGCTAACAATATATAGTATGATAACATATATATGTATACAAATATGCAAACTTTTGTCGATGAAATGGCTCAGGGCATAAATATTTAAAATATTCGATGCCGTACATTTGATTTGAATGAAATTGTCTGACTGTTTTTTGGTAATAATCAAACATACATATACATATGTACTACGGATATGAGACACTAAATTATATAATTACTTATACAGAGATAGATACACGAGTTGGACGCGTATTTAAAATGCATTAATAGCCTATATGTGTGTGTGTATACAATACAATATGAAATATATATGAATATGAACACTCAAGTAACTATAAAATACGTTTCGACATGCATATATATTATAGTACATATATTTTCCCTTACACTTTTTCGGGTCCCTGAATATTTGGCCTTTCGTTTACGCCTTAAGTTCTTTGCGCGAGCTTAATTTAAAAATATATATTTATTTACAAGCAACTGATTTACGATTAAATAAACATGTCTTTGGTTTGAAAACCAACGAAACATTGCCTTCATGTGGGGTTTCTCTCTAGGTTTCCTCCGAGGACATTGACCTGGCAAGGGCACTTGTGTTTCTTCCCGCCAATCAGGTCCTAGAAATGTGTCAATTTGGTAACAATTAGCTGGGCGAGACTTGACTTTCTTTCTCTGCGCAGTAACATCAACAATAGCTTTTCAATGAAAAAGTCATAAAAATCATTTTCATCTCTCCACGTTTTCGTTGTCAACCGCCAGAAAGTTAAATAAATGAAAATTGGGAGACAATTCAATGAACGCCAATTAGAAGCTAAACACACAGCCACAGAAGGAAATTTGAAAATTGGGGGATCGCTATACACCCATCGAAGTGTGTGCCAAAAATTTAATAAAAACCAATTGGCCTCCGCACACGCGTTGACATCAACCGATGTGGTTGGGTTTGGGTTTCATCATCTCTCATCGGAAAGCCAGTACTTTGTTCTAGCCTGAGGGCACACGCCGTTGTACTTCTTTAATGTTCCATGCAAATCCAAATGACACGGACCCCGTGTCCGCCAGAGAGGAACCAAGCAGCCATGAAGCCTCTATTGTGGCAACTGGACGTTGAAAATAAAGTTCTGGCCCGGACGCGGACGCTTGATGAGGTCGACTTTATGCAAACAAACTCAGTCCCCATCATCCCGAGACCTTTTCAGCCATAAACAATACCATAAACAGTAAGGCAAATAAACAAAACACTGAGGTCCAGATACTAAAATGCATTTGTGGGTACTCTGCTTTACATTTATTTCAGAGAGGGGAAATCGATGGAAATATTGGGTATGACGACTAGGGATTGCCCTTTTGAATACTTAAGGATTGGAGTTTAATCGCACAGAATCCTGCATCTTAATTCGTGACCTAACTTAGCCTAATTGTCTCTCTGGATGCCTATATATTATATTTAAATTATTAATAACTATAAGAGAAGAAGTATTTTTTAGGCACAGACTAACGGACAAGCAACAGGGTTTTCATCAAAAAATCCATTTAAAAATATTTAAAAACGGTAATTCTTGGTTCTATAGTTTATTTCAATCGTTTTTTCTTAATTGCCTAATTTTAAATGTTAATTTCAATCCTAAAACTTCTGAACTCGTTCAATAATGCATTTTAAAAGGATTGAAAAGAGTTAATGGTTGATCTTTAAATTTATTCTATAGAGTTTTTCTTTTTTACCTCATTTTAAATGTTAATTTCAATGTATTGTTCTGGTTTTTTAAGGCATACCCGAAGTTATCCGAATTCAGTTACTTTCTTTTTTAATAAGATTTTATTCTTTCTACTTTGAGGATTGTGATGTCACAGCTACAAGTACATTCAGATAGTTTTGACCCCTTTTTCTATAAAACTTTTTACTATTATTATACTAATAATAGTATTTTTCAAACTAAGCTTGTTATTAATACATTTTAAAAGGAAATGTAAAAAACTTCCCTATATTAAAACATATGTCAGGCTTGCAGATTTGTACCCTACCTCATATCTTATCGGAAGTGGACCATCATTTGTCAGTTGCAGAATGTAACACAACTTCCCGGCTGTACCCCAAATCGCCATATGGCCAAGGAAAACTAAATATGTAAATACAAACAAAAGAGAAAATGGCAAAAAAAAAGACCAGGAGGGAGTGTGTATGGATGGATAACGATTCGAGGGCAGTGGAGCCTGAAGCTGGGGAGGAATGGCAACAGAGTAGGAGGAACTGTCGGCATGAATGGAAACCAAGCAGAAGAGAGAGAGCTGGAGGGACATTAGCATATTCCATCAGCAAATGAGCAATGACTAGAAAGAAAACACTCAGAAGTTAGCCAAATGAGTAAGGAAAAGTAGTTAGGCAAACATTGTGCTATTTAATGTTCTGCTTAAAAATATATTTAATATTTCTATGGCTATAATTACCCATTTAGTTAACTAACCCATGACTTCTTCCCCATAGGAAGCGATTCCCCCCACGGGCAGCACGATTTCGCACCTCTTATCATGAGATCGAAGCGTTGAAACACTTGTAAGATTGACGTTAATTAGCAGCCCAAATAAGAAATTCGTTTATAATAATATACAGTGCTACAAGTCAAATCTGGTGTAAAAAAAACTGAAACTGAATGGAATAAAAACCAAAACAAAAATGAAACTAATTTATAAATATCTTTGATACGTTCGATTGGGCCTTACTGATGGGCCACTGGGTCTAGATCGGCTTTGCCATGTTTATACTAATTTTATGCACGCGTTTTGCATGTTTAATAACCGCTTTATACTCGGACGACTGTCTTTTTTCGTCCACACATATTGACGAGACTTTATATAATTTTTATTTGGTTGCCTGGTCGAGTTGAGTAAGGCGAGGTAATTGTCAATTCCCCCCGCACTTTTATAGCAATTGATTGACATACATAAAAATCGAACTCCGAAAACGGGAGAATCTGTGGCTCCCCTTTTCTAATTTTATACATTTTTATCTTTCTTTTTGTGTGAATCGACAAATGTTCGTTCTCTGACATTGAGATAAGTCAAATTTAATTGATAGAATTTTTGTTTTTTTGGACGGAATTTTTATTTAAATAATATTTATCACTTTTCTTGTTTATTAAAGACAAAATATATAGAAATTATTTATTTTATTTTAATTAGGCAGACATTATGAAAATGTATAAATACATTTATTTTTACAATAGAATGCACCATTTTTGTAGGTTCAAATCAATAATCTAGCTTTAATATCAATGCTGCAATTTAATTAGATGCGTTATATATATTTCTCTTCTTAATTGATAATTTTGTTTATTAAAAAATTTTCTTTAGAACTAGCGCTAGATTATATCCATAAACATATCTATATATTTTTCTTCCTTACTTTTGTTGTATGTTTTTCATAAATAAAATCAATTTGTCTGAAACTTTTTAAGACCTTAAAAGTGATATAAATTAAGTTAAAAAGCTGAACAAAATCGGTCGTAATTAAAGGTTTAAGTGTGTTGTTTCCACCTACTAATTTTTATTTTTATGTTGTCTATAGAAAATATACGCTTGTATTATTGTTCTAAGATAAACATTCTAAGAACTGACAAGTTTAAGAGTATATAAATAGATACTTTATTTTTAGGTTAAAGTATGCGGTATAATCTTTATTAAGAACCCATTTGATTCATAAATTTGTGAATGAATTCGAAACACCTTTGCCCCAAATTGAATTGAAATGCTACTAAAAAGCGATCGTAAATTAGCAGCTTAAATTGTTATTACTTTTCCATTCATTGAGAATTTCGAAATTGGCGGAAACACCTCGATCCCAGCCATTGGAATGCTCTGCGTGAAATGCGTGCGTGGGCGAGCGTGTAAAAAGCAAACTTAGTGTGTACATCCACCACATCCAGTGGATACACAAACCGCACGTACCTGCCTGAACTGGCGGCGATGCAATCGAATGGAAAGCCAATGAAATATGCTTAAGGTTAGTCACTATGCCATTAAAATGAGGCATATAGCAAGTAGCTGGGGCATACTGGCATTGGGCATATTGCACAGAAAGAAATATACTACATACAAGAAAAATATATATAATATTAAAACATAAACACCTTATTGGCATGATAGCTAAGCCAATAAGGTGTTTATGTTTTTATATTATATATATTTTTCTTACCAAATACTAAATTAGTTATTAAATTTGTATTTATATTCCTAAAATTTAATTATAATTAATGTGTGGAAGGAGACATTTCGGAAGCTGTTAAGTTTTTTTGAACAGTATCAACAGCCGCGTCAATCTAACCGTGTCCGCAAATTCCTTTCTACACAAACTAGACTCTCAGCATTAGAAAGCTCTAAATGAAATTATCCCATTTTCATTGTGGGTACATTAAGTACATTAATTGATAAAGAACAATATTCAATATGCTATTTAAATTATAAGAAAAAAATAATACAACTCTGTTGTTTCTCACAATATTTTATCTACTCCGAGATATATTTTTTAAGGATTTTAAAATAATGATTTTGGTTTTATAAAAGTAAAGGAAGTAAAGGAACCAGTTTCTGTTACAAAAAAATAATTAGACTTAATATTGCAATGATTTCTATACTCTGAATTTAAATTAAAATTCTTGCTTTTTAATAAGAAACTATTCAAAATATTGTAGAGTACTCTTTTATGAAAAAGCAAGAATTTAAAATTATTTTTAATTTTAAATTTTTTAATAAGAAACTACTCTACAATATTTAGAGTAGTTTCTTATTAAAAAGCAAGCATTTAAAATTTAAGCGTTTAATTTTAAAATTTTTAAAATCACTGATTTTCTATATTATTATTTTTGTCTTTCAACTTTTATTGATTGTGACTTCCAAAAATGTTGTGTAACTTCAAATATCTAAAATTCCGAAAACCTCTGACTTTACTTAATATTTCATAAATGCGTTAAACAAATATAACTTGAAATATTATATTCAGGACACTGTGTTTTGTAATTATGCTATATAAAGCTATCCCTGCACATACACTTTTTTTTCCGTGTATGAGGGAATGTTCAAGATATCGGGAATGATGACAAACGCTTTACGAACGAAATGGAAAAAACAAAGCTGATACGAAGTCAAACCGAAGCCAAGCCGTGGTATCTAACTACGCGCCAAACGACAGGCATTCCAAATCCCGAATCCATTCGGTCGGAGAACAGAACAAGATCCCAAAAAACGAGACCGAGACCGAGACCCACCACCACCACCAGCACAGGCCAATACCAGACACAGATACTCACGCACACAGAGGCATGTCGGCCGGCGGCACGGCCCGTTCTCCAAGCGAATAGAAAATTTATTTGGGGACGACGCACAAAAAGCAAAGAGCGTTCCAGCCAGCCGCTTCAGTTGGAGAGCAACCTTCACAGGCAACGCACGTGTGCAAATCGGTTTCGGACTCGGTTTCGGTGTCGGTATCGTCGCTATCGCCGCGCTAAAGCCGCCAAAGATCTATTCCCATCTCTGTTGGCATAAACAATTCACGTTTTCCGGGTCACCAGCTGCAGCAGAAGCACCAGAATCTCGACAAGATGCCGGACGAAGTGCCCGCCAAAGGCAGCATATTGGGCAGTAAGTTGGCTACCAGGGGAGGGGGGTTGGCTTTTTCGTTGGCAGCGAAAGTGCTATTTCGAGACTGCATCCGTGGGATGCATCATCCATATGCCATACGCAGTGTGTGCAACAAGTGGGCGAGGCGCTGCCGAGTGACGAAAGTTCCTGGCAAACCGGCGAAATGCAAGGCCGAGATGAGGCTTTGACCTTAAAGCCACAGCCAAAGGTCGTTCGTATGCGTGAGTCCCAGAATTCTTCTTCCGTGTCCTTCTGACTGTATGTGTGTGTGTGTGCGTACGGTACGCCGCCATATCCTTTGGGTTTAGGTTGCTGTGGCTTTTTATAGATGCCAGCCCACGCCATTTGCTGGCATATTTGATTTGTTTTTGGCGTTTTCATATATATATATATATATATATGTATATATATCCCGGGGACCGGTGTCCGGGCAAGGTCAAATGGAAGTCAAAGATATAAACAATATTTGCAGTTATATAGCCACTTTGCTCGTGTGTCCCAAACAAACGCCCAAGACGAACCGGCGCGACATTCTTGGCAGCCTATCCCAACAAAAGCTGAGAGAATTTACCAAGCGTTTGAATGCGTAAATAATGGTGTTTACTTTAATCAAACTATGCGAAATGTTTGCCCACAAGCCGGCCTGTGAAAATTTTTCAAATTTGCTGTCTGGCCTGATTGAGTTTGTCAATAAACAAACAAAAATGAAAAGTTTTAAATCGATTTTGGTCATAAAAGTTATTTCTTATCAATTGAGGCGCATAAAAGAATTAAAAACGAATCAGGTGTTACATACTTGTTATAGATCTAATAAAGGCATTGATATTTCACACATTTTTGACCTGATTCCTATAAAAGAAGTTGATTATTTAAACCCTCTCAAAATACGAAATGAAAGGTCGCTAGAAACTTAGAAACAGAAGAAAAAAAACAATGAGAAACAAAAACTTTAAACTACAAATTTGTCTATAAATTTACATATTTCTTATCAAGCCAACTTAACCGAATCCTTTTTAATTAATTGGTTCATGAAGTTAGAAGACTCTGAAGCACTTAGAAAAATTAACTCGAACTTTATGCAAACACATGCCAGAATAGAGCTTGTTTAATTTAGAAATTATCCAGGATCAGTCGGTCTTATAGCACTTGAAAGATTACCCTAAGCACTTGAGCTTTACCACTACCGAACGGGCCCAACCTAATCAAACAAGCAAACAAGAGGGGAATTTATGAATACTAACTGACTCTGGGAGGCAAGTTAATGGTAGTTTCCAACATTTAACCCAAAAGCAAATAGAGATTAAGAGGAGACTAAAGAAGTCCTCATGAAGGGAAGGTACTCTGCGGCTAAATTTGAGCAAGAAAAGAGTTCTTAAACTAAATAGCTTAACTCCTGCAGTTGTGTTCTCATTCCAAATATAATAATAATTATAAGAAAGTAACCATATATTACCACTTAAATGAATATATCGGAATTTTCCCTAATAAGATACTACTTTTAAGTAATTTGCAAAGTCTGTATTGTACTTAAAATTCCTTCCAAGTTGCCTGATTTATTAATAGTAATATTAATTTTCTGACCAGACTTCCTAATATTGGCAAACTGCCCGTCCTGTTAAAGCGTATTTCAAGACATTAACAAAATAGTCCCCGTATCGATAGAACAATTAGCAAATATAAATAATCGTGTTGCCAGTGCGAAAGGCCCACTTCTGACAGCCGTGAAAGTGAAATTGAAAATAAAGACAATAAATTTGTATCGCTGCGGGCGTTATCGCGACGTGTGCTCATAATTGCCAGACATCGGCTCGGATTACGAGTGGTCGGGAATCGGGAGTTGGAATCGATGCGCGTGCGGTGGTCCCATCTACTTACTGACCCTACCCAACGAGGCATTATCAGTCCTACCTTTACGCAAAACTCGTGTCTGGGTCCAATGAGACCTGAACTGGCCACTGGTCAGCAGGTGATTGAGTCCTAAAATACCGGAATGGTGTCAAGGGTATATCCATTTCCCGGACTCATTGTCCGCTGGCGAAATACTTGGAATGCCTGAAGTAGAACTTCGTGAGGCAGAAGAACTAATGCCTTAGTTTGCTTAAATGGTCTTAATTAGCATTCCCCAATATCATTGCTAATTGGAATTCGTCGCAATACAATTGAATTGGCCAATCAATATCGCTGATATTAATCAATTTAAGTTGACTTCACACTATGCCAATATATATATAAATTCTTATGCAATATTCTGTCGATATATCATTGAGTTTTTTAACTTAAAATAATTAATATAACGCGTTATCTATAACTTTGTTTATGTTTAAAATTTAAAATATTAAAGGGAAGATTTCCGACTTATTTATGTATCAATTCTATTTTAATATTCTTCTGTAAAATATATATCTTAATTACAAATCCATATTTAGTTTATCCTTAATTAATAATCCTCTTCTTATTTACAGAACTTGTGCCCGCCCGCTATGTGTTGGCCCTCCTGGGATCCATTGGCATGGCCATTGTCTACGGTTTGAAGGTAAATCTGAGCGTGGCCATGGTGGCCATGCTTAACCACACGGCCATAAAGGGTCACAACGACGCAGGACATGGCGTGAGACTTTCGAACGCCAGCCAAGTGACGCTGGTGGAGGAGTGCCACCCGCCGGGCGGAGTCAGCAATACAACGGCAACAGCGGATGACGGACCCTTCGACTGGAGCGAACCCCTGCAGGGCACCCTGCTGAGCTGCTACTTCTGGGGCTATTTGGTTTCGCAGATTCCACTGGCCCACGTGGCCGAGAACTTCTCCGCCAAGTGGGTGATGCTCTTCTCGGTGGCCATCAATGTGGTGTGCACCCTGCTAACTCCCGTGTTCACTAATCTGCATTATGGTGGCCTGATCGTGATGCGAGTGCTTGAGGGCATTGGAGGCGGAGCTTCGTTCCCGGCCATGCACGTGATGATCGCCTCCTGGGCCCCGCCAACTGAGCGGATGGTCATGTCCACCATCATCTATGTGGGCACATCGGCGGGCACTGCTCTCTCGATCCTGCTGGCCGGCGTCCTATCCGCCCAGTGGGGCTGGGAGTCGGTGTTCTATGTGATGGGTGGCCTCAGCTGCATCTGGATGCTGCTCTGGATCATCCTTGTACAGGACAATCCCAACAAGCAGCGCTTGATCAGCCCCGAGGAACGCCACATGATCACCAGCTCGCTGGGCACGGAGTCCAAGGTGGAGCACCATCCACCGGTACCATGGGCCAAGGTCTTCAAATCGATACCCTTCTGGGCCATCCTGATCGCACACACCTGCAGCAACTTCGGCTGGTACATGTTCCTCATCGAGATTCCCTTCTACATGAAGCAGGTGCTCAAGTTCAACGTGGCCAGCAATGCGGCGCTCAGTGCTCTCCCCTACTTCCCCATGATCATCTTCAGCATTGTCCTCGGCAAGGTCTTGGACACACTGCAGGCTAAGGGTGAGTGGGATTACTTTGGGATTTACTTAAATATACATATTTTTTTAATTTATTCTGATCTTTTAGGCAAAATCAGCACTACCTTTGCCCGTAAAACCGCCACCTCGATTTGTACTGTGATCCCGGGAATCTGTCTCCTGGTTCTCTGCTACATTGGCTGCCGTCACTATGAGGCTGTGGCGATTATGTCCGTTGGAATCGTGGCCATGGGCGCTATGTTCTCTGGTTTCCTGTCCAATCACATCGATATTGCCCCCAACTTTGCCGGCACTCTGGTGGCGCTGACCAACACGGCGGCCACCTTGCCAGGAATCGTGGTGCCCCTCTTTGTGGGATTCGTTACCAAGGGAAACGTAAGTTGAGAAGAAGCCTAAGTTAGCCAAAATTTTTCTTATAATTTGCAATAACCTGCAGCAAAATATCAACGCCTGGCGCATCATCTTTGGCGTTACCATTGTCCTGTTTGCACTGGAGTTCCTGGTGTTCGTCATCTTTGGATCTGGCACAGAGCAGTCGTGGAACAAGTCTGGTTCGCCAAAAGACCCCGAGGCCAAGGACGAGAAGACACCGCTGAAGGACATGCCTACCAAGTCCTAAGTGCACAATCTCGCTTCGATTACTCTGTCTCAATTACTCGATGAGCTGCAGCTTACCCAGATGACTCTTGGACAAACTCTGGGCCTGCACCACATGAAATGGTCGACACTGGACTGTAAATACCAATCACAAATGATAGTTTTTAGTTTGCTGTAACCCTAAGTAACCGTATACCTCTACGGATAATCACTTCAGCCCGCCTAATGTACTTAACACTCTTGATTTCAAAAGTTGTCTACAAATAAAGCGATGTCTTAGTGGAATGATTGTGTCTTTTTGAAAGCGGAGAAGGGATTTTGGGTACTACCTCTACCTCGAGACTTTTTTGTCTCTAAGTAATCGATTCGATTGAATATTTGAAATAAGCAAATAAAGAAGGAGCAATGTATCATCACAGCTGGGCCGCTTTGTCATAAATTTAGTTGTCCGAATTTTTTTAACAAATATAAAAACAAGAAAGGAAGCTAACTTCGGAACGCCGAAGTTGGTATACCCTTGCAGATTTCAATTGTATGAATTATAATCTATCCCAATATAATATAATACGAACTTCTTTCATATTCATACAATTTTTACTGTTTTACATTTTCGTTACATTTTTTTTACATTTTTACATGTAAAGTAAAATATATTTTTTCCTCCACATTTACCGATCGTTTGTATGGCAGATATATGATATAGTCGTCTGTTTCTTATTAAATTTACAATAAAATTTTGAAAAAATATGAAATACTAGTATCTAAAAGTAGAAGACATTATGTTGAAAACTGACAAATCTATACATTAAATTTTTTTTGTAATTTGCCGACCGTTCCTATGGCAGCTACATGATATAGTAATCCGATTTTTATAAAATTAAATCCGAAAATCTGAAATAATATAAAAAGCTTATGTTAAAAAACAGAGAAGTTATAATTTTTTTTCAACAAATTTACGGATATATGATATAGTTGACCGATCCGGCTCGTTCCGACATATATACGAGTGAGAGTATATAGAAGACTTTCTACAAAGTTTCATTCAGATAGCTTCAAAACTGAGGGACTAGTTCGCGTATAATTGGACAGACGAACAGACGGACAGACAGACAGACGGACAGACGGACAGACGGACATGGCTAGATCGGTTTGGCTGTTGATGCTGATCAAGAATATATATACTTTATAGGGTCGGAGATGGGTCCTTCACTGCGTTGCAAACTTCTGACTGAAATTATAATACCCTGCAAGGGTATAAAAATGGCAGTTTCTAATAAAATAGCTCTTATTTATTTTTGCCTGACTGAACTTTAAATTGTAACAATTGTTTTAAAATACCTCATTTTTATCATTGATAAATACCCATAATAATTGGATTTCTTTATGTATTCAATGATTTCGGAGGTTTTGTTTCTAAAATCCTCGAAGAAAACCAAACTGACGGTTGTATGAAAATATATTTGTGAACAATGTTGACCAGATCTCTCCTGAGACTGCTTAAGGTTCATTTTACAAATCATAACAACCAATTATTCTTGCATGTTTGGTCCTTTAAATTGTGTTCATATCCTTGACAAACTTAAATTTTGCTTATATCCTCAACAAACACAAAACTGATATTTGTATCGAACTGTAGTTTGCGATCAAAGAACCATCTCAATGATAGCATATAGTCGCCAGTGGGAAACGGTAGACGCAATAACTCTGGCTTCAGATGAAATCCCTTGAGATACTGTGGGCCCTAAGTATAAAGGAAATTTAAAATTATTTTCCTTTTTTTAAAAATTATGATAAGCCTACCACGTAAGGACACGTGTGGTTGATATTTGTGAATTCCTGAAAGAGACTATAAATTAATTTAGCTGGCGGATAATAGGTCTTTCGCATAAAGCGACAGGAATCCACTTCAGAGTTAAGGAGCCACGGCTTGTAGCCATTCTCCCTCTTAAAGAGCATTCCCTTGGTTTGGACGTTATAAACAGGATGGAGGATAGTTCCGTTCAGATTCATCAGGACTCTGTCCCGCGACACCGCCTTCAGGCGACACTCGTGAAATGGGAACCAGGACTTATTGTAGCTCTCGCAGACAACGTTGGTGAACTTGAAAACGACTGCAAACTGGAAAACAGGCCAAGTTATAAAATCAATTTACAGATATTTAATAACTTACACTAGAGTGGTATAAGAGCACTCCGAGAAAAGCTAAATATAATATGTTTAATCGCATTTTATAAGCGCTGGACAACCATCACAAAAGACCAGAAATTGAACACTAAAAATTTAACATATTTAAGCTGACAAATAATAAAGCAACTAAATACATACACAAATTTTTGCCCAATCGACTTTAGATTTTCATGCACCATTGGCTCCTCAAATTAAAATCGATTTGTTATAAAAAAAAAACACTATTTGTTGTGATCTATAAATGAAGTTAAAAAAAATATATATGGGCAATTCTCTGAAGTCGCACGCGACATTTGTACGCATACAAACTAAAAAAAACATGTTCTAAGACTTTATTTTAATTTCACAAACTTGAAACTTAATAGCTTTTGGTAAGCTCTATAATTGATAAGATTGATTTTGGAAAATTTTTCGTTTTCGAGAAATTTACCAAAATGTATGGAATTCTTACGCGACAAAAACAGAAGTCACTTTTTCAAAAACCCGTTCAAACACTGATTTCAGCAAACCCCGACGAGAGATTTTAGTGCAATTAATTTTTATGTATTATGCATAATGTTGTATTAAATTTATGTTTAGTTTGACCTTAAAATATTAAGTAATTTTTTTTTTAATTGAATTTTTATCGATGTCGCACGCGACATGTCGCACGCGACACTTTGTTCCATCACACTTTGCATGTTGTTTTTTAATATTTAAGTAAATTAGAAGAGCCTATATCCCTTTTATTTCTATTCTTTGCATTCTACTTGTGATATTAGGAAACCAAAGTTAAAGCATAATGCCTCTTTTTTAGATGTTTTTATCATCAAAATGATGAAAAATCGCGTTTACGCGAAAATGCATGCGAATATTTCGAAATCTTTTATAGAATACGTATAACGCTTTAAAATTTGATCTATTGGAACATTTCCTAAAGTTGCTATGTTAACAAAAAAAATTTAAGAGAACTTTTAATTTTTTGGCCGTGGGTGTTGTTTTCAGAGAATCACCCATATATTAATATATTATATACAATAATATTATTATTATATACTATAATATATTAACTTAATTTATTTATTTAATACTATTTAAAAAATCTTGTAGACTTTTTTCCGGATCAACATCATCATAATAATTAAAAAACGAACCGATTTAGCTATTATTTAAATTTTTTGAGTTTTCGGTATTTTTTGAAACGACAGTTTCAATTTCTGACATGGAGAATATTTTTAAAATTACTTATTCACCTGACCACATAATTTTAAAGAGGCTAAATTAAATCATTTTAAAAATTAAATTTTTTAAATCGTTTGCGTATTCAAAAGAAAAGTGACAACTCTGGTGACAGTTTTTACGAAACAGCTGGAAAACAGCTGATCAAAATTCAGTCGTATGGAGGGAATACCCCTGTTACATGTATTTAGTTGCCGGTGTTTCCTGCTGATTGTGTAAAATGTTGAAAATACGCAACATTTGCCTGCTGCAGAGGAGATGGAAGAGCGGGGCCAAGAAGCGCTGGAATGTCCTGCAGAACAAGAAGAACAACTGCGACCGGGCGCTGGAGAACTTCGATGACTTTTACGGTAGCGTCTACGGCAGTCGGTGGAAGAACATGCGGGCGGCCCTGCTCACGCGCCACAAGTACATCGCCATGGTGAACAACTTCGGGGACACGGAGCAGACCTGCAGCATGCTGGAAATGGATGGAGCGATCAACATGAAGTCCCTGATCAATCTGGCCCAGGACCGGCAGCGCGAGAGCACTGACACAATGCCGGAGCAGGGTAAGTCGCGGCATGAAATCGAGAGCAAGCTGGATACTCTGCTGCGTAAGCAGCAGGAACGCGAGGTGGCCAGCATTTACCCGAGTTCAGGAGAGGATGGTTCGGCCACGACGATGCCGCAGACACTGAAGTACGACAATAGCCAGGAAAAGCAGCCGGAGGAAGTCAACGAGCCCTTCGAGCAGAGCTTGACCAAGGCTCTTGAGGAAGACTTCAGGCTGGACGAGCATCGCTTGGTGGATCCCCAGTTTGGCACCGGGGGTTTGTATGAGTACATGCCCGCCCACAGCATCAAGGGCATGGAGGATTGGGTGGCCGAGTCGGAGCACTATAAATATTACAAAACTAGCGCCGATTTCCCACTTACCATTGAACCAGAGCCATTGTTTTACTACCCCGAGCACCTGTCCCTCTACACATATGAGATGGGCAACTGCTCGGACTTCAAGGGGCCCAAAAAGTGCCTCACCGGAGTCCTCTCCCACTATTTGATGGACGGCGCCTCCACCTTGCCACCTCTAATGCTGCAGGTAAAACCCGGAGAGCGGGTTCTTGACGCCTGCGCCTCGCCCGGAGGCAAGTCACTGCTCATGCTACAGACGCTGCACGTGGACCATTTGGTGTGCAATGACATCCAAGAGTCCCGCTTGAACAAACTGCGCAAGGTGCTACAGGAGTATCTGTTCGACTACAAGGATCGGTGGGCGGGCAAGAGGCTGATCTTTAGCCAGAGCGATGCTCGCAATCTCGACCAGTACGAGCAGTTCGATAAGATTCTGGTGGATGTGCCCTGCACCACCGATCGGCACGTCCTCAATACCCAGGATAACAACATCTTCAAGCCGACGCGCATCAAGGAGCGGCTACGCATCCCTGAACTTCAAGCGGGCATCCTGGCCAACTGCCTACGCCTGCTGCGGCCAGGTGGCAGCTTAGTCTACTCCACGTGCTCGTTGTCGCCCATTCAGAACGACGGAGTGGTGCACATGGCCCTGCAGAAGGTCTTCACAGAGTTCGGCATTACGGCCACCATTAAGGATTTAAGTCAGCAAACGACGCTTTTTAGTGACATCTTCAAGTTTGAGCATCCCAAGGGACTTAAGTATGGACAGATGGTGATACCGTTTCTACCGGCCAACTTCGGGCCAATGTACTTCAGTAAGATAACTAGAAATGAGTGATTCCGCAGCTAGACAGTGTGTAAATGTACAATAAAGACGGAATGAGTGGCAGTATGTCTCACTAAATCAGAATGTTGAGCTGGGAGCCCTATAATCAAAGCCCACATCCTTAAAGTCAACTAATTTAAATTATAGATTTAATAAACTGTTTACTTAAGCCGGCAGCTACGAGGTGCTGCTCGAGTTACATTTGTTTATCGGTCTTCTTTTTCTTCTTACCCTTTACGGGCAAAGGACCCGGACTCTTGAAGATTGTGCTGCAAAAGGAAAACAATGTCGTGATTGTAAAACCGGTAAAGTAAACCCATAAGCTGTACTTACTGGCATGTGGTGCAAATCGGACTGTATTTGCAGAAAACAGAGAGGCAAACGGAGCAGACATAACCAATGTCAATCAGTTCGCGATGACAGAAGCAGGAGGCGCGGTAGTCAACCTTCGGCGGCGGCGGCAAGACCAGCTTGTTCCGCATCTGCGGGGCGGGCAGGAAGACCCACAAGAGGTACTGCAGCAGGCCGTCCAGCTGAGTGACCTTAAGGAACTGCCCGGAGGTAATATCACAGCCCTGCTGGAGCAAGCTGAGAGTCTTGTCCAAGGCGCAGGTATCAATCACAATGTCTAGCTTCTGGGCGGTAAAGAAGACATTCATGTAGGTCATGTACTGAGACGCGCACTCGTTGCTGCCAGTCAAGACCAGGATGCGGGAGTGCATCTTAACGCCAGGTGGCACGTTGCGTTGCAACTGTGGGGAGGAATTTGGCAATATGTACATTAATTTATATGAATCAAGTTTAATTATTTACTTACTCTGGAAATGTAGCATAGCGCCATGGACATACTCCCAGCGAGGAGGCTCTCGCAGGGAGCACTCAGACGTGGAGCATTCATCAGGATGCTGCCCAGCTGCTGTTTCACCGTCTTCTCCACCAGACTGAAGGCCTCATATTGCCCATCGACCTGGCGCAGTTCCACGGGACGTCTCGGTTGGGGGTACAGGAAGTTACTGTGATGGAACACACCAGTCAATATGATTCTACGCCTTCGGTGACTCTACTCACGTGGCATGGTGGGAGCAGGATAATACAGCCAGCTTGTTTTGGGCTTTTTGCATAAGATGTGCATTCCCAAAGGCAATCACTGCCTCCAAGATTTGGGTGAGGTTCTGCGGGTTCTGGCGGACGATGTGCTGCGACGGATTCGTGTCCAACACGATCACCAGCAGGTCGATGCTCGCCTCGGCTATAATTACAGTCCATAATCAGTTGGATTCCCCCTTTTATTTGCTTTACAAAACGCACCTTCCTTGCTCGTTGTTTGTTCCGCGTCCATTTTCGCCGGCTTATTATTGTTAGAGATGAGCGTCTTTCGATGTTTTTAGTTGAGTGAGCCGATATTTATATCGATTTATAATCGTACGGCAAGAAGGAGGAAAATTTTAAATAGTAACATTGCTCGCTTTGAGCGCTTTTTCGACCGGGAAGAAACTGTAGAATGAAAGCTGTAAGCACAATGGACACTTTAATTTTAATAATAATGTAGAATAACCTACATACATTCAAAGTGATTGCAGTGAAAGGGGGCTATAAAATATATATTGTAAAATACAAAGTAGTAGGTTCAAAATTGACTACATAGATATTTGATAAAGTGTTCAATTTCAGCATGCTTGTCCGTACGAATCCTTAACCTTTTGTTTTGGCAGACTCCCGTATGTTGAACTTGGGAACCCGATCTTTTCTGGCCAATATCTTGTTGGAATTATCCTCTATATTAATGGCACTAATGATCAGATTAACCCGACGCTCGATAACGCCAATGAAAAGCTTCACATTGTGGACTGTCAAGAAGGTCTTGGTGCTAAGGACATTCAATATGGGAGCATCGTCGCAAGCCAATTGTCTGTAAGAAAAGCGGTGACATGGTAAGTTAGATCAAATATTAAGGGAAGATCCTTTTTGTGTGGCACCTGAAAATATCCTCTATGCCCTTGAGCAGCTGTTCTAGGCGAATGCTCAGGGTGCGCTTCCTCTCCCTAGTTTCCTCGGCCAATTGCTCGATACGCTCTCGTTCGGCATTCAGATAATCCAGGGCCTCGGTCTTGAGCTTCAACTCCTTTTCGGTTTGCTCCGATTTCTGCCGTTCTGTGGGAGAATTTGATAAATATATGCATTTATATTGAAATAACCTTCATTTTAACACACCTATTTCATCGGTCAATTCCTGTGTGGAGTCGTTCAACACCTCGACCTCGTGGCTCAGCTCGTTGACATAGTTGAAGAGGGCAAAGTTCTCATCCTCCTGCCGCTTGAACTGGGCTACCAGCCGTTCGGCATCCTCCTCGCCGTACAGCAACTTGATCTTCTCGATGATATCCTTATACTCCAAGAGCTGCCGCTCGTAGTTCTCCTTCTGGTTTTGCTTCTTGTCCAGCTCGCGCTGCTCCAGCTCTGGATTCAGGCGCTTTTGGCCCTTGATGTCAAAGAACTTTTGCAGTTTGGCGTCGTGTTCCAGGCGGCGCTGCATCTCGCGCATCTCCTGGATGTGCATCACCTTGTCGTTCTCGTTGCGATCTTTCAGCACGGACAGCTTATTGCAGAGCTCCTCACGCTGATCGAAAGCCAAGGTCGACTGATCGATCAGGTCCATGATGAATTTCTTACCCTCGTTAAACTGAGTAACCATCGACTGCCACATGTCATTGAAGTTCGCCCTGGAGTTGCGGTATTGGTTAAAAAAAGAAAGAATTCTTTCTAATTCGATTTGAGACTTTCTCACCGATCCTGCAGCATGTGGTTGATGGCGTCCCGCATCTTGCTGTTTTCCGTGAGCACATCGCTGCACTTCTTGTTCACCACATCCAGGCGGTTCTCCAGCTTGACAACGCTCTTTTGGACTTTGCAGATCGTGTCTTTGTAACAGTTGTCGGGCACCTCATTTCGCCGCAGGGCGTCGATCTCCTTCTCCATTTTCCGAATATGCCCCTCCAGCTCCCAAAGATTAGTCCGTTCGTTTTGGAGCACTCTTTGAAGGTCAGTCTGCTGGCCCTGCAAGTTACCCAGGTGTCTCTCCTTCTGCAAGATTTAAAATCTCAAGATGATATATAGTTAACCTGAGGAGCTCGTTGAACCCACATTAGTATTCTTGCGAGCGTGAGTCCCTCCCTCCAGGGTCTTAATCTCCTCTTTAAGCTTCTGGTGCTCCACCTGCAGAACGTTGATCATGTGGTTCTGCTTCTTGAGCCGCTTGGCCTTTTCCTCGAGCAGTCCGCGCAGATCCAGCTGGAGACCCCGGTGCTGACGCTGAAGCCTCAGCAGTTCGGCAGTGGCCAGTTGGTCCAGCTCGTTTTGGTCAGCCATGATTTCCGGTGAGTTAACTCAAATGCTCCGACTGATAAGGCTAATGATTTTCTTTTTATTGATTGAACAAGTAAACAGCGTTGCTGCGGGATGGTTGCTTGGTAACGGAAGTTTGTAGTTTATGCCTATTGGACCGTTGTTATCCTCTACATTGTATGGTCTACAACACAGTTAGGTACAATAACATAATCAGGGGATTCCCTACACGATTGTTTTTATGAAAACATCGCCATAATATAGAACGACCCAAAGAAGTTAACCGCAAACCGTTCAACAAAGAACTTAATAGCAGAGCATCGATATACCTTTTGTATTCGCATATATAAATTTTAAGTATCTAAAACTACTACACCTCTTATTTAGCATTTCAATTCGAACTCTGTAGGCACACAGGCTTTTTAGTTATTTAGCCGATATTTTTAGCAACCTCGTCTTTATTAAATGACTAAATTTATTGAAAACGTAAGTTTATATTTGATAGTTTTTACCAATTAGGTCATTTATCCATATAGGACACATCTTAATTACGCAAATTCTTAAAATACGTAGATAAACTAAAAATGTTAGTGTTATAATTTCAAAATGTAAAATACCCGCCGCGCTTCGAATTCCCGTCGATCCAAGAAAGTCTCACCTCTATCGATAGACGCACGAAACCTATCGGCTGATTGCTGGGCGTTTCACAAATTTTTTATTTTGGAAACAAAACAAACAGCAACAAAGGACACCACGATGCTTGTTCTGGTACTCGGCGACCTGCATATCCCGCACCGCTGCAGCAGCCTACCGGCCAAGTTCAAGAAGCTGCTGGTGCCGGGCCGCATCCACCACATCCTGGCCACCGGCAACATCTGCACCAAGGAGTCCTACGATTACCTCAAGTCGCTGGCCAATGACGTGCACATTGTGCGCGGCGACTTTGACGAGAATCTGAGCTATCCGGAACAGAAGGTGGTCACCGTGGGCCAGTTCCGCATCGGCCTGTGCCACGGCCACCAGGTGGTGCCGCGAGGCGACCCAGAGGCACTGGCCCTCATCCAGCGGCAGCTGGACGTTGACATCCTGATCACGGGGCACACGTACAAGTTCGAGGCGTACGAGCATGGCAATAAGTTCTACATCAACCCGGGCTCGGCCACCGGAGCCTTCAATCCGCTGGACAGCAATGTGGTGCCCTCCTTCGTCCTAATGGACATCCAGAGCACCACGGTGGTCACGTACGTGTACCAGCTGATCGGCGACGAGGTGAAGGTGGAGCGGATCGAGTACAAGAAGATCTAGGGTCCCCAGTATTAGCCACCAGCCATTCCTAACCCCGACCCTCTCATCCTGAGCTTGGCTATATTAAAGAAATTGTAAATGTACGTAGCAATAAATCGAGTTCTCATGTTTTTTATCTGATAAAAAATGCGCTGACATCCTCTTTTAATTAGAAAATACAAAACTTATCGAATGAAGTCTATTGTTTTGCAATAAGAGCTAAGAGTTAATTTAAAGCTTGAAGCCCGAGCAAAGCTAAAAGCAAACCCCGCTTACATCGACAGGCGCTGTCCCCAAAAATATTAAAATATATTTAGTCATCCAATTATCTGATAAAAAATGTTTAAATTTTATTTAAATAGAATATAAAAAGAGAGTTACTTCTGATGATCGAGTGAGGAGTCTGCTTAAAAGATCGAATTCCATGCTCTCCGTGTTCATTAAGCGCACTCTCGATATATATAAATACATTGGGTTCGTTTTTTTTTTTTCTTTTTTTTTTGTGGCCGTCGGTTTTCAATAGAAATAAATTATTAAAATACTCTTCCCACTTAGCCAGTATAGCAAAAGTTTTGGCAACACGTCATTAATACAATCGGGGTTTGGTACGAAAAGTTTGATCAGAATCTCGAAGGTAAGAAAAGTTTGCGCTTAAGATTAAATACAATTATGATTGCTGCTGACTGGCTAATGCTGTTGTTGTTGCTGACGATGGTTGGAGGAGAAGCAACGGATTGGATCCCTGGCCACAACCACATTAGCCGAGGCTGTCTACGCACACAGTCTTTAGGGTCTTGCCGACAATGGTGGTCTTATACTGCTCTGGTAAAGCCAACTCGGTCTGCAATAAACAAAATAACATTAATGGAAATGGTGGGACATTAAACGTAAGCAAAACTCACATAGTCGCCGCTTTCGTCGGGCAAGAGGATGTTCATCTCGGAGGACTTCGAGTTGACTATCTCCACGCCCAGCGAATCCTTGGACAGATACATCTGGCAGCCGTCGCTCTTGTCGATTGAAACCGTTGGCACCGACCCGAGCACCTGCATCTGAACGCTCTGGCAGTTGACGAACTCCACGGAGGCCACCACAGAGTCGAACAGCAGCGAGCACTTCTTGCACGAGTCAAGCACGATGTTGTTCACCTTGCCCTTGACGGTAAGCGTGGAGCCCTCGCAGCGGAACATGTACACCACGTTGTTCATCTCGGCGTTCTCCACCAGCAGCCCGGTGTTGTTCTTCTGGTACTCGATGATCCACTTCTTGCCATCCCGCTCGAACACTGGAGGCTTGGCAGGAGCTGGACCCGAAGGAGCGCTGCTAGAGCTTCCGCCGTATTGGGCAGGCGACTTAAAGGGAGCCGGTCCGGTACGCAGGGAAGGATTCTTGTGGGTCTGCATGTCCCCGGTGACCTTCTTCAAGTCTGGGAGAGAAATAAAAGTAAACTGATTAGCTAACTTTTCATAAATCAAATTTAAAGAAAGCGTACTCTTGGTGATGTCGGCGCCTTGATTAATTTGCGCGAACAGGGCGCTGCGATCATCTCCAGCGCTGTCCAGCTTCAGGGCACTCAGATCCAATGGTGGCGGTGGTGGGGGCATGCCTCCGGGTGGTGGCGGTGGTGGGGCACCTCCAGCGGGGGCAGCTCCCTTGCCGGACCAAACCAGACCAGTGGTATGGTACTGGCGAATATAGGCCTGCAATTCGGTCAGCGTCTGCACCCAGGAGCGAGCCCACTCCACGTGCTTGACATCCTTCTCCTTCCACTCCTTCAGTACGCGGTTCGTGTAGAACTGTCCGGCGTCGTTCATCTCCTTCACATACGGACCCGGGGTCTTCTCCACACACACCCAGCCCAGGGCGGGAATGCTCTCGCTGATGGCCGAAAGGTGGTTGAAGAAAGGAGAGGAGCGGTGCTTCTCGCGGAAGTCCTGGATGGCGCTGATCTGCGTCGAAGTCGGCTTCAGCAGCTCCGCCTGCTTGGGCTGCGCCGGCTGGGCGATCTGCGTGGCCAGCGTCACATACTGCAGCTGAAAGCTGTTCATCGACAATCACAAAATTAGAGAAGATATTTGGAAAAATTGTATAAAAGATTACTGACCCAAAGGCGCTCTTCACGAGCTCAGCGTGCTGGGCGACATCGCCGCCAATCTTGGCGGAGAGAGAAAGATATTGGCTCAGCGGACCCGCCACAATATCCTCGAATCCTGCTACGCTCATACTGTTGCTGCTGCTAGGCGGCGGCGGCGGCGAAGGTGGTGGTGGTGTTCCTACTTCTGGTAATGCTACTGGAAGAGCTTCCTCTACTTCTTCTTCGGTTGGCGGGGGCGGGAGAATGGGCGTGGGCAGTTCAAGCGACTGAGGCTGCAAGTGCTGCGGCGCCGTAAGAGTCCGTTCCAATCGGTCAACGAGTGTCTCCAAACGTTCGCAAATGCTCTCCAAGTGCTCGACAGAAGCCGCTGGCTTGGCTTCCGGCTCGTTATCTGCACCAGAATATGCGCAAAGAGAGAAAATATTATTTTAAGTAAGTTTAACCAGTTCATTAGATTAAATTGCATTTAGAAAATTGTAATTAGAAAGAAATATCTAGGTGAAGAGGTGAATTTATCAGCGTGATAACCCCCCAAAAAGCGTGCACTGACATCACTTACTAAACACAACAATATTTCGAAATTAAAACTTCACGTTTAGAGATTTCCCTTATAACAAGTATGGGAATAATGATTTGTGAGGAATGACAAAAGGAAACACAAAGCTAAGCCCAACAAGTCGATAAAGGAAACGGAAAACCACATGCAAATATGACAACAAATTAACGAAAAGGAATGGCAGAGAAGATGATCCTTTAAACAAAGTCACACACTCAAAACGGAGCGCCGTGGCAAAGAAATTAAAAACAGTCCAAGTAACGAGTAACAAAACAACTGAGATCCAGAGAAAATCAATCCGAGTCTGTCATACCCCGCGCGGCCACGCTGTGCTCCACAGCCGCATGAGCGGCTCGGAGGAGCTCCGTGTAGAGGCGCTGCCGCTTCAACTCCAGCTCGTCGCGTCCCACCGGCGTGACCGGTGGCTCGATGCAGCCGCTGGACATGGAACGAGGTCAGAGGAGAGGATACACTAATCGTAGCGCGAAACGCGAGGAAAAAATGGCAGGCCGGCTCTGGTTTCGCATTACCTTGCTTTAAAGTTTAAACTTACTTAGGCAAGTGAGTTCTCGGATCTCTCAATTTTAAAACGACATTCGCAATAAACTTATAATTTTGAATCTAAGTAATTCTGCAGAGTGCTTTTTCACGGACTACTTAGATCTCCGTTTAGGGATTCCTATTTACAGAAATCTGTCTCGGACTTTGTATTAATTAATGAATATATCAGAAGAAACCTGATAATAGAGTCGCGAAACCAGAACCGGCCTTAAGGAAACGCTTCAGCAAGCAGCATACATCTCGTTGAGTCGCTCGTCGTCGAACCAGGAGGGCAATCCGTGGGCAAAGGCCAGTGTCTCCGACACGAGATCCCCTTCAATATACGGTGCACACATGCTCTCCCGCTTCGGTGGTGGCAGTGAGTCGGAGAACACCTCGTCGTCGTCCAGAAGCGACCCTTGGTTTTGGTTAGCAATCA
The DNA here is from genome assembly GCA_008042585.1 of Drosophila punjabiensis. NCBI lineage: Eukaryota > Metazoa > Arthropoda > Insecta > Diptera > Drosophilidae > Drosophila > Drosophila punjabiensis. The sequence continues at coordinate 372,589 of VNJR01001946.1, read as the reverse complement.
CAAGCAAAGACAGCGGTTCTGGCTCAATGATCTCCGCCCGGTTGCTGATGTTCACCTTCTTTTTGATTGACTGATGTGTGGAGTTATGCCTGGAGAGGCAGCTCTTCGTAGGTGGCGGTTGGGGTGGCGGTGTGGTCGCTGTAACAGCCGCCACCACTACATCATCCTCCTCATCCGCCCCGGCGCTGGTCATCGAAGCAGGTGGTGCCGTGGATGTAGAGGAGTGCGTGGAGCGGGCTAATGTTTCTGTCTCTACAGCTGGTTCAGGTGCTGGTGCTGAAGTTGGTGATTTATCCGCTTCAGCCGGAGTTGGATTGACTGTGGAAGTGTTGCTTAAGATTACTTTACATGATGGCTTTAATGGCACAAGCGATTATTAAGGAAAGCGCCGATACTTGAGTTGATTACTTCACATTAATCTTAGCTATCTACGCTTCCTGGTTCGCTCATGGCCTTACCTTGTGTAATTTATTGCATTTAAAGAAGCATTTTCAATTACAACTATGAATAGATCAATTTATGTTTATATTTATAACTCGTCTCGTATTATGTGTAGCTCTGAAGACAAATGAACTGATTAAACTGAATAAATCTTTGCAATAAACTATCTAAATGCAATTTTAGACATCAAGAATATAAATATTTTATGTTAGAAACTCCTATAGTTAAGGCAGCTGTGTCTTAATATAATATATCTTTCATTTTCGGTACTTTGATATTATAAATATTCACAATTTGTAAGGTCAAAAAAGGCTAAATATATCTTAAATATTAACCATAACCTCGATTTAAGTTTCTATATTTGTGACCTTCCTTGTACAATCATAAATGCCTACACTTTGAGCGATGTGCTCGATTTAAAAGTTTTATAAAAATAAAACTATACTCATGTTGTCTAAGCAATGATATATCTATTACTCATTAATCAACTCGCAATCGGCACTCTTCCTTGATAAAGTCCACATATTTATATACTATAAAATGTACAGAAAGTGCAGTGGAAACCAACTAAAAAGTGAACTTGAGCAGGCACCAAGAGCCTCTTGAAGTACACAAGTTCAAAATGAAAAGACAGGAAGTAGAATAAAGCTCCTGGTCAGAGCTGCAGTAAATGTGCAGTGATCCGGGGCTCGTTCCGGAGAGGACTCGAAAACGGAGTGCTCTCTGCCCAGCTGTTGAGCTGCCGGATAGGTGGAGAGAGGAGTGTGTATATACTTAGGGATGTGTCAATACCAGTAGTGTCGGTCTTTGCCTGGGGCTCTTCCTCCTTCGCCGGATTATCCGCTTCAGTTGGTTTTTCTGCCTTTATGGAAGGCTCCTGCATCGGCGGCTCCTTTTGTGACTTTTTCAGCGGCTCATTCTCCGGTTTGCCATTTAGCTGCGGTTCTCCCTTCTCGTTTTCCAGCTCCTGCTGCGGCTCTGCGCCCTCCTCCTTGTCCTTGCTGGCCTTATCCTTTTTGCCTGCCTTGGCATTCGCTCGACAGCAGGAAAACATAGTGCAGGCTCTTTTCTGGGGACTTACTTGCGGATTCTCAACGACTCTAAATACGAAGCAAGCACATTATGTAATTGACATTCCTTGGCGGATTCGTTCGTTTCTTTTGCTTTGCTCAAGCGGCGGCGGTCACAACACTGGCAGCCATACAAAGGGCTTGGATTCGGTTAGCGGGCACTGGCAGAAGCCGCAAAGGTGGAGCCCGAGTGGCGACCACTCCTTGCTCATTTAGCTGTGTGTGTATCACTGCGGATGCGACGGCGGCGGTGGCGGCACATTAAAGGCGAAAAGGAAACAAGTTGGTCCACGAAACAGGCGAATCGCTCCGGACCTCCAACTGGGTCAACAGGACTGAGTGACACACAATTACGATTTGTACACACACACAGGCACACTCACTAGTGAAGAACACACCCTAAACGAAGCGCACGCCCACGGATTCGGAGTACGCATTCTGAGTTCTGACAGGAGTCCAGCCGCTGTTAACCCGCTGTTAGCAGCAGCTCTGTTAACTCTGTGACAACTTCAAACTCAAAATTCGTTGCCTTTTTTGGGGAAAAGCGCCGCTTGACCATTTGGGGCCAGCTATCGGAGTGGCAATGAAAATGGATTTCGCATCTGGAGCCGGCAGGATTTGAAGCAAGCTTCAAATCTTGCACAATTTTCAGTGGTGGAGAAAGCTTCGACTTTGAGTTGGCGGAAAACGGGGGAAAACTCTCTGAGAGAGTGTATGCGCAGATGCTTTTTTCTGCCTTACTACTGCCAATGCCAATGAGTTTATTGCACCGGCGGCACACACAAGTTGTTTTTGTCTTTAAGTAGCTTAAAACAAACGGCTGGCAATTAAGAGTGGGAAATGCAGCAGGAAAAGGAGAGGAGAGGAGGAGATGGCAACTAAGCTGAGATTCAACTTTCGCCTGGCTCTAATACTAGTTCTTGTTTGTGTTTTTTCTGTTGCGGCAGATGCGTTTGTTGCGTGCAAAAAAGGAGAAAAAACGAGAATGCAAGGCAGAGATTAAATGTCTGCAGCTGAGTTACCGTTATCTTTTGCGTGTATGAGTGGGCTCGAATTACTGCGCTAATGGAAAACTGAAACCAGGCGCCTTTTAAGGCCATGTATTTTTTCCACAAAACTAGTAATCTCTCTCTGTACTCTTTTCCTGGCACTCGACGAATTTATTATTAACGCTGATAGCGCGTATTTTGGCCATCTTTTTGAGTCATCAGCGGCGGCACAAACACAAACAACTGGGTTTGGTCTTGCGTAAACTATTGTGCCGGTGTGCGAAGGGGCGTGTGAGTGTGCGTGTGAGTCAGCAAACAAAAACAAAAGATGGCCACAACAGCTGAGTAGTTATAATGTTATCGTACTGGAAGGGTTAACAACCACTGCGCCTGGAATATTCGCTGGGCAACTAAGGGTTAATTTGCATTCACTTGCTGGCAATTAATCGTGGCATGGAATCGGGGATATGAAATCATCGTCGGAAATACACCAAAGTATATTCAGGAGACCTTGTGTGTGTATGGGTGTGTGGTGTGAATTTAATTTTACAAACAAAATGAATCACACAAAAATAGCCATCACATCTAAATCCAAAGCACAGCTGTCTCTCGTCTTTTGTCTCTCTTTCCCCACAAGTACGACACCCACAACATGCACACACATACACGCAGGCACTAGGACACCGACATCTCCACCTGCCCCCGCCCTAAAAATGTTCAGCAGACAGCCTGGCCGGCGAATTACAGTAAATTATATTCGCAAACAAAATTACAATAAAAGCCCCGCTTAAAACAACTAGGGTGCGACAGAGACAGCGGCTGGCGAGTATTACTCACCTTATTTGTTGCTTGATTTGGCAAAGAATTGCAATTTTCACTTCACGAGAACACAGAGGCAGAACCGGCAAAGGCGAAAACAATAGCGAAACAGAACTGCAAAAGCTGCGATGTTGCTATCTATACAGTCACCCGTTTTAAAATGGCGATATATCGAACAGAAAATAGGTGTGGCCAGACTAGACAAACAACGAGTAGATAGGTTGTCAACACTGGTTCGTATGTTCTGGCCACACTGAGGAACACGTACTCCTGAGAGCGCATCGGTTAAAACGAAATAGCTTGGATAACACGATGACCCCGCGCCCAGAGTGACTGAGCAGTTCGCCAACCGACCCTGGACAACCGTGGGTAAGCCCCTGGCTCCTCTGGGATGGCTTTTAACGATCTGCATCCCCTTTTGCAGGTTATGTTCGCTTGTGTACACTGCGAAGGGGAACCGAAGAAGCAACAGGAGCGGATTCCGAGCCGAAGAGAGCGCACATTCCACCGCCCGCCGCCGCCGCCAGCATGATCACGGTTCTCTGCCGGCTGCTCGGCCAGCTGCTTTTCCTCCTGGTTGTCGGCTACGAGCTGCTGCAGCAACTCCGCGACCGGCTGAATGCACTGGCCCGACGGTCATATGACCTCTGGCGCGGCGACGCAGCACGTGAGCTGCATGAGCGGCGCGTGCTCGCCGACTGCCGCTCCCAGTTGACCAAGACGCCGCAGCATTTGGTGCTGGTAATCTCGCCCAGCGACGGCTACGTAGACGCGCTGCTCCTAAAGCGCATCTTCGGCTTTGCCCTGGACGTGGGCGTCAAGCATGTCAGCGTGTACGATAAGCGGACGAAAGACAGGGGCTTCGTGGAACTGGCCGAGCTGTGTCGGTCGACCAGCGAAGGTAGCAGCAGATGCTTCAAGTGGCCACCAAGTCCAAGCAAGCCAGAAAGTGATTCAAGAAACGGACAAAATACCAATGGTTATGCGAACGGTGCAAACGGTTCGCATTTCCCACAGCAGTTGCAGGTAAGTGTGTGTGCTAGTGAGCGGCAACTGATAACGTGGAAAGAAAGTGACTGCAGGAAAGAGATCGAATGTCGATGTACCCTAAGACAAAAACATGTGTGTTCCCTTCAAATTATTGTTTCGATATTAAATCAATTGAAATGGCATCAAAGTGAATGCTTCAAAAGCTGATTTTCAGATAAAATGTAGACCCAAAGTATTTAGTTGCACATTCTAAACCATGTGGCACTTTTTCCCCCATAACAAATTTACCAAATAATCAAGTTTGTTTAAAACTTTAACAAAATTCGAAACCATAGGAAAACTTAATTTACTTTGATTTTAACTTGAACTCTTTGTACATTAATTTATCCATAATGAAAAAAATAATTATAACTTTGTTTGCTTGAACTTAACAAATTTTGAAACCATTTTGAAACGTAATTTACTTTGATTTTAACATGATTTCTTTTTACAAATATAATTGTAATTTTTTTGTATCTTTGTTGAATCTATTTATGTTACTAAGACTTTGACTAAGAGTTTATATAGTTGTTAGAAACAACCCTCAAAATGAGAACTTTTGCTTTGTGGGAAATCTAAAGCCAGATCCGAATCGAACTACAAAACAAACAAGTCATTACAACTCATTCAAACCAATAAAAATCAAGATAAGATTTTGATTTTCAAGAGTTCCTTTTACCTATTGATCAAAGTACAAAATTCGAAATATTTATACTCTTGCAGTAAAGGATGCATTTACGACCTTATAAAGTATATATATTCTTGATCAGCATCAACAGCCGAGTCGATCTAGCCATGTCCGTCTGTCCGTTACTACGCAAACTAGTCCCTCAGTTTCTAAGCTATCTGAATTAAACTTTGCACTATACTTTCGCTTGTACATAAGTCGAAACGGGCCAGATCGGACGACTATATGATATAGCTGCCATACAAACGATCCGTTAATTTGTAGAAAATAATTATAACTTCACCATTTTTTAACATATCTTGATCTAATCTCGGTTGTGAGCTTTATTTATTATTATAGAATTTCGGATTTAATTTTATAGAAATCGGATTGCTGTAAAATATAGCTGCCATAGGAACGATTGGGAAATTATTAGAAAAAATGTATAGCTGTAAATTTTTATCATATTTTCTTCTACTTTGAGATATAAGCATATATGCTTATTTCAAAATTTTATTCTCAATTTCATAACGACTTTATCACATAGCTTCCAAAGAAAAGATCGGCAAATTTGAAGGAAAATTACATTTTACTTAAAATGCTCAATATTTAAAAAAAAGCTAAGACTGAAAAAATTAAATTGAAAATAAAAGTAATTCAAATTATAATAGATAGGAATATATTATAGTTGATCCAATCAGCAAGGGTATAAAAACTTCGGCGTGCCGTAGTTAGCTTCCTTTCTTGTTTTTATTTAATGTTGCACTTACTGTGTTTAAATTTGTATAATTAAATTTTAATTATAAAGAATATTTAATTTTTACTTGGTGTCGATCCGTCGGTCTTCTAATTCCCAATAAAACCTAAAGTCCCATTGGAAGAGTACATATCTGAACCGATTCCCGGAACTAATCGCTGTCTTATCTATTTCTAATTGAGTTTTTTCCGCCTTGCAGCTTTATCAAATCAGTGACTCGGATGGCCATTCCCTCATAGCCGATGTCTGCAGGGAGCTGTATGAGGAAAGGGAGACGCCGATGGTGCAGAATCTACTCAGCCAAAAGCGCGAAGCGCTCACCGAGCAGATCAGTGGCATGCTGACAAAGCGATTGGGCTTTGTGGCACCCGAACCGGAGCTGGGCATCGTGTTTGCGCGGCAGACGTGCACCTTCGGCCTGCTGCCTTGGCATGTTCGTTTCACCGAGTTCCACACGCACCCCAGCGGCCGGTACTTTGACGTGGAGACTTTCGCCAGCATCCTGTTCAAGTACTCGCGGTGCGAACAGCGCTGGGGAAAGTAGGGAGTGGGCTGTGGAGCCCTTATATTAACTAGTTACCTTAACTACTTGTATGTAAATTATCGCCAGGAATTCCTCTAGCAAGTAAGAATAAACCACAAGATTGTATTGTTCGTAATGAAGTGTATGCATGTATTCGGGGCAGGTATTTGGGGATTTAAGATCGATATGTTTACATGTAAGTAGGCAGACTTAGAGGCTATGGTTAGATGTATTGTATTTTGCTCATTACGGAGGAGTCTCTCGCTCCTGCTCCCTTTCTCGCCTACTCCCTCTCTGGCTCAACATGACGCTTGGAGAGCAGACTGACGTCGGTCAGATACTTGTTCTTGTCAATGTTGTGGGGCCCGGGACCCGTCGGCATACGCTCGTGTAGCAGATGGAAGGAGTTGCGCAGATCCTCAAGGGAGTCGGCGAGACCCTTCTTGATGTTGGCAAACTCGCTCGACATCAGCGACAGCTTGCCCAGCAGGTAGTTGAGGTTCTCGTCCATATCGATCATGTGCTTCTTGGTTTCCTCCACCTTGCCGCCCAGTCCCATCATCGTGGCCAGAGTGCTGTTGATGTACCCATCGGATGCGGACTGTATGACGCCCAGCATTTCCCGGCTCTGGCTGATTTCGTTAGCCATGATCTCAATGCGATGCCAGACCTGACTCAGCTCCGTGTCCAGGACTCCGCTGAGGTTCTTGTTCGCCTCCTGCTGAGTGCTAACAATGGCTCCGTCCAACGCGGAGAAGCGCTCCTTGAGCAGTTCGGTCAGTTGGGTCACCTGCTCACCGAGCAGCTTACCCACTCGCTGCACCACGTTCAGAGTGCCGAACTCCACCTTGCGTTGTGTGTCCAGAACCACCTCCGAGTTGGTCATCATGATGTTGTTGAATTTACCGAGTGCCTCCAATCCCTCGGCCAGCTTGCTGTTGCTCTCGTTAGCCGACGTCAAGTATTTGTTTAGACTTTCCACGTCAGTGGTAAGTTGCCGGACGTCCGCTTGGATGTTGGCCTCCGTCTGCTGCAGTTGCTCCCTAGTCTCCCGCAAGGCTTTGTGAGGGGAAAAATAAACAATTGAAAGGTTATTGCTTTTGGGACTTAAAACCGTTAAAAGGACGTATGCACCCACCCGATTTCTGAGACGCCAGGTTATCGTTCTTAAGCTGTGCCAAGGCATTTAGAGTGTCGTTATTCAGCTCCTGGATATAGGTTCGATCCTTCTCATTCAGACCGACGGGCGCAGCAGGACGCTGAGCAGTCTCGCTTAGCTGCGTCACCTTTCCCTCCAAGTTTCTCAGGCTGTTTAGGAGATGGGCCTCGAACTCATCGTTCTTGGGCGGAGCAGCGGTTGTCACAGACGCCGCCGCCGCTGCCGTGTGTTGTTGAAGCTTGGCCTCGATCTGATCAAGCAGCTCCTTGCCCTTGGGCAGGGTGTCGAAATTCAGCTGGGTCTGGACAGCCGCCTTCTGGCTGCTCTCCTTGAGCATGGCCACGCTGGCTGAGAGTGCCTTGATCTCCTCCAGCAGCAGTTTGTTCACACGTTGCTGCTCCTCAAAGAACTCCTTGGGAATGGTGGGCGCGGTGGCCGGAGCCGGAGCGGCGATCAGCTTGGAACTGATCGGTGGTCGCTTGAAGCACTCGTCGTTCTCGCGCATCCACTTGAACATGTGCTCGGTGGCCTGGCTGAAGCGGTCCGACTGAGTGTTGTACTTTTCCTCTTGCTAAAGAAATTTTAAAGTTTTCAAAAATTTATTTTTTTATGTTGCATTATAAGTTATTTATAACACTTTTTTAAATGGATGCCACAAAATTGGACAAACTATGAAGATTTTTTGTGTTTTAGTAAGTACTATTCCGTAGCATACTTTTAAGCCGTTCTTAGAATCCCTGATAGTCAAGGATTTAGCACTCTTTTGTTGTACTTTTTAATTTAAAACTGCTTTAAATTTAGTTATAGGAATTTTAAATTATTTGTTAAATGTTGCCAGATAGCATGTTATTCAATTTTAAACCTCGAAAACTTAGGCTATGTTTAAGGATTTTAAAATTGAGATTATATACCAGTACTATAGGGGTAATAGCTGACTTACTGTAATGAGCATTGTCTCTATTTGGCTGACCCTCTCGTCCAGACGTCCAAAGATCCCATTGATCGGCTCCAAGCTCTTCTGGCCCTTCTGCAGCGTCTGCAATGCCTTCTTCAGCAACTCGCCGAGGGCCCGCTCGCGATGCTCATGCCGCTCCAGCTTATTGTCCAGCTGGTTGTAGGAGTAGATCAGCGACTGGATGGTGCCACGCAGCTCCTCGTTGCTGCAAGGAGTCGGGGGATACGAAGTTTTCTTAAAATTAGCTTCGCTCTAGGTCATTAATCATCGGCAATGGGGCTGGGGGATGCGCAATGGACGGGACCACCACCATCAGTGCCTGTGCATCTATAAATATTGAGGGGCGCGATCGCGATCATGGATGGCTATGTGGATAAGTGGTGGTGGTGGCCCGGCTCTCAGGGTCAGGAACCCTATTTCTAATCCAAAAGCTGTTTGTGTGAAGTGCACGACGGTGCCGACGGATAAGAGCATGGATATAGGGGAAGCACACAACACATGCTGCTCTATCCCACTCCAAAGCACCCTCCCCAGTTCCCAGTTCTCAGTCCCATTTGCATGAAGTGTGCACTAAAACATGCCTGGTCCCATCCCAAGTCCGAAAATAAACAAACAAATAAGCGGAACAGCCAACATCTTGGCTTCCCTTTGAAGGCATTAGTCATTAGTGCATGTGGATGTAGATGAGGCTGTGCATGCGATGCGGATGCACCCATCCGATGGCCAGGCGCCGACCGACAACAGTCAGTTTTTGATGTCTTACACATTTCGCTAAAAACTCCCAGTGCCAGATAGGATGGGAATAGGAACCACTCTGGCGCTGGAGCCAAGTGCGAACGAATGTGTGACATGTGTCCAAAGCCATAAAAAGAGGAGAGCTAGGAAATGTGCATGGTTCCTTTGAATCGCGGGATTGGGGCGAGGGCTAGCTCTCAGAAAGTTTGATCATCCAATTACCACCCTCGTATTGGAGATATGATCGCAGATTTATAGCTCTGCGCCCGAGTGTGTCTCACTCAAAGTAATTGGACTCTTAAAACTTGTTCATTTTAATGGCCTGACATCTAGATTGGGATCTTATTGGTTGCATTTCCCCTCAATTTCAATAGAACTTTGCATAAAACAATTCAGATGAAGGGAATAAATGGAGAAAGATATCAGTAAAAAGATGATCGGTTTTAAAAGCGAATTGGTTTAGGATTCTGAAACGGAATCGGAACCTAAAGCTGACAAATCCAGCTCTATTTTTTCACAACCTTCTAATCTTAGTTAGAAAGCATCATATTATATTATATTAAGGAATTGGGCCACTTTTAGTAATAAAGTCAGTCGATCTAGTTTACTTACGTGACTGGCCCTGCGGCAATTGTCTGCCATTGAGCGACTGCAATTAGAGCCAGGAATACTAATTGGAGTGTCCGACTGCCCTCGCCCATGGTGCGTGTAGTGAAGAGCGTTTCCGATCTCTAATTGGGATGCTGCCAGGCAAATCCGATGCGTGATCTGTGGATATTCGAACGGAAACTGAATCAATGGATAGATAGAAATTTTAGAAATTTATAAATTGCAATGGCGTCGTTTGCCTTCGGTTGCCATCGGTTGATTGTTCAGAGGTGTTTCCTTCTTACGAATTACATCAACATTTTGTTTATAACAAATAACTATGAACTAATAAACAAACCAAAATTGATGCGCCGTCTTTATGGGGGTGCCAACAAATAATAATAATAAAGAACTGCCGCTGATTTGCAACAGAAACAACTGCAAACAAAGCAAATTGGTTCCTTGTCCATTGTGCGGCTAGACCTCGCTGAATATATATACATATAGAGCCGTATAATCGCCGATATTGTTCTTGCGGCGATAAACAAATGACGCAAAAGTATCCACTGGTCGACTGCATGTTCCAGATTCTCCTTTAAAAGGGAGAGGAAGTGATGCATTTGGGAAATTGGGTCAGAAATATGCGAAATGAAATTTACGAGCTCAACAGCACGAGTTAATGAGTGAAGAATTGAAAATGCCTATATATGTATGTATATAGATAGACGACGAGAACCTGAACCTATTTTGTTAATTGATAAGGACGCTGGCTTGGGTTAAAGGTTGATAAATTGTGATCGTCGTTAGGTTTGTACATAAGCAAGTTGTTTCTAATTTAATTAATTTTCTCAGTACAAATTAATTAAAAAATATACTCACCTTTCTATGAAATATTTTATATTTTAGAAGTAAAGTCGCGCAGGTCGTCGTAAGGTATGTACATAAGCAAGTTGTTTCAAATTTAATTAATTTTCTCAGTAAACAGTAATTCAAATTTAATTAAATTTGTTAGGAAAATTAATTTAAAAATATACTCACTTTTCTATGAAATATTGTATAATTTAGAAGTCAAGTCGGGCACAAACACTGGGAGGAACTTTGGTTTAAGTTCGGAGCACTATTTACTGAACGTCCTCACTGCTCGAGTTCAGAGCGATGAATGATTCTGGCGTCTAGTCCGGAGGGGATGTGGATCCGATCCGTATGCCACTCTCTCCATTCTGCACTTTTCTCAGCGGCCGGAGAGCGTTGCGGCGTCGTGGCATCGCTCGTATATGTTTTTAATAAAATGTAATTAAAAGCGAGATGAGATGGTGATGAGTTCCCGCATCATTCTAAGTCGGGGTGGTGCCTTCGAATCAAAATTCAATTTATTCTAATACAAAACCATTGAGTGCAAGCAATGCAAACAAATGATATGATATGCCGAACTTTATATGCCTTTGCGGCGAAATCAAGACAATTAAAGTTTCGAATTCGATGCATCCCGAATCGGTTGATTGAGATGCCCAGCGGCCCCATTTAATTCAATTTATACAGGCGCCAACTCCAGATATATTAATCAAAGCAAAGAATCCAATAAGAAATCACTGGAAATTTTGGAAAATGCTAAAATTGGATGATCTGGGGGATAAATATATACCTATTTAATTTTTTATTAAGGTGTTCTTAAAAGTAGACTCCAGATTTTTAAACTCTAAAAAATTCTAAAACTATAATCGCTGGCTCCGATTTAAAAACCGGAAAGGAAGCTATGTAATATAATATTATAATATAAAGTAATACAATGTTTATTACCATAATATTCATATTACTTTAACATTTAATTTAATTTATACAGGCGTCAACACCAGATATATTAAACAAAGCAAAGAATTCAATAAGAAATCACTGAAAATTTTGGTAAATGCTACAATTGGATGATCCGAGGGATAAAGAAATATCTATTTAATTTTTTATTTAAGTGTCCTTAAAAGTAGACTCTGGATTTTTAAACTCTAAAAAATTAAAATCGCTGGCTCCGATTTAAAAAATCATCAGTTCGAGCAATAATAGCAATAAATATTAAATAAAAAGGAAGCTATGTAATATAATAATATAATATTAAGTAATACAATGTTAATTACCATCATATTCATATTATTTTAACATATTAAAATTTTTTACATTTACAATTTTAAACCTTCTTCGACATTTCCGATCGTTCCTATGGTAGCTACATATATGATATGGTAGCCCGATTTTCATAAAATTAAAACCGAAATTCAAAAATAATGCTAAATTATATATCTTGAAGCAAATAAAAATATGATTAAAACTGTCTATGTTGCAGTTTATTTGTGTATAAAAAAGAGTCTCTCAAAACATACAAGAACTCAAATACTTTAGCAGATCCAAAGAAGATGCCAGAAATGCACAATTCAAAATTCTGAAACAGGTTGATTTAAAATCATTTCCTATTTATTGTAATTTAAACGCTCAACTGATAATCTGATTTTAAATAACGTCAATTCACGTAGAACGTAAACGTGCGGCAGCAGCCGCAGCATAATTTAAGTAAGCAGTTCACAGAATACAATCGGCACTGCTTACTTACGTACGCCTAGATATATGCAACGGTTTTATTATTGCTTGCAGAAATAGCAAGATGAATTTTAACAAAATTGCCAAAATCAAAAATTTTAAGTAACCGGCAGGGCTCCAACATAGCAGAATTTTGGGTCAAAAGTAAGTTCAGAAAAAGTAATATAGCTGGCGAACCTGAGGTGCCACGTTGGTGACCCTTTTTCCAAATTGAAGAAAAAAGATGAGGCTTTCATTTAAGCCTAAAACCAGCTCTGGGGCACGTAAGGTTTTCGCGTTATTAGGCTTTGAAAAGTGCCAAAAAGGGCACTTTTTCATACTTTGACCGCGATTTTCTCAAAATTGGTACGATATGGAAACTTTTGGTTTTCGGATCAGCAATGTACAGACCAAGATCTTTCAGAATCTGTCGCGTTTATTCTCCGGGTTTTTTCTTGTCGACCTGTGTTATTATCTATCCAATTGCAATCTGCAATATTATACAAACTTCGGCGTACCTAACTTAGCAAGAATATATACTTTATAGGGTCGGAAATGCTTCCTTCACTGCGTTGCAAACTTCTGACTAAATTAATATTACCCTGCAAAGGTATTAAAATCCTTATTGAAGTACCAAAAAACGGTTATTTTTTCGCACTTTCAAGTCGAAATATCTCAAAAAACATGTAAAAACGCAGCGGAAAAGCATATTCCTGTCTCCTGCTCTGAGATGATGTCGGAAAGTAAAATTCATTTTTAGAGATTAAACTTACTCATCATTCGCTTTCGGCCCAGAGCACAGAGAATATCGCCGGCAAAGTAGTAAACCTCAAAGCCCGTGGCCGATACGATAATATTCTTAATATCAATATCTAAGGAGATCAGCCTGGGCTGTAATAGAATATAAAGATATATATATCTTAAAATTATAGGATAATAAGATAAAAACGTCATATTCACTATACTTAGGCATTAAAAGACCTAAAAGGTTATTCTTTCCGTTTAGCTCTGCTGTCTACGTATTTGAAATTTCCGGGAGATTTGAGATTTTTTAGGGGGAAAGGAATATATCCATCTGGCAGCACTGTTTCAGCTGGAGCGGAAGAAGAAGATGCATTAAAAACAAAACTTGCCGGAAACCAAAATAAACAATAAATATCCAAATATTTAGAGACACCAAGATGCCCACCTTGATAGCGCTAGATGCATCGCTTTCTATGCTGCGTCCCGTTCCAGGAAGGAATGAGCACACCTACCAATCGCTGGCCATCAAGGGCATCCAGCACCTGCTGGACAATCTCTCGGCTGCGGGCAAGCTGGAGCACCTGGCCCTGCTCTCCTACACAACCACGGCGGAACTGAAGGTGGACTTCACCAGGGACTACGAACAGATTCGGCAGGCGGTGAAGAAGGTGGAAGCCGTGGACAAGGCCTGTCTGATGAGCATGCTCAAGGCGTCCGTTTCCATAATGTCCACCTGGGGTTCCCAGAACATCCTGCAACTGGTGGTCTTTACAGACTGCGGACTCGGCTTTGGCAGCACCTCAGTCTCTGGATTCCTGGATGCCATTGCCAGCAACGATGCGGACTCAGACTTCGCCTGGCTGAAAACGCTGGCCAACTATAATGTGAACTTTATCTGCCTGGGACTGCATGGCGACCACTACTTCACCAGGGGACTGGCTGTGTATCAGCAGCTGCTGGACAAGGCCGGGTTAAAGGGTGAGTTCCGGGAAGCAAACTTTATCAAAGGTACATTCAGATTGACATCTCACTGATCCATTCCTAGGCCAGCTCTTTATGACCAAGCCAGCGAAAAACACTGAGGCGGTTGAAGGTAACCCAACTCCTAATCCGAATCCCAGTCACAAGAGCGAACTTGGACGCACAACCGTTTTTGAGCTAATCGAGCGTTTGTGCGAGACGAGCTACAAATCCACGGAGGTGACTCTCAAATGCGGCAGCTACTTCCGCATGGAGGTGCCGGTGTTGCTCTGGCCACCCACTGCTCCCTATGAACAGCCGTCGACGGTCTTTGGCCGGGAACCCACGCTCCGACACATTGATCAACGGATAGAGGTGTGCGGATTCCTTGCCCTCTCCGATATTGGTTCCCCGGCCACCATGAGTCGCCATTGGGTGCTACCGAAGGTAGATCGGGAGAAGAGCGGGGGAAGTCGCCGGTCAGGAGGCCTGCCTACTGCCGCTAAGCCACCAAAGCTCAACCTGGACACCAACAACCCGAACTACGAGCTGGAGAAGCTGGAATCGGATATACGGGACTTTTACGCCAAGGATCCAAAAGATACCGAAGAGAGTGGCGATGATGCGGATGTAACCATTGTTGTGAAGCATTCCTTAGGCCCGCAAACAGAGCAGCAAAGGGAAAACCTATGCGTCCTTCTTCACGGTGCACTCAAACTGGAGAACATGGCCGCCTTAGTCCAAGTCTCGGATAAGTGGTACGGATTCATCTATGCATTTACCGACAGCAAGAAGAAGTCAAATCTGATGCTTAACATTCTCCCCCCGGGCACGAATGTAATACCTTGGATCGGTGACTTGGAATTGTTGGGATTTCCCGAGGACCTGGTCCCCGGCGAATCGGCCAGCTTTCCGGTGCGTGCCGATCGCCGGTCCTATTCTCAGAGCAGCGTCGTGTGGATACGACAGGCTAGCCTGCAGTCGGACGTTCAGAAAGTCCTTCGGCATGCCAAGAAGATGCCGGACAAGACACAGAATTTCTACAAGGAGCTCAATCGCATTCGGCGGGCCGCACTGGCCCTGGGATTCGTTGAGCTGCTCGAGGCCTTGGCCATGCTCCTGGAGAAGGAGTGCGCGCACCTCTCCCTGAACGGAGCCAGCAACGAGTGCACTATGCAGCTGCAGCACGCCGCCACAGAACTTCGAAAGACCTCGAATAGGGATATTAAATCTACGATAGTGCCGCTGCAGAAAGTGGGTGGTCCACCCGAAGCAGGCAGCACAGCTGCCACGGCTCCAGCTCCTGGATATATGTATTAATAAATACGATGTGTTTTATCCTTGTAACAAAAGTATTGCTCGTTATTTTCTGGGCTTTAATGCTGGAAATATAATTTAATTAGCTTTATGAAATATCCGAAGATTTGAATAGGATTAATTCATATTATAATATAACGACTTAACATTATGACTTATTTAATAAAAAAATTTATGAATAATTTAAAGAAATTACAGATTATAATAATTATTAAGTCTTATTAATAGCGGCAGAGGTAGACTTTTTAAAGAAAATAACTAATTGTATTGGCATTATGCACTAAACCAACAAGTTTTTTATTTAAAAATATATGTTTTTTTATATTTTATAGAGGAAAACAGTTTTAATACTACATAAAAAAATGTCTGAATATATTTATTACATTTATGATTTATACTTGTAGTTAGAGGAGATAAATACAATAAATTTAGTGTACATTTTCAGTTTTCTTTCATATATTTGAAAAAAAAACTAATTTTTTTATTCAATGTTATTTTAATTATACTTCTCCAAATAGTATTTACTAGTGGCCTGGATGGTATTTTTTATATGTATCGGCACGGTCACGCAGATTTTATTGTTATTGTCAAAAAAAATAATAATAACAACCAAAAAATACAATGGGAGGTCCCGAATTACCCACAGATCCTGGCGACGAGATGTTTCCAACCCCGACGGTTGACCATCCACATATTGGCACGCAGAGCGACGACGATGATGACGACTCTGACGCATACGATGGTTACCAACCATTGGCCATGGAGGAGGGTAACGATGCAGCAGACACAGCAGTAGCCCCTGAGGAACCGGAGGCGGCCTCAGCTGCAGATAACGACGAAGATATTGACCTGATGACGGCCCCAGTCACTCACGGCGATCCCAATATGCCGCCAATAGAGTCCGCGGATGTGGAAATCGAGCGGCAAGTGTGGAATGAGCCCAGGCCCAAGGAACTGCAAATGGAGCTAGATAAGACGCGAACAGAGCAGGTTGCGTATAGTAAAGGAGCTACTCTAAGGGTGCAGTAAAGATTTTCTTAATTTCAGATCCTTAAGGCCATGTCCTCCATAACCTTGCCTAACATTACGATTCCGGAATGGGCCAAAGGCGTACCCGAGGAGCGTTGGAAAGGTGAGCTGTTGGATCGAATTAACAACCGGCAGCTTCCATCTGGCGAATCCTCATCAGCGGACAAGCCCCAGCATTCCAAATCTCATATAGATTAGCGTGTATAATTCTATAAGTTTACAATACAGTGATAGAGACAAATGCGACCCTTTGAAAATATGTATTCTGGACCATCATAAACAGCCGAGTGGATCTAGCCCTGTCTTTCTCATTCTGTGTAGAAACACAAATTGGCTTCCCAGTTTTACGGCTTTCGAAAGTGGACTTTGCAGATAGTCTTCTTTTTGTTGCCTGTTTTATACATTCAAAAATAGGACCAGAGAAAAGATGTATAGGAAGAAATGTTCGCCATATTTTGTTCTATTAATGTTGCATTGATTTTTGTTTTAATCTAATAACTATTATCAATCCTTAGCTTGCCGAAGTTGGCTTCCTTTATCTGTCGAAATAGGGTTCTCAATAATAAAACGACACTAGTAAATAAATATAAAACTTGTGTTATATGTATTTAGCTATTCTGCAAATTCAAAGTCGCTGGCGTACAGCATAGGTTTGCATATGGAGATAAAAAGTCCAATATGGTGTACAAATTAAAAAAGAAGGTATTACTTAAATGAAAAAATTGAAATCTATATGGTCGCAAAAGCAAAACATTATTATACGGTTCATAAAATTGTTGAGTCTATAAATAAGCATTAATCTGTCTATCTTATTTAATTTTTACAACAGGAAATTACAACAAATATTTTTTAACCGCTTTCCATATTGTTTATTGACGATAGTCGATAGTCACCAGAAAACATCGATGTTAGTGTCGGTGTGTCACCATCTCTAGCACAGCATTTTACTAATCAGGTGTTTCTGTTTACTATTTTTTTCCACTAGTTGAATGAACGAAATATGAGTTTTAACAATTTTCTTGACGATATTACTAATTTAGTTGGATCTTAGAATATCTTGGTGCTTAATTTATAAAACTTTTTAAGCCGCTGAGTGGTGTAAGTCATAAAAATCTGCATAAAACAGCTCGTTCTTGGCATCTCTGAACGATTTGTTAGTGAACTTTTTATGCTTACACGTCGGATACTTGAATCCGTTGGATAAACTGGAAACTATGGAGGGTTCAGAACTCACATTTAAGGAGGAATTCCTGGAGGACGAAATAGCATCTTCTCAGTTCAACAACCATGGCATCATCAAAGAGGAAAACGAAGCGGAGGATTCAAGTACAGATCGTTTTCCAATACAAGTAAAGACTGAAGTCTTGGAAGAGGAGGAGGACTCACAGGAGAGCGACGGGATTCACACTTACCAATTGGTTGATTCAGTCAAAAAGGAAGTGATCGAAAATAATGAACAAGGATCAGGGGAAACGTATACTTACCAGTACATCGATAATGGAGAGAACGAGGATGCATCAGAGAAAGAGGACTCATTTAGCGACCGGTTCCCGTGCCAAGTAAAAAACGAGCCCATCGATGAAGAGCTAGAGTCCGAGGACGAAATCGATCAGTTTGATTGCCAGGTGAAAAGTGAGGAGATGGACGATGATTTACTGGAAGATGAGGAAGGTTATAATGATGACGATGAGGCCCAGGAATGCGAGAAAACTGAAGATGAAGATAAGTACTTGAGTCTCCCGCACAAATGTCCACATTGTCCGAAGGGATTTCGGCTTTTGGCTCAGCTCAAAATCCACATCCGTGGACACACCGGCGACAGTCCACACAAGTGTAAAAACTGCTCAAAGACCTTCGGCACAGCGGCACATCTCAACAGGCACTACCGATCCCACACCGGAGAAAGACCCTTCGAGTGCACGCACTGTCAGAAGGCCTTTACAGCTCTGTATCATCTCAAGGTGCACCTGCGCACCCACACGGGCGAACGGCCGTACCAGTGCCCTCACTGCCCAAAGACTTGTATTGTAAAGGATAACCTCCGTAACCATATCCGCACGCACTTCGAGGAGAGACCGTTCAAGTGTCCGCAATGCCCGAAGGCCTTCAAAGTGAAGCACAACCTCAAGATGCATATACGAACGCACTCGGGCGAGAAGCCGTTCAGTTGTCCTCACTGCTCAAAGGCCTTCACGGGCGAGCCGTATCTCAAAGTTCACATCCGGACGCACACGGGCGAAAAGCCGTACAGCTGTACCCTCTGCCCCAAGTCGTTCATCAACAGACAGTGCCTGAAGGTCCACTTCCGCACACACTCCGGCGAGCGACCGTACAAGTGCACCTACTGTCCCAAAGCCTTTGCTAAACATTCTGGGCTTACAGAGCATGTCCGAATCCACACGGGCGAACGACCGTACGACTGTTCCCTCTGCCCCAAGGCATTCATAACGAACCAGGATCTGAAGCGCCACATGAGGATGCACACAGGAGAGCGCCCCTTCAAGTGTGCCCTCTGTCCCAGCTCCTACACCCAGAACTATTCCCTTCAGGCGCACATGCGGACGCACTCGGGAGAAAGACCATACAAGTGCACCGAGTGCCCCAAAGATTTCCAGTACCAAACCAGCCTGGAGAGCCACATGCAGACCCATTTTGGGGTAAGACCCTACCAGTGCACCGAGTGCACAAAGACCTTCGTAACGAGCTCAAATCTGGCAAGGCACGTCAAAAATGCGCACTGGACCTGAATAACCTTAGAGGCTTCTCAAAGAGAAGATTACTCACTTAATCCCGAACCAGGCGGGCCCAAGGTAGCTGGAGCTATAAAACACGATGAGAATATCGTTTATATTTTATATTTAGAAAAAACTCCATATCTCTCCCATTTAAATAATTTTGACTGATAGTTAATGCCGTGTGCTGCGGAGATCCGATCCTAGAAGGCAGCCAAAAGGGCGTTGCCTGCCGAGTTTACCTTGCTAAAGTTTTCGCCCTGCGGAGTGCTGGACAGCTCCCTCAGCTTGTCCATCACATAGTCCACGGACACGACCTGGGCGATGGTCTCCTGGCCGCAGGGAGTGGTGGTCAGGTTTCCGATGGCCTGCATGGAACGGTAGCAGGCTTCCAGGTCCTTGGCCCACTTGAGCAGCTCCACCACTCCGGAGGTGACCTCATGACACACCTCAGACTTGGCCACTCCCAGTGTCTGCGATATGGTCACGTTTAGGTAGAAAGTGGCCACTGCAATCTGGAGGTTGGCACTTCCCGCCTTGATGCCTCCAATGAGCTCGATGATCTGCGGCAGACGGCTCTCAACCTGCTGCCGTCCGGTGGCGTGGCTCAAGCTATTGGCCAGGCAGCGCACAACCATCAACTGATTGGCAGCCGATCCGGCTAGCTGCGGTATCACGATCCCCAGGAAGCTGTGGCTGTTGTTCAGGACACTGAAGATTGCCTCATTGCGGACGGCCAAGCGCAGAATATCCAGCACAGGGAAGAGCATGGCCGCTGGCCACTTCAGCAGGATGATCAAGGCTTCGAGCGAGGTCAAATCCAATTCTGGTGACTGCTCTGTAAGCTTGATGACAGCCAGTAGGACCTCGTCACCAACTTTTCCATCGGATGGCGTTAGCTTATTATTAAATTCTCTTTTAGAAAGAAGAAAGTAAAGAAAATAAAAATTAGGCTTGAAATAATAACTAGAAATTACTGCAAAATACATATTTAGGCTACATAAAATTTATTACGATCAAACCAAAACACAACCCACGGATACGTACTTCATTTTATCCAAAACTTTGCTGGCATCACAGGTGTCGAAGGTGCGGTAGCTGCTCACGGGGAAGTGATTCTCGCCGGATCGCGTGAAATTCACATCAACGCGCGACTGGGAATGGCTGCTGCCACCCGTGGAGTAACTCGAGGAGCCCGTAAAAGGATCTACATTGCCGCCGCTTTGCAAGTTGGTGTTGCTCGAACCGGGAACGTAGCGAGAGCCGCCGGTAAAAGGATCCTGGTAACCACTGGGGGCTTGAGTTTGCACAACGGACGCAGCACTCTCGGAGTTTTTCACTATAAAGTTGGCCACCTGGTCGAGGTAAGCTTGAGGGAGTTCGTGACGATGGATAAAGGCCTGAGCCGCCTGCCAAGGGTCCTCGCCCCGGTTGTAGGGCAACTTGATTGGCGGTGCCGTATCAGAGATGTCAACGTTGAACACAAAGTCGTACTCTTTGCCCTCGTACAGCTTTTTGCCGGAACTGGCCTGTGTGCCGCCAGTTGCTCCGGTCACATCTCCGATTAGATTCCAGTTTCCCATGTCCCAGCTGTAGGCCTTCACGGAACCGTCCGGATGGCGAACCATCTTCGTTTGTCCTTCACGTGTTCCGTTCGAGAGCAGGGCTTCTGGACCTGGAAGACTGAAGAACAAATAATGCTGTTAGTAGACCTCTCTTGATGAACATTTCGTGTTATAGCTTACTCCGTTTTCTTCACACCTCCAATCTCCTCGGTCATCTGAGACTTCCTGGTGGCAACTGCCATATCGAAGGCTTTGAGAATGCTTTCGCTAGCCTGGCGAGCCGGCTCCTGGCTGAAGACCCTCACCACACCGTCGCTGCAGCCGGTGACGATGTCTCCGTTCTTTAGGCACGCCACAGACCACACTGAAATCGCTGGATGCAGAATAGGAGCACCCAGTTCACAGCCGGTGATGACGTTCCACATTCGCAGCGTGCTGTCCTCGCCACAGGATACCACAACCTGGTCGCCCAAGGCCTGATTCCTGGCCATCGCGTAGATGTAGTTGGTGTGCCCGCTCAACTGACGTACGCATTCCCCATCCTCGTTCCAGAAGCGGAGGATGGCGTCGTTGCCGCAGGAGAGCAGAGTGTTGGCCTCCAGGCCGATTAGGCTGCGTACACAATCAGTGTGCCCCTTGAGCAGCCTCAGCTTCTCGCCCTTCTCGCTCCAGTAGTAGATGTTCTTGTCCGCTCCTCCAGTCACATATTTTCGCTGTTCCGGCAGCGTTGCCACGGCCCAAACGGCCGCTTCATGGCCCTCCAGCGCAGTGAAGGCAACCTCGCCCGTCTCGCTGATGCTCCACACCCTGGCCGTCTTGTCCCAACTGCCGCTGATCAGGCTACGGGGCTGTAGTGCCCCGGACAGAGCGCAGACCGTGGAAGTGTGGCCCTTTAGGGTAAGCAACGGCACAAACCCGTCTTCCTGCTTGTAAATGCAAATGGTGGCGTCGTTGCTGGCCGTGCAGATCCACTGCTCGGACTCCAGGAAGTAGATGTACGAGATGAAGTTCTTGTGGTCCTGCAGCGTCAGGCTCTCCAAATACTCGTTTCTGGATTGCAAGCGCTCTTAATAGAGACTAAGGAGCCTTAAGCCTCGCACCAAACTCACCCGCTTGGCCGCCAGAGCTTCGCACTCTTGTCCCGCGACCCAGACACGATGATCTGACCTCCGCCGTCCGGGGCACTGCCTGCCACTGCAACGGCTCGCACGTCCATGCTGTGGCCCAGTAGCTCGCAGCTCAGCTTGAAGTTGTCCAGCGATGGCTCCATGATTTAGTGTTTGGGCGTTTAACTCCTCTCAGTTCCCGAAAAAAGCCGACAAAGCCAATTTGTCACTCACCGCGAAGGGTAGTGTTGCAAAAAATCTGCACACTCAGATAGTGGTGGGCAATCCGATACGATTCAAGGTCAATAAACCGACGTTACCGATAGTTTCGCGACAAACTCAAAACGCGAAAATTGCTAAATTCATAAAGGCGATAATTAATTAATAATTCGGAAAGATACACTTCAAGGAATTAAATGTTTTGTTATTTCCCCCTTCATATAGATGACACCTTACCGGGAACTGTATTTATTGTAGTTTTGAAAGGATGCCAAGAAATGTAAATGTTAACATAACTAATAACTTATTAAAATATTTCCACTAAGTTGTTCGATATTTGAATTTTCTGCTTATCGATAATTTAAAAAACCTATCGCTCAATAAACAACATAGATTGTCATCTCTACGCTGATTTTCTATTGTTTATGTTTTTTGTTTGGCAATGGGTGGAAAAAGTTACTTCTGCGATTATTGTTGCTGTTTCATGAAAAACGACTTAAACGTACGAAAACTTCACAATAATGGCATCGCCCACACAATTGCAAGGGCCAATTATATGCGGAGATTCGATGGTAAAATCACAATCCCTCGCCTAACATTCAGTTATCATAATTTTAAATAAACATATTAATTTAGATCCTAAAAAAATTCTGGAATCAGAGCGCCTGAAAAAGCCGTGTAAACGATATTTTAGTGGATACTGCAAGTTTGAGTTATATTGCAACTATTGTCATTATAGCGAGAAAGAGTTAATGGAGTTGCAAAAAATAGGTAAGAGTTAACTTTGGCATATATGTACCAATATTCGGATTTTTGTAACTAATATTATTTTAGTTATTCAGCAAAAGAAGTCAGCTATCCGTAAAAGGAAAAATAAAGCTAAGAAATGGCCATGGAAATCACATCCTCAGTCGGGATTACTACCTCCATCGCTTCAACCTTTCGATTTGGCTAAACTGAAGGAAACCAATTTTGACTTAAACTGGGGTTAATTAACCGACTGAAAAATCCATAATATATATTTACAATTAAATTATGAACAATTAATGTCAAGAATTTAAAATGGCGGTCACTTTGTCCATGACCCGAGAAACCTTCAAGTTGATACGCAATATCCGGGCGTATTCGTAGTGGAACGATTTCGGGGAATGCCCGCTCAAGTTCTCCTCGTCCGGATCGGCCAGATGGGCCAGCAGGAAATAGCAAAAATGTTCTGTGAACAAGATAAGATAAAATAAATTTAATCGTAAATATTTATACATATATGTACATGTGCGCCTGAGAAGTTCAAACACACGCCACACCTTTGTATATATTTATCAAACTACAAATCTATATTTATAATGGATTTGTATCTCCTACCTTTCTCGCTTTCAACGGCATAGAAAAGAGGCGTATTCCCCGCCCTAGCCTCTGAGGAGTTGATCACGTTTGCTTTGAGCCGGCGATTTTTCAATTTTTGCCTATTCGCCTCCAGCCTATCGCAGGCGCGATCATAGTACTTGGCAAAGGCCTTTTCGTCCCCTTCATCAGAGGCTGGCACCTCGGTTGCTCTCTGGTAGATCGGTTTTCCCAAGTCCCGCTCGTCTATTATATCGAATATTGCCTCGGCAATAAGGAACTGATTCTGACGCACGGCCAAATGGAGAACTGTATAGCCGTCATCGTTGGTCTCCAGTAGGAGATTCAGATCGATTTTACGCATCAGTATCCGAATGGACTCAACGTTGGTGTTGTTTATCACCGCCAAGTGGAGGGCTGTATTGGAGTTCTCGTAAACGTGATCAGTCAGGCAACCAGCTCCCAAAATGAGCGATGTAATCTCTGGATCCGTTTCGTTTGTCAATGCAAGCTGAAGGCAATCTTCTCCATCTTCGGTCAGTAGTTCATTGATGTCCAAGTTGGCGTTTTTACACACGAAAATCTGACGCCTCACTCCATAATTGTCATTGCGCAGTATGTCATCGTGGATGGGTCTAGAAGAGTGAAATCACTTGGATTACAAAATGATCTCATAACTCTGCAATAGCATTTATAAATAATGCTTAAATATAAAATTACTCACAATAATCCCAGCTCCGACTTCGTTTTTGCCTTCTTAAATACTTCGGCCATTATTTGAACGATTTTGTCTCTACTCGTGCCCTCATTTATATAGTCTTCCACTCGGGTTAGCTCGTGATCGTAATCGAAAGACAGTTCCGAGCAGTCCGAGTCTCGACGCTCTTGTGTTGCTTTCGGGACACGATGTCCTCCATTTACGCTCGATACTTCCTGCTTTTTCCGCTTGCTAACCACCGGAGTAAGCTGTTTCTCATCGCGTTCCTGGAGAGCCATTTCAGCCGCCGATCTCTTAACCACCTGTGGCACGCAGGTGTTGCGCTTTCTTCCCCGTTTCTTGGCCACTTTAACGGGCTCATTGGGTGACGCAATGGGAGTGGAAGTCGGACCGGGTTCACTAGAGGTTCCGACCGCCTTTGGATGGACTGATTCATGCTTTATCGCAGGCTTTTCCTCGTATTTAATTGCCATATTCTTGATTGTGCCACTTGTGGCACCATCGGTGTCCGTCTCTGTTTGCGTCGAGGCATCCACTTTTTGTGCTCCACAAGAGCACTGTTTACCTTGATGTGAGATAGTAGTCTTATCAGCGCTATTACGTCCATTTATCGCGTCGATCACCCGCTGTTGGAGAGCTTTATCGGGAATCCGCATGAGTAATTTGAAGATATCCTCGTAAATGGACTGGAAGGACTTGCGCTGCATGTAGGTGGCAGTGCTCAACTGAGCCAAGGGCTTCGCAATTACACGAACTGGCGCTGGCTGCTTGGAGGAGAGATCTGCGCCCGCGACTGCCTGTATGTGCTGCGACTTAGTTAATAAAACTTTCTTCATCGTTTCCTTCTGCTATTTAACTGCTGCGGTGATCCAATCACAGGCCGATAAGCTGCCTTTGTTGTCGGTCGATTTAGGGGGAAGTCTAAGTTTAGATCGATACAAAACAATATAAGTTGGTTTTTCCCCAAAACACGCTGTACGACAGTGTTGCGAAATTGCGAAAAAATTTGTGTTCTCGACACTAGTAGCTGATTATTAGAGATGGTCCTTTTATTCGTTGAATGTTTTCGAGATATTTTCGTTTTTAATTTATTTTCCACCACTTAAATGTTACCCATTTTTTATAAGAATTTAATAAAAAACATGCGTTACTGAAGCAACCTTGAAAATTAAAAATTTGTATAATATATAATATATATATATATATAATATTATATATAAATGTCATATTATATTTGATATATACTTATTTAGTTGTGTGCTGTCTTTTTGATAGATTCAAACGATGGTTTTTATCTTTCTGAGGTCGGGAGGATATTAAAATAAATAAACTAACACGACAGCACATAAACGCTGAATATAATAATATTTATATTTCTACAATATCAAATGTTAAATGAATCCCGTATGAGCGTTCAAAAATGCCCTCTCTCACTTAAGCGTTTCCTACGGTTGTGAAATATGTGGCAAATGCGTTGAGATTTATATATGTTAATAAAAAATTTTCATGTTAGCTATTTAAGTAGAATTTAAAATTTAATAAAATCAGTTCCATTTAAGAACGCAATCAATATGAAGGTCTTTTATTTTGAGAATTCTTTCACGGCCTACACGTATCATCCCTAGTTTTGCGGCGCTTATCGATATCGTACAATTCGTGGTGAATGGCATGGAGGCCAGGATTCTTAAGAAAAAAAAAGATACGGTCCGACATAAAGATACCGGAGTCTTAATAAACATTTTAAGGTTTTTTGGGCGCCGAGAGCCCTAGATAAGAGCCGACCAGGTATATATGTGTGCCGCGCTTACGGATAAACAACCAAAGGTCGGTTATGGACTCGCGTAATCGACGCAGCTACTCGGGGGGCAGTGGCAACGATGGTGGTGGGGGAAGGGGCAACAATAGCACCGCCTACTACAACAGATCCCGCTCCCGCTTCAGTAGATCCCGGTCTCGGTCACGGTAAAAATAACACGAGGTCCATAGCCTACATACATTCCTAATTTCAATATCATTCCCAGTGAGCGCAATCGTGGTTTTGGCGGAGGAGGTGGTGGCTTCAGAAACCGCAATTCTCGTTCTCGGAGTCGGGACCGCTCACCCGCCTTCAGGCACGACGAGCGTGGTGGACGCGGGGGAGGTGGAGGCGGAGGAGACCCTGATTTGTATCACAATCTGATTAACGATGACTACAGGGATGACCAACGCAATTACAATCCAAGGAATAACTTTAATAGTCGTCCATTTCGGAGAGAGGATAACTTCGAGCAGAACCGCAGCCATAGGAACAACAGCAGGGACAACGACAGGGGTCGAGAGCATCATGATAACTTTGACAACGACCAGCGATGGAGGGATTATGAGTCCCGCGAACGCAATTCCATGGAGAGATCGGAAAGGTATCAAGACAGGGAGCCAAAGCGACCCTGGAACAGAAATTATTCGAACGAGCACGATGACAGGGACAGGAGTCACGAGCGGATGAGGTAAGCAGTCTAAGAAAGTTATACATTCAATCCTGGTAAACCTCTTCCATGTTAGTCGCCCCAGAGATAGTCGTCCGAACAACAACGGCGTTGGTAATAATCGGGAACGAGAACGGGATTGGGAGCACGACCGAGATCAGGATTGGAATCATGATCGGAATCAAGATCGGCATCAAGATCGACATAGAAGAGGCTCGTCGGAGGAGGACTTGGATGAGAGTCAGATGCGCAGGAACAAGAACGGGAATTCCCAAGAGCCCCTCAACATAATTATTATACTGGGACTTACCATGGAAATAACCAGGGCAGATGTAAGTCCCTGTACAATCCCCAAGTAACCATTACAATATGAAAGTAAATCCTTTCAGATCATGAGCGAACTAATTAAGATGAATATGGAGCCGGCTTGCATTCGGATCATTCGGAAGCATGGCAAACGCTTTTGCCCAGAGAACTCTGAGATGCCCCAGCAGCAAAGAAGTAAGTACACAGATCGGAAGAGTGCATACGGCGGCTCTGAGCTAGCGGAAACCGCATACTTGTGTATTAAACGAATTTAAACCGGCCACAGAAATGAAAAGAAAACAATTTCCTAAAAAAATAAAAAAACAAAACAAATGTTACAAACCTATCGAAACATTCAACATTTTTTGACGAAACCATTTTGTATCTGCTTCTATCCGATAATTTAGATTCATCACGCGGTATAGCGTTTGTCGAGTTTACCACCGTTGAAGAGGCGAAGCAATGGATGGAGATTACTCAGGTACCCAGCGACCAGAGAAACCCCTTGAACCTTTCGATCTATCAGCCAGCAAGCAAGGATCTTCCCTGGGCAATGATCATGAAACGATGTGTTCTCAGTTTGCTTGTTTTTCCAATTTTCCATCTCGAAATCTATAAACTTGAAACACTCATTTCATAGTTAATGCCTTGGGAAAAGTCCTTTAGGAATCGTCGGCAGCAACAACTTCGCGTTACGAAACACAGAAGCAATCTGGTGACTGTGTAGAGTTTAAAAAAGGAAGCTGCTGTCCCGAATTTTAATTCTCTCTTTTCTTTCTCTCTTTTTTCCATGTCTGCTGCTTCAGGGTATCCTCAAGTTAGGCGATTATCGGTTGACCATGCAGTACTGTCATACTGTTATCCAGGATTGGAACTGCAGCAAGGTGGGATCCACTTTTAAATAAGCATTTAGTTCGTTTTAATAGACACATGACTTTCCTATTCCAGTGTGGCGTCTGCAACTTCAAGTTTAGACGCTATTGCTTCGTGTGCAAGACATCCCGAGAGGAGGCCGAAAGCGTTGGCGGTAGCGAGGGCGTGGATGAAGTCAGCACCATCCTCACCAAAAGTACTGACAATCCAGCAGAAAGACAAAGACACAACTATAATCCCTTCACTTTCAGAGGTCATGTTGCGCAACCTGGACGCGCTGACCAACGAAGAGGGTGTGCTCACCGCCCTGCAGCAGCACTTGCCTGACCTGAGCAAGACGATCAGCAAGGTTCTAATAAGTCGGGACACTCTAACTCAGGCATCTCGAGGCATTTGCTACCTTCACTTCGACACGCTCATCGACTCAATGAATGTCCACAATGGCCTCACAGCACTAAATCCACCTCTTACGCTGGATGACCGACCTGGTAAGTCAGATATTGTTAATGATTAACTGAATTGTTTATCATTATAAACCTATTTATTGCAGTTGCCATTACATATTGCATTGACGCGGAGGACCATCAAACAGGGTCCAAGGTTCCAAGTACAACAGCAACCAAGGGCGGCGAAGAAAGCCATCAGAGTAGAGATGCTCCAGTGGTGTCTCCCTCGGGTCTCGGTGGCAACTATACCCTGGCGGATGTGCCACGCCTCGCCGAGTACAGTGCCTCGTTATACGCTTCGAACCCCGCAGAGCATACGCACTACGTCCAATACTACACGGACTTTTACACCGCTGAAATAAGCAAGAAGAACGCGGACCCACAATTGACAGAGGCGAACTCGGGGGCTGCGGTGGCCCTTTCGGCCATACAGCGCAAGCAGAAGAAAATGAACAGTATAGAGACCACGATCACAGCGGCGGCTGCAGCAGCTGCCCAAGCAGCCGCTGAGGTAAAGGCTTCCTTTGCCGCCCAAGCCATAAGTTCTGCGCCCAGGGGAAACGACGGAAAGACGTACCGTAAGTAGAAACAGAAGCTTCGATTTCGTTTTCTTACAATCTTCTCTATGTGCAGCCACACCCGATGTATCGCAGTATCAGTATGATGAGACCTCGGGCTTCTATTACGACCGTACCACAGGACTCTACTACGATGCCCACTCTCAGTACTACTACAACAACGAAACGGGCGCGTATCTGTACTGGGATCAGAAGAAAAGCACCTATGTGCTGGCTACCCCTGCTTCCACTCAGGCAGCTCTCCAGGAAGTCCTGGCTGACGCCGAGCAAAAGGATGATGATGCCAAAAAGGCCAAGGAGAAGGAGAAGGACAAGGAGGGCGGGGGCAACAAGCACGATAAGGTCAAGGTGGCCAAAAAGATAGTTAAGGATATGGAAAAGTGGGCCAAGCAGTTGAACCAGAAGAAGGACTACACAGTGGTGGCTACGCCTCAGCCCATACTTTCGGCCAACGACGGTCCCAGCACCTCGCGAGGCTCACAAGGAGGTTATGCTGACCTGGGATTCTCCATCCTGGAAAAGAAGGAGAGGGCCAAACTCACAGACTTCATGTCACAGGCTGGACCGCCCGGATCAAACAAGATTGTAAATGCGTATGGCGGAGGATCGGACTCTGACGAGGAAGGTGCTGGCAACTTACAGAATGCGCAGAGTTCGATGGGAGCCGGACATGGGTCTGGAAGTGGCGGTGGAAGTGTCGATGAGTCGGACTACGTGGACTTCCAAAAGTTAACTTGTCAGCTCTGCAAACGTGCCTTCCAATCGCTGGACATCCTGCAGAAGCATTTGAAGATGTCAAATTTGCACAAGGAAAACTTGGCAAAGCTCAACCATAGCTCAGGAGGCGCCGGCGTTGACGAGGGCCTATCGTAAGTGGAACTCTCATATAAAGAATGCACTACAACTAGTCTGAATAATTACTTCTCTCTCAGGTATCGTGACCGCGCCAAGGAGCGGAGACTGAAGTACGGGGAGAGCGATCCACCACCACCAAATCGAAGCAGAGAGCGCTTCGAGCAGGAGATCAAGACCTTGCAGACGAGGCAGAAGGACAACTCGGGACCGGCTGCCGCCATGCCCATCAGCTCCAGCAATGTGGGCAGTCGCCTGCTGCAGAAAATGGGCTGGTCGGAGGGCCAGGGCTTGGGCAGAAAGAACCAGGGTCGCACACAGATCATAGAGGTAAAGAAAAAATAACTGAAGAGAAAATGTAAATAGTTATAAATGCTATTTTGTGTTCGCAGGCTGACGGACGCACCAACAATGTGGGTCTGGGAAACAAGGCGGGCAATATGATACCAGGCAACGACTATAAATCGTACATCAAGAAGATGATGAAGCAGCGCTATGAGAATGCATGAGAATAGGTTAATTCTTAAACAGAGAGCTAGGTTCTCTTCAAAAGGTTTGAAGTATGATGATATTTTAAGGCAAATGCTTTCTCCATTACATATTCTGATCTTTCGAAATCCTTACGATTAATTCTTGGAACTATGCGCCAGTGAATCTGAAAAACCAAATTCTTGGTTTAGAGCCTGCCTTTGACTTGTCAGGGAGACGTGAAAAGGTCTTGAATAGCCAATAGTTGTATATAGATTAAGTTTTGAGTTATGATAAAGAGAGTTCAGTCTCATTTAATTGTACATTAATAAAATTTAAATAATATCGCAAAACTTGAATATTGTGTGATTTCCCGCTATTGCCTGTCAGGGGTTGTGAGCCAGCGCTGTTTGTCAACACTGGCCGATAACAAAGACTATCGATTGCAAAAATAGCAGCAAAGGGAGGCCGAGATTTTTCTTTCATTTGTATTTTCGGTGCCTAGAATTCGATTTGTTTCCGTCTCAATGAAAAAACTGGCAAGGAGAGCGAACAATTTTAACTAGTTTCCGCATCCTGCATCCATCCACGTGACAAACAAGTAACACAGTAATTTGGCATGAGCCGCGAGAGAGTTAAATCTACATAATTACCATCGATTCATTCGCATTAGAAATGGACTTTCGGTATGGTCGCAGCTTTTCCGGGGGCAATGGACACGGCAACGATATGGGACACAGGCGTTACAGTCGCTCCCGATCCCGGTCCAGGTAAGGGCTGCCTATGGGTTAAAAATAGCGTTTATAAAGTTATTTTGTTTTCTAGGGAACGCAATAGACGCCGCCAGTCCCGTTCACGCAGCCGGGACCGTTCATCGCATTACAGACGCCACCACGACCCCAGTCCAGACCACGACCTCTATCGTGATTTGATCAACGAGGACTATCAGGAGGATCAACGCCACTATGGCTCGCGTAAAAACTTTGATCACTATCGCCAGCATCGCAACGATGACGGCCATGACCGGCGTGATAGGGACCACTATGACCGCCGTAACCGCAACGGCAACTTTGACCGCCGTGATCCAGATATAGGTGATCGATGGGAGCACGATCGCTTCGATCCTATGGAGCAGGATGGAATTGATAGCAATGACCGCTGGATGAACCAGGATCGAGAGTCGAGACAGCGTAGCTATGATGATTATGAAGAGGAAATAGAGTGCGACAGGTAAGAATATTAGGGTCAACTTGTGGTTACCTAAAAACATTGAAAACGGATAATATAATTTTATGATTTTACAAATTAAGCCTAAATTTTTATAAATCAAGTTTGCCAAAAAGGAGTTCTTAAAATATTAGTGTTTTAATTTTTGACGGAGTCTTAGGGTTAGGAAATCCTTCTTTTAAGAGTCATAGAAACGATAGGCAAGTTAAAAGAATTGTTTTCAATTACAATTATAAATGAATAATAATCACAATAATAAGGAGTGTGTAGGAGAGCTACGGCCAGCCTAACCTAACCTTTGCAATACCCGGTAACCAAGGCAATGTAACTGAATTTATTCATGAATTCATTTACAAATTGGATAATGCATAATTCATGCTCAGGTCTTAAACATTTAGGTTAAACGATCGTATTTAATATTTGTATTCTACTGTACGTTAAATCAGGAAACAGAAATAAGATTGAAGTAATTCACACTACAACAATTTAATTTATTCTATATTGCAGTCGTAACAATGACAATGGCTACAACAATGAGATGGCCATGAACAGAAACATCAGGGATAGGAAAAGAGAGCGTTCTCGCGAAAGGCGCTGTTCCTCAGGCGATGTCACTGATGATTCCGATGAGATTCGGGAGAGACACGAGCAACAACAAAACAGCACCGAAGCGACTAACAACATCATCCTCTTTGGCTTGAAGAAAGACGTCACAGAAGCAGACGTAAAACCTTCAATATACTAATTTACAATAGGAAATAATTATTGTTCTACCCACAGATCATGAGCGAGCTGATCAAAGCCAATATGGAGCCCGTATTTATACGCGTGATGAGGAAGAAGCCATCAGGTGGGTTACATTAAAAAGTGTTAAATATGATTTATATTAGTGAAACAGGAAGTAAAAAGCGTGAGTATTGTGTGACCAGGAAAGAGCTCGGATTAGGATTAATGAAAATCCAATTATACTTGGCTTACGAGACATCAGCATTAAAATTACATCAGAAAATAATTGTAGAAAATATGAAAAACAGAACCCAAACAAAATACAGTCCCCAAAAATGTTACAATGCTATTAAAACAACCAAGAACATTTTTTGACAAAAACATTTTCGTATCTGCTTCTATCTAAAATTTAGGTGCCTCACGCTGTTATGCATTTGTCGAGTTTAAGACCGTTGAGGAGGCGCGGCAATGGATGGATTTGAATCAGGTATCCACTACAAACCACAAACAAGAACCATGAATCTTCTTGAATCAGCCAAATAGAGAAACGAAGGCAAACCCCGAAAACATCGGCATCGGCAGCTCAATCAAAAGTCGATGCCTTTGAGTTTAGTTCTCAGAGTTAGTTCTCCTCCATCTTACAGCCTATATAGTCAAAATTTGTATGTGACCCCGTGAAGAGAACTGAACTCAAAGCCATTATTTCAGAACATGGAGAGCCTCAGCTGCACTGCATCGGCGACATCTGCGCGTTGCCCCACAAACACAGAAGCAACCAAGCTGGTGACTGTGTAGTCTGTGAAACTTGTGATTATTTAGCTTCAGAGTTAGTAATCCAACTCCACTCTCTTCTGTTTCCTCTCTCCCGGACAGGGCTTTCTGCGGCTGAGCGACCATACCGTGACCATGCAATATAGCCACACACGTTCCTCGGACTGGAACTGCATCAAGGTGAGTTCTAGCTGAAAATATACATTTAATATCCCATTGGAAAAAAAAGTTACAGGAGACTTAAACGTGTAACTTCTATCGTTTGTGCTTTTTTTCAGTGTGGTGCCAGCAACTTTAGGCGTCGCTTTCAGTGCTTCATGTGTAGCTCCTCGCGGGCGGATAGCGAGAACGCAGTACCCTGTGACGGCGAGGGGATCGACGAAATTAGCGACCTTCTCACAAAAAGTATATCCATCATGAGCAATCTCTTTCAATATGCCGTTCTCCCCAGCCAATCTTCTACATACATAAGTCACCACTAACCTGCCACGCTTTCCCAATGCAGAGATCATGCTGCGTAACCTGGACGCGCTGACAAACGAGGAGGGTGTGCTCACTGCCCTCCAGGAGCGCTTGTCCTCCGACAAGGCGAAAACCGTCAGCAAGGTGCAGATCAGTCGGGACACCTTAACCCAGGCGTCGCGGGGCATTTGCTATCTCAATTTCGACACTCTCGTCGATTCGATGAATCTGTACAACGGATTGACGGCGTTGGACCCACCACTCTCGCTGGACGGCAGAACTGGTTAGTTTTCGGATTCCAATCTTCAGTTTCCAATCACTTTCTTACAACACTTGAACTCTCGCTCTTCTCAGTGCTAGTTACCTATTGCAAGGATCCCGAGAATCGTAAAATATTTACAACGCCGGATTCCAATGCATCTAAACCTAGCGGGGGCATTACGGCTATGACAGCCTCTGCACTCAATGGAAACTACACCCTGGCAGATGTCCCACGTCTGGCCACCTACAGTGCTTCCGTCTATGCCTCGAATCCCGTCGAGCATGCCTACTACGTACAGTACTATACAGATTATTACACGAAGGAAATAAGCAAACAACCCGTTAATCCGCATCTGACTGAGGCCAACTCGGGAGCTGCAGTGGCGCTGTCGGCCATACAGCGTCAGCAGAAGAAGCATTCTTCGCAGGTCCCGCTCAGCATGGCGGCAATGTCAGTTGCAGGGGCAAAAGCCTCGTTTACTGCCAAAGGCTTGATTGCGCCCAGGGGAAACGACGGGAAGACCTACCGTAAATGGAAATTGAAGAATGAATTTCGCATTCCTTAACAATGTCTTCTTTCTGCAGCCACACCCGACGTATCGCAGTATCAGTATGATGAGACCTCGGGCTACTATTACGACGGCACCACAGGACTCTACTACGATGCCCACTCACAGTACTACTACAACAACGAAACGGGGGCGTATCTGTACTGGGATCAGAAGAGAAGCACCTATGTGCTGGCTACCCCTGCTTCCACTCAGGCAGCTCTCCAGGAAGTCCTGGCTGACGCCGAGCAGAAGGAGGAGGAGGCCAGAAAGGCAAAGGAGAAGGAAAAGGAGAGCGGCGGCCAGAAGCCCGATAAGGTCAAGGTGGCCAAGAAGATAGTCAAGGACATGGAAAAGTGGGCCAAGCAGCTGAACCAGAAGAAGGACTACACTGCGGTGGCCACGCCGCAGCCAATACTACCGGAGAATGATGGACCCAGCACTTCCCGGGCCTCGCAAGGGGGCTATGCTGATGTGGGATTCTCGATCCTCGAGAAAAAGGAGCGGGGGGCTAAGACCGCAGATTTTGTGCCACACTTGGAACTACCGGTGCTGAGCAAGCTGGCCAACGCCATCGGAGGAACATCCGAGGACTCTGAGGATGAACCAGCTGCACCCTCATTGGGAGTCGAAGCCACTGCTGCTTCCCAGAGGCCAGCTTCCGACGAAGCCGACTACGTGGATTTCCAAAAGCTCACCTGTCAACTGTGCAAGCGTGCCTTCCAATCGTTGGACATACTGCAGAAGCACTTGAAGATATCTACTTTACACAAGGAAAACTTGGCCAAACTAAACCAAAATTCTGTAGAAACTAATATCAAAGTGGGATTGTCGTAAGTTAACTGTTGTCTACTGAACTTGCTTTATTATAAATGTGATTTATTTATCATTCTTTAGGTATCGTGACCGGGCCAAGGAACGGAGACTGAAGTACGGGGAGGGTGATCCACCTCCTCCAAATCGTAGCAGGGAGCTCTATGAACAGGACATGAAGACGTTGCAGACGAAGCAGAAGAATAACGATGGGCCAGCCCCCGCCATGCCCATTGGTTCCAGCAATGTGGGCAGTCGCCTTATGCAAAAGATGGGCTGGTCAGAGGGCCAGGGCTTGGGCAGAAAGAACCAGGGTCGCACTCAGATCATAGAGGTAAATTATACAATTGAGGAATTCCTATGGTTTTAATTGATATAAATTCCTAGGCGGACGGGCGCACGAACAATGTGGGCCTTGGAAACAAGACTGGAGGACAAATGTTTCCCGGTAGCGACTACAAAACCTACATCAAGAAGATGATGAAGCAGCGCTATGATAACGCTTGAGCGTTCCTTAAGCCGTGTTTATTTCCATTCCCCTTAAGTATCCATTTATTTAGTTAGTTGCTTACCTCAGCGATACATCCTCACCTTGTAGTGATTATTTCAACTGTACTGAAGTAGATAAATGTAAATAGTTAATAAACAAAGAGTGGCTCAATTAAATGTAATTAATTTAAGAAATTAAAGGTTGATCTTGATAAATTGCTTTGACATTTATTAGTTAGGGTAGTATTCTTTTAATAAAGACGAATAAAATAAGAACAGAAATTGGAAGCGCCTGGGTTATGAGAGTTTTGTATAATAACAACCCAGGCTTTATTGTTTATATCCGATATTTTCTTAATTAATTAAACAATTACCTAGAAGAGTCTTTTTCAAGTCACACAAACTTGAATCTATCTTAAACCTTCTACGGATTTAAAATTAAATTTTTAAGTCAAAAACTAAGAACGAATTGCTCCTTTAATTTTGTAAAAAGGTCCCGTTTTGTTACGTTTTTAAATTTAAAATTTGATATATAAAAAAATTCCGAAGAAAATGAGGTATATAGTGCATTGGATAAAGGCATGGTGTGCTTAATGAGTGGCTACATATGTACGCTGTAACTAAATGATTCTAAACTTATTTTTATAATAAAATAAACCCCAAATCTAATTTTTTTCATAATTGCAGTATTTTTTTGATTCGCGGGAAGTATATTGCCAGCTTTGGTATATTGGTTTCATAAAAAGGCGGTCACACAGTTTGCGATTAAAAAACGTGCGCCGGCTTATTTTGCGTAAACATTCGCGTTTTATTTGATTTCCCAGAGTTTGTTTGGACATTTAGTAACATTTAATGAGCCCGAGAAGTATTCCTCCGCTGACCTATAAGGTCGTGGCGGAATGCTCAGTCACCAAGGCCAGAGCGGGGCTGATGACCCTCAGGTGAGTTATCTAAGCTCCTGGAAGAAAACTGACTAATGATCACAACATATTGCACTCCACAGGCACAGTGAGGTATGTACTCCGGTGTTCATGCCCGTGGGCACTCAGGGAACACTAAAGGGCATCCTGCCAGATCAGTTGATCGAACTGAACTGCCAAATTCTGCTGGGCAACACTTACCATCTGGGACTGCGGCCTGGAATTGAAACGCTAAAGCTAGCCGGCGGCCTCCACAAATTCATGGGCTGGCCGAGGGCTATCTTAACAGACTCTGGTGGCTTCCAGATGGTCTCCCTGCTGCAGCTAGCCGAGATCGATGAGCACGGCGTTAACTTTAAGTCGCCCTTTGACGGCAGTCAGTGCATGTTGACGCCAGAGCATTCCATCCAAATCCAAAACGCCATTGGCGCCGACATTATGATGCAGCTGGATGATGTGGTCAAGACAACAACCACGGGTCCCAGGGTGGAGGAAGCCATGGAACGCACGATACGCTGGGTGGATCGATGCATCAAGGCGCATGCACGTGATGACGACCAGTCGCTGTTCCCCATTGTTCAGGGCGGATTGGAGGTGCCCCTTCGGCAGCGTTGCGTGTCCGCTCTGATGGAGCGCCAGGTTCGCGGCTTCGCTGTCGGTGGATTAAGTGGCGGCGAGAGCAAACACGACTTCTGGCGGATGGTGGATGTGTGTACTGGTTACCTGCCCAGGGATAAGCCCCGGTACCTAATGGGCGTCGGATTTGCAGCGGACTTGGTGGTGTGTGTGGCCCTTGGAATCGATATGTTCGACTGTGTATTCCCCACGCGGACAGCTCGATTCGGCTGTGCCCTGGTAGACAGTGGACAACTGAACCTCAAGCAGCCCAAGTACAAAATGGATATGGAACCCATTGACAAGGACTGCGAGTGCAGCACCTGCAAGCGGTATACACGCTCGTATCTGCACCACATTGCCACCAACGAGAGTGTCTCCTGCTCCTTGTTAAGCATCCACAATGTCGCCTATCAGCTGCGCTTGATGAGAAGCATGCGGGAGGCAATCCAGAAGGATGAGTTCCCACTTTTTGTCAAGGAATTCATGAAGAGGCACTTTAAGTCCGATCCCATTCCCGCTTGGATACGAGAAGCCCTGGCTGCGGTTAACATTCAATTGCCAGCGGATCCCGAGAAGGAGCATGAACCCGAGGAGACGCCGCAGATAGAAAGAAAACAGGA
Source organism: Drosophila punjabiensis (assembly GCA_008042585.1). Classification (NCBI taxonomy): domain Eukaryota; kingdom Metazoa; phylum Arthropoda; class Insecta; order Diptera; family Drosophilidae; genus Drosophila; species Drosophila punjabiensis. The sequence continues at coordinate 335,121 of VNJR01001946.1, read as the reverse complement.
ACAAACAAAAAATGTGACCGAACAAGCTGCCACCAGCTAACACCATCACGGCAGACCGTAATCTTTTAAAAACACCGTTTTTTTTAAATTATTTATATTTACCGACATGGCTATTCGTTTTTTTCAAAGAGTTATTAAGTTATATTTGTAAGTTTTTGTGTACATGACAAAATCATGTAAATATTTACCATACGGAAATTAAAAAAAATATTTTAAAAAGATTTGCTTGACTTAATTAAAATGATAAAATTCTTATTTTAAAAAATTAAAATCTACTTTATGCTGTTGAACACGCTGAACAAAACGAAGCCCAGCTCTCATTGGATTATGAGAAATGATTAAATATCAAAACAAAAGACGTTCGCATCGGCACGTGGGTTTCGCATACGTACTTTTCAGCATGTGGTTGTCCATTAAATTAGCAGTAATTTACAGTTTATTATCCTTTAATTATTGGTAAAATAATAAAAAAAAGTTAGTCTTTCACAAGTAAGAAAGACATATTTAACGGCAAATTATGGTAATATCAAAATTTGGATTTTCCAAAGTTTCCCAGCTAACCTTGTTTGAGGTTAGTCGGCTTGATTGAATAATTCATGACTACCTTCATACAAAAAAAAAAATTGTAAGGATAGTTTAGACTAAGCTACACGTCTTTAGAATCTTCTTGAGTTTTCATCAGGTTAGTTGGGCAACTAATACTTTAACGGTCCCAAGTTTCAGTCCGCTTTGAAACAATTGTGTTTTAGAAATGTGAAAATGCATAATAGACTTAAATTGTTAAAAACATCATGAAAAGTATGATGAAAAAATTTACAGTTACAAATCAGAAATAAGTTTTAGTAATAAATAAAATTGTAGTTAAAATTAAATATAACTTTTATAAATGGAACACTTAATTATTTTATTGCCATTGAAGAATTGTTTCTTTTAAATAACTTTCGCACTTTGCAGACTTTCAATTTTCCTGCAGAAGTCAAACCAGACTTCTCGTTTGTAGTGATTTTTTTTAATAGTTTCAAAACGAATCAAATCGTTAGAAAAAGGTTTTTTAAGTAATATTTTTTTTACTTTTCACCGTACGAATGTGCCGTTCGCCATCCTGGAAATGCCCAAATTTAACTACTAAAGCAGTGAATAGCGTATTAGATATGTAATTAAGTAAAAGAAAACTGATTTATAAAAATTATTTTTTAAGAGTACAGTCGACTTTTGTGATCGTAAATATTGAAACTGTGAGCGTTGTAAATATTATACATAATATTTAAATTCTTTTTAGACCAAAATATAGAAATACCTCATTCTATAGGGTATGTGAATACTGGTTTTCGATTCCGCCTTGCCTACTTTTTGATCCGTCGCCGCAAAAGCTTTCGATTTACCTATGGGAAAAAGCTCCGTGGGCCGAAGTATGACGCATAACGCAAATCGGTGGCGATCGCGGTTCTCGCATGGAACGGCCGCTGTCGACGACCAGTCCAATTCAGTTTTTTGTACTTGATTTTTGTAATTTTTCCGCTCCTCCTCGATCGTACGTACTTAGACTACATGTGGCGGCGGTCACGAAGAAATAAAAAGAAATAGGGAAAAAGAAAACAAAACAGATCGTTAGGAGCGAGGCAGACCTCTCACTTTTAACTCGGTTCTCGCGGGGCTCAGCTCTCGCTTGTTTCGGGTCTCTTTGGGAGCAGTATGCGTCAGACTGGGGGGACCTGAGATCCGAGAGAGAGATTCAACAGATCGGGGGAGAGTGATTGTGGCAAGTGGTGTGGAGCGGTGCTGCTGCCCGAACGGGTGCCAGTCGGTGGTGGATCGTTCAGTAAGTGCCAAGTGCCTAAGCGTTGTCGCCTCCACTGATAGCTGCTTTTTCCTCGGTCGTCGCGTCGTCGGTTCTCTAACGGTCTATTGCGGCAAATTGGCAGCGAGAAGCCCGCGCTAATAATAATTTAAAAATTCTATAAGAAAAAAGAGCAAATAAGTGGAAAATCTCCAATCAGAGGATCGGAAATCCATATCAAGCATACGCCCCAATCGCCGTCAATTGTAAGGAGTCCCCCAAATTTATTAGTTTGCAATGACAATTAATCACGGACTTGCAGTGCCTGGCTGTGTGTGTGTGTGTGTTATAGTGCTATGGTGTGTGTGTGGTGTGTGCGAGACTGCTGCTGGAGTGTGTGTGTGTGCGTGCGTGATCGCCTCGTATCGTTGCCAAATGTGGTCAAAGCAAAATAACAAAAATATACATACACCGCATACATTTAAACAACCCGTAAACAATTGTGTGCTCTAAAGTGCTTTTTATGGACTTAAAGAAACAACAAAAAAAAGAAGAATCATTAAAAAAGAAGAAGGAAAGTCAAGTTGTCGTCAGGATCGCTTTGGTGGAGTGCACCCAGAAAACCTTACATAAAGTATACGCCGAGTATACATCTGCAGAGGTCCAAAAGCCAACGATTTTCACGTTTTCTTCACGGTTGGTTCGGCTCAGGCAGCACTCTTCTCGGCGACGCTGCTCCTCCGCTCGCCTTTATTATTTATATTTTTGTATTTGCCATCGTTTTTGGCTTTGGCCTGTGTGTTTTTGAATTTTCATGGTTTCATTTCTTTAAATAAGTTTTATTTTTAGCATTTTTAGTTATTTTTGTGTATATGTTTTTTTTTTTCATCTTCTCACCAAAATTTCGCTCTTGCCCAGTGTTCGCCTGATTATTTTTCGAAATGTTCATGCCGATTCTTTGGAATATTCATGGGCTTTTCTATTCTCTGCGTGCACACAGAATGTGTGTGTGATAAAAGTGTGAAAAGATTTGTTTAAATTTCGGTTAGGGAAAAGGTGCATATACAGGGTGGATCGAAAATAAATTTGGTTTAAGGTGTATTCTTAAAATGAGGCAAATCTTTAGAAGATTTTATGAAATTAAAGAAGTAAAATATAAAATGAAAGTCAGGCATAAGGAAAATATATGTGCGAAAATTCGCAGCTCATTTAATTTAACATTTAACTCAACAGACATCCAAATTAGTGGCAGGAAAAAATCTATTATAGAGCTGTCTCCTCCTCTTTATTTCTTGCGGTCGTGTCTGCTTTTTATGGCACTTTTTTTTGGGCTGTCTAATGCCACTATTGCCTCATTTTTCAACCACTCAAATTTAGCTGGCCACAATTCATAAATAAAAAGTAAACACACCACAAGGCAGCAGCCGATTATGATTGAAGGCACATAGCGCAAAAAAATAAAAATAAAAATAAAAATACTCTTTTTTGGCTTTTGATTGCTGGCCTCCAAATGCAAAGTCTGTCAGTTTGAGGCAAATGGTCAATACCAAATGGCAACAAATTGCCACCAAAGAGTGGCCGAAAGGCCAGCAAGAAATACAAGAAAGTTTCAATGATTGCTGCTAATCATAATCACACCAGAATTTGTCAGTTCGCACCGTTAGTTGGACCCTAGTGAACGGGCTCTTCTTGTGCTTCGCTTTGTATTTATAAATTATGACACATTCGTCAGCCGAAGAGCGGCTCTCTCTCTCTTTCTTGGTATTGGTATAACTCTTTGAACAGCTGCTCGGTGGGCGGAAGACTCGGGGGCATGGCCTCAGTATTGTTTTTATGGCCGCAAAACACATGCAAAATTCGTCATTTCCCAAAGAGAGGCAGCAGAAAGAGGCAAAAGAAGCAATTAAGCAAAGTAATTATGGGGAAAAGAAAACACAAACACAAGGAAATACACTTTCGCGCCTTTGTCTTTGCAATTGATTAATTTCGTTTTCACTGTCGCAATGCTAAAAAAAGCTCATTTTAATTATATTAATTAATGAATGCCTTTTAAATGAGCGGAAATTAAAATACACAGCTGAGCAGGCAATCAAAAATATTTAAGATAACTTGTGTAAAGTTCATTTAAATTAGCGAGTTGAGTTACAAAGTAAGCTGAGGTATTTCCCTAAATTTAAACTATTCCTCTAATTTTTCCACAACGAAAATCAACAACAAAAACCACTCACACATTTATTCTAACCAGCTGAAACAAGTTTTTCATTTTCATTGCCAGAATGCAAATTTCAGTGAGACAAAATTCAAATTTGAAAATCTTCTTCTATACAATATGTTCGCCTTAATAGTTATTCAATGCAAATTTGTGTTTGCTTTTGTATTTGCTTAAAAACCAAAATAAACGGAAATGGAAATAGAATATTTGCACAAATATTTTGTTGCTTAGAAATCAATGGTTCTCTCTGAAATTCCAGCGTTAATAGTTACTCCTTTGGAGGGGAGATTTTACCCAGCCTCCAGTAGAGCACAGATCCCTCTCCAAATTGTTCAATGCTGATTCATTTGTTAAAAACAAAAAAATTTCTCCAAAATCGAAAATGTTTAGCTGACGATTGTGTGTGGGATATTTTACTGTACGGCCAAAGGTAAAGACGCTTAGTCATTGGACCTATTTTTGCATCGGATTTGCGGCTTAGAAACACCCACCCCAATGTATTGGCTATGCGTGCCGTAATCTACCGATGGTTATTTGCCCATTTTTTTGGTCATCTAATGTTGCCTTGCCTAAACGATCTGGCAAATATTTGGATTCTTGTCGTACTCGTTTTTCTCCATTTCAAATTTGCGATTTTCGACGGTGTTTTGCCCCGTGTGGGTGAATAAACTTCATGGAGCTCTTGATCAGTTCTTTTTTTTGTCCGATTCCGATTCCGAATAGCAATAAACACAAAAAGCGACTGGGTTGACAATGAATGGGTTTTGTTGTTGACTTTGAAAATACAAAATAATAACAACAGTTGGTGATTTGAGCGTTTCTCTTCGAGAGCGAGAGTGAATGGTTGGACTTTGGCGATTTGGAGTTGAATGAGAGTCAGGAGGGGATCAACCTTGAAACAGCAATTGGTGAGGGATAAAGTTGTGGTATTATGAAATACAAGTTATATATAAATATTGTTATACAAATTAATATAAATATGTGTCATAACAAATTGTATAACAAAATAATAATAATTGTAGTTCTAGTTATTGTTAAAGGGAAATATATTTATTTTGAACACTGTATACTTTATTATAAATTAAGGTACAGTATCATTAACAACTGTAAAGGGAAATATAAAACAAAGAAAATATGTGTAAAAGGCGTGAATTTAATGGCTTAAAAAAATGTATATTTTTGGACAACAAGACATTTAGATTTTACATGAAATTAAATGGTTAAAAAGGGCTCTTTAATCCATATATTTCTATATGTTAAAACTTGTCTTGGGTGGCTTATGAATGAACAAAAACCTATTGCTCCCAAAACTTTGTTCATTTTGGTTCATTGCTCCCAAAACTTTGTTCATTTTGGTTCATTTTGTTCATTTTTCTCGCCTCGTTTTACTGTGTTCATTTTTGCTCAGCTGTTCAGATGCAATTCCTAAGCAAAGGTGCTTTGCCAAAAATCTGCAAAAGACGAATTTAATAATTGGTTACATTTATTTTGTTTATATATTCCATACCTTTTGTTTACTTTTGTTTTATGTTATAATTAATCAATACTTGAAATACGAAATAAGACCGGATTTTATTTTATTTTGTACTGTAACAATAAATAAACAATTCTATTGTTTTTGGTTATTGTTAAAAAGCTGTGCTCAGTGGTAAACAGTGAATATTTAGGTAAATGAGCAAGTGAGCAGTGAGAGTGAGAACACGTGAGTAATTTAGGAGAGTTGACTCTTTAGAAAAAATGGATAATCAATTGTTACAAGTAAACGTGGTCACACAAGTAAACAATATTTAAAAAAATGTTGGAAAAAACTAAACTTAAAATGAAGGCACCTATTTATTTTCGATCACTTTTTGTAAAAATAATTAACTCTGACTTATAAAACTGACACTATTTTTTACACATCGGTTTAGAAATTCATTTAGCCAAGGAGACAAATTGGCGACTGTCGCATTAGTGACCGCTTTATCCACAATATCCAGACCCCTGGCCAATTGACTTTGATCTCCAGGGCAATAAATATCAAAATGTGAATAGCCCAAACACATAAATCAGGGGCAACAATTTGATATTCGGTTATTATTAAATTTTGTTTCTTTTAATTTTAACCCGCCACCTCTCTCTCGGGCACAGGCGTTAGTTGAAAATATTTTCGAACGAGAGACAGAGAGATACGAAATGGGAATTAAAGTTGCCGAGCCGGAGCGGGGCATTAATAAATCAAGTTCAATTCAATTAGTGCAATCCGGGGACGACACAAACATTTCCATTCCCCATCGCCCGCCGCCCCCCGTCCCTCCACTTTTCCTTTGGCCTCTCATAACCTACGACAATTTATAATGCTGCGCAGAAATAATGGAAAGACTGCGAAATTCAAATGCGAATGCAAATTCGAAAACGAAAACGAAGCGAAATGACAATGAAAACATTGAAAAAGCAATTCACTAATAATGCAATGTATGCGGGTATCCAATAAATTGTTAAACAAATGTTATTCTGTAATCAATAAATGAGCCAGTGTCTGGTGAATTATTTATGCGGAAGTGGAAGTTGTCCCCCCTCAAAACCGCCCACTCAGGAGCGACACTGCGACATGTTGTAACTGTCAGCTGGGCGGGGGGCCCGCTGTAAAACCATAAAAAAATCTGCTTTATATGTACACTTATCGATGGCCATAATTTCGATTTCAGCATGATTTTATTTTCCTGCTTAAGCTCGTAATTTTACACGAAACAATGCCAAAAAAGTATTGCCAATAATTCAATGAACAGCTATAAAGGGAATTATTTAAAAGCTTGCGAAAATCTCAACAAAAAACATTCAATATAATTTAAGTGGAACGTGGAAAACGTATAAAACATACAATATAATCCAATCGCGCCTTGCATAACACATAACACATATTTCATATTTTATTTATCTTCATTCGCTGGCCGAGCGGGAGAGCGAAAAACTTTCTTTGAATAAAAGAAAAAGCTGCCAGAATGTTGGAAAAACACACATATTTCAGTATGAGTCCTATATCTATCGGTGTTTATATTTTCTCTCTGTGACCTTGTCCCCGCCCGTTCAAATCTTTTGGCGACTCGCTCAATCTGGCACACATTTGGCACGAATCGATGAACCGATCCGGAATAGATTTCACGATCCGCTGGCAAATTATATGCAAACTGCAGCTGACTAATGTCTGGAATGGAATGGAATGGCGCTGATCGCATCAATCGTCTGCTGTCAATAGCTCACATATCTTGTGCCCCTTCCCCCTCACTCTTTGCGACATCCTCAAAATTGCAATTCAAGGCAGACATTTCATCGGATAATTCGCTGTTGAAAATTGTCAAAGCAACAAGTTCGCATATTCTCGTCTATATGTATTTACGCTTATGAAACGATACTCCAAGATGAAATCGGTAGAGCTCAAGGCTAAAATCTGTTTTGAGTATGGATTGCCGGCCTGAGTGTTGACATCTTGAATATTAATGAATATTCGGGATGCGATCTTGAACTTGAGCGATGACAGACCTTCAGTGCAATTAGGGGTCTCAGCGACGATCGTGTTTATTGTGGATTATAGGATGTTAAGAAGCTCAAATAGCCCATAACACCGGCTCTAAAATGAGTGAATGAGTGGGTTGACTCACACTTGTGGTGCTTATACTCATGAATACAACCCTATTGCATCTTATTCGTTGTATTGTTTTGGGTTCTAGGTTATGTTTACATAGTGGCAACTCTGTGCAACATCGATGTTCAATTTGTGCTGCTCAACATGTACTTAGCAACATTTGCCTCGCAACATATTCTTGGGCATTTTGACGTGTTAGATTTACGTTTTATTCGAGTTACTCAAAAAGTTAGGGATAAAAGTCATGTCTCTGTATCTTTTGTTTATTGCAGAAATTTTTTGGTGCCAAGAATTTCAGGATCCTAGCCACATTAGCTTAGCAACATTTTCTTCAGCACTTAGTCATGTTACATTTAAGTTTCATACGTGCTTAATCCATTACTTAAAGCCTAATTGGACAGTGTGACTTAACCCTGCCTTTTTTTTGCTTTGATTCATTTAAAGTTCTAGTCCCTTGACATACACATAAGACGAAATTACAATCAGAAAATGTCTTGTTAAATGGCGTTTTTTAATTAAATCTACAATTTCTGTGAATTATTTCCTTCCCGTTTGAAATCTCAATCACGTGTCCAAGTAGAAACCACAACTTTATAGACTAAGTTTCCTATAGTTCTTGAAACTAGACGATCAATGCGGCCTGACTGTTGTGGTTGAGATCACATAATGTTATCAAAGCCCCCACTTGATTAACTTTTCAAGATGAAAAGTCTGGTGATCTGTTGTGGATTGATTGTTTTGGGGAAACCGCAGACAGAGTCGAAGCAGGAACCGTTTTATATTACACTTGTCTCAGCGTCTCTTGATAGAAATGTCAACTAATCAAGTTCTAATGGACTTGACGCCATCCCATTGGGGGTATTCCAACCCCCAGCGATCTCGGGCTGTCTCCGAAATATTCATAAATGTCATCGTCAATTCTAATTCAGATGGCTCAGATGGTTAAACTCAATTGGGCACACAAAGATCTTTAGATCTTTCAGAAATGTTAAGGTCAATGCAAATTGGCTCGAGAAGCAATTTCAATTATGAATTCAACACCAGAAATATTTTGCTGTACATATATGTGAACATATTTAAGTGTTTAAGAGACTTTTCTTGTTTATTGATGTATGTTTTCTTTGTTGAGTGTCTGAAATTATCAAATAAATGAATAAATACATAGAGCATAAGTTGAGATGGAATTTAATTCGAGCTTGCACTTGAAAGTCCTTCGAAATACATAATTTTGAAGCGTCCATCGGGACAGATATAAGAGTAGAAAGGGTGAGAAGTGCGCATAGAAATGTTCCAATGTTCCGGAAAAAATACTTTGCTATCTGCGCGATCTAAATTTAGTAAAAGGCGTGGGCCGTTTAGCATTGAACAAGACCAGGGTCTGTGACGCGCCTTATGGTGATCCCAAATGGAACTTTCTATACGCACCGATATACATCTAAATAAATATACATTTGCCGATTTTCTTTGCAGATCTTTGCTGATAAAAGAGCTACGGAACGAGCGAGAGAGATCGACAAGATGCATGTGCCATTATAGAGAGGAAAAGGGAGGATAACTTTGGAGCAGTATCATAGCCACTAAGCAGGTCCTGCATGAACCTTTGTTATATACGTTATGCCGATAACTGATATTATATGTGAGTAAATACACATTTCTTTAAATTAAATAATATATATCTCCTCAATTTCAGATCTTAGAGTACTGTGAACTTGCGTGTTAACTTTTACCTACATATATAGAACCCGCTCATACACACAAAGAACCTAAAATGGGTAAAGATTACTATAAAACCTTAGGGCTGCCAAAAACTGCCACCGATGATGAGATCAAAAAGGCCTACAGGAAACTGGCCCTTCGCTATCATCCCGATAAAAACAAAGCCGCCAATGCCGAGGAGAAGTTCAAGGAGGTTGCCGAGGCCTACGAGGTCCTTTCGGACAAGAGCAAGCGGGAAGTGTACGATAAATACGGCGAGGATGGTCTGAAGAGTGGCGGTAAGTTGACCTTTCAATGGCTTCTTAGAGATATATAAATATATTTTAAAATTATTTTCTTTAGGAACACGAAATGGCGGTCCCTCGACCAACTCTTTCACATATCAGTTCCATGGAGATCCGCGTGCCACATTCGCCCAGTTCTTTGGCAACAGCAATCCGTTCGCCTCGTTCTTTGACATGGGCGACAACCTGTTTGACAAGAACGTCTTCGACCTGGACACGGAACCCGACTTCTTTTCATCGCCCTTTGGTGGGATTGGATCCCGTCACGGTCTCGGGAGTGCCTTCAGGTTGGTCAATCTCTTCTCATCCCTCCGCCACCCGACTTCTTGCTAATCTTCCGCAGGCCCTCTTTCAGGTCACACTCCTTCAACGTGCACACGCCTTTTAAGAAGGAGCAAAAGCAGGATCCTCCCGTCGAGCATGATCTCTACGTGACGCTCGAGGAGATCTACCACGGCTGTGTTAAGAAAATGAAAATCTCCCGGCGCGTCGTCCAGCCCGATGGTAGTTCCCGCAAAGAGGACAAAGTCCTGCAGATATCCATCAAGCCAGGCTGGAAGTCCGGCACCAAGGTCACCTTCCAGAAGGAGGGCGACCAGGCGCCCGGCAAAATCCCCGCCGACATTGTGTTCATCATCAGGGACAAGCCCCACGCGATGTTCAAGCGCGAGGGCAGCGATCTGCGCTACACGGCGAGACTGACGCTAAAACAGGTGAGTGTTTGAAAGTAAATTTAAAATAATTTAAAATTTAATGAAACAACATAAATATTACAATCCTAAAGGAATGTAATATAAAGGAAATGTAAATTAATGTAAAAAGAAGTTCTAGGGAGCAAGAAGTTTGAGATATAACGAACCATTAAATTAGTAGTTAACTAAACTATAATTTTAGATAAGCTCTTAATTGTAAATCTATTAATGGTAGGAGTAACCGAAAGAGGAAACAGGAAATGAGAATCTTTTTCAATATTAAATAGTAATAATGATGAAGGGTCGTTTCTATATGCCAAACAGTAGCAATATTGTAAATAATTTATTTACACGCATGTCAAAAGGTGAATTGATTTGTTAGTTGAAAATGTGTAAAATATATAAACATTTGTGAATTATAACCGGCTTATTTTATATAGGAAATGAGAAACGAGTTAGAAAATTTAAGATAACAATACTCTGATTAGGTTTTACCTAAATTGTGTATATTTTGTACTTCAATAACTCGAACTTAAAGAATTGGGACAAGCTCCTATTAGTTCTAAGAACCAATTTGCGTAACCTCTTCAGCGAAAGCTAAGGCCGCGCTTTAGAGCGATCTCTGTCAGATATCAGATATTCGGTCGAGACCTGCGGTTGGGTTCTCACAGTATGGCGCCCAATTAGAGGCGCAGCCAGTGCCTAAATCAAATTGTAATGAAATCAGGCAGGCATTATGGTTATGGCAAATTTACCATATACGCGGCGACCAGACGAGCTCCGAAGCACCCAGCCAAATTGGTCAACATGGTCAAGTTTCAATTAACGGAGACAGAACACAGATTGGAACTGAGATTCAGAGGGAGGAGGAGGAGGCGGAGGAGGCACGATTTTGGCCAGCAATCTGCTCTATAGCGGCTCCCACTGAGGTGTTAAATTTTTACACAGTCGCCAGCGCGCAAAACTTCGCACAACATTTTTTGTTTGTTTGTTCACTTAATGTCGCAAATATGGTCCGATCCAAAAAACTAAAGGAAAACACAAACAAAACCGAGAAAATATCAAAAATTTTGAAATACTCAAAACTAGCAGACGAAAAAACTGAAATGACACGCCAGTGAGTTTGCAGTCATGTTAAAATTGTTAATTGCATTAAGTAGATTAAATAGTTGACTTGGCTCGGTTGGGGATTTTTAACATTTTATTGCTTGTTAGTGCGACAAATTTAGTAAATAGTTTTGGGCTTCTCGCTCGGTCCCCACGCCGCTTATGGCATAGTTGGCCAAATAGTTTCGTTGCCTCTATTTTGAATTTATGAATTCCATATTGGTTTCGGGCCTGAGCTAAAAGTGTCATGTTGTTCTTTCTATATAGAAGTATTTGACACGGTTTGGGTAATGGGAATGGCTTTAATTGAAATATATATTTTCCGACAGGCATTTGTCTTGGCCTAAAGTTTTTACAACTATTTTGCCACTGAGGCAAACAGTTAGTAATGGTCTTAATTAATAATAATCTAATATGTAAATTTAAAGAAGTCACTTGTTGCTCCCCCTTAAATTGTCTTCTCCAAACTGGTTTGTTTAAGGCAATAAATCTTAATTTTTATAATCACATGCTTAAGCAACTCTCTCGCAAGATTCTGTGTGCCTCAATAAAGCAGCCGCCAAAAGGCAATTGAAGCTCTCCATATATGTTCATCCACATAATTGCCAACAAAAATTTCAATTTTTTCTGTCATAATTTGTTGCTGCCTTCGACGAAGCGTTGACGCTGCAGCAGTAAATTTAATGCGACCATAAATTACATCATCGTCGTTTACGATAAAATTCAAGTCAATGAGTTTCGAATTAATTTTTTGCTCTACGCTTTTGGTGTTTTATTATTTTTATGCATATGGCCGATGATATATGGACTTAGCTGGATCTACAGCACGTTTCAAACGTGTAAGCCATGAACGTTTAAAGATTAAAATTAAATTAAGTTGAAAATTAAAATTTAAATTGAAAGAAACTGCAGAGACAGTTGCTAAAATATACACTAATGTTTGATATCCAGAAATTCTAAAGAAATTAAAAGCCGGCTCAAAGTACACAGTAGAAGAATTATTTAGCCAAAAACCCCGTCATCAGTATCTTTTTAAAATGACGATCAGCATCAGTATTGTGTGTGTGTATATATTAACAGATTAATGAAAATTTGATATATGTATGTATGTACTATATCTAAAAAAAAAAACGAAAAAAATCATAACGTTTGATATATCGAAATTTTAAATTAATCTTCACATTCAATGTTTACTTTTCGATATAACCGAAAACATTTCCAAAACTGTTTTGTCCAATGGGTTGTTTTCTGTTAGTTATTTTTGAAAATCTTCGTAAAAAGACATTTTTAATAAGATTTCCACAATAATGGCTTAAACTATGTATAGTTAGCTTCTTACATTCTGTTTTAACTTATGTTCGATATATCAAGCAGAATGTCGATGTTTTGTGCATATATTCCATTTTTAAAATATTGATTTATTGATCCTACATTTCAGTTACACTGATAAAAAATCTATATTTTTATGACTATTTGATGACGTAAGTAGGGTACTTTTTTTTTAAGATTATTTTCTTAATTCAATAATTTTTGCATTTTAAATTCAAGGTTTTTTAGTTTAAACCCATAAATGGGTTTGAATTGGGACCAAAAAAAATTTACAAAATTAACAAAATAAAGTTTGAAGTGATACGAACAAATTTTTTAAGTTTACAAAATTACAGTTTGACTCAAGAACAAAAAGATATTTAAAATCATTACTTACATTCCCGTATTAAGAATTTTAAATTCTCAAAATAAAACAAAAATAAAATATCGATTTAGATTTCATTGTTCACCAACAGTACCGTTTAATAGAAATGTTTATGACAAGCAGAATACGTTACATATATTCCTAATTTGGGATTTTGTTAAAAATTTCAATTATTTAATTCATAATTTTCAACAATTATGTGAGATTTTCCTTATGTGTATTTCACTGACTAACGGAATACATATATTTTCGAAATGGAAATCAAATTTAACAATGGTTTTGGTTTTCGAGTGCCTGCGTCAGAATTCTCGCAAATGCAGCAAACTAAAATTGATGAACAATTCAAGGATGTACGAGTACGGGGCCAGGACTCACCAGCAGGACCAGGGAATGGTTGTAACTGATGGCCAGACGTTGTCTGCCCAATGGCATTGTCATTCGATTGGTAGCCTGGCTGTGCTGCAAAATGATTTGCTCCGAGTGGAAAGAGTCCAACGAAATAAAAAAAATCCTAAAAAATAGGAAGCTCTATACAGAAGCATTTGTTAGTCGAAAACTTCGTTTGCATTTTGATGACAGTTGTCAATGGGGGAGGGGGGAAGCGTTTTCGAGGGGCTCACAACAAAAAGTGCCAGAAGAATAATGCTTTATGACATGCGATTGAATGTTGTTGATTTGTTTTTCTCGAAAGAAAAAACTCCTGCCTAAACCTTCACTTCATTCAGCGAGAGTAATTGTCTGGGACAGCCCCTAACAAAAAAGGAAAAAAATAGAGGAAAAGTGAGGAAAAAGCGGGAAAATATATGGCGAAATTTATGTTTACTGCCTGAAACTTTCCGTTAAGCTGAAGCCGACATTTAGATTTATCATTTAGGCAACGATATCTCTCTTTTTCCCTTGGAAACAAGTTCCAGTTTCGGTTTTTCTAAATTCTCTGTAGGCCTGATCCCAGATACAACGATGGGAAATGCTCGCAAAATTTTATCGAATCGCTATTCACGGTTTTATTCCCTTTTTTTCTGTTTCGGCCTTTTTTATGCCTCAGCTTCCGTAAAAGGTAGCAAAGTATTTAAGCGTTACAGATTTATATATATAGGTATGTATGTTTTGGTTTCTTTTTTTTTGGCTGCGACAACATTTTCAACATTTCCATTAAAAAAATATTGATGCTGGTCGCCGTCATCATGGGGACAGGTTGTAATCGTTGTTTTTGTTGTCGTTTCTGGGTCTGTCGTCATCAGTTTATGTTGTCATCGCTTTAAATTCGCCAATACCCGATCCGCGATATAAAAGTACGCCCATATGTACGTACAATTTATATATAAATAAGATATATATATATATGTTTAAATATTCATAAGGTGTGCACTTTGGTTTTGTCGCCATTTATTTATGTTTGAAGTGATTTTTTGCGCTGAATTTATATCTTATTTGTATTTTATTGGGTGAGGCTCGAAGCACATTGACAACTATTTAACACGTGTCCGGCAAGTTCTTTGGTTACAAATCACTTGTGACAAGTTATGGCACGGCATAAAATATTATATCAGCCGTCGTGGATAGGAATCTTGGGGATTGGCCGGTTATTCGGGAATAGATCAAATCCCTTTTTGTGTGTGCCTCGCAGGGCGACTCATAAATCATTGTTGGGGAAGGGTTTGACATCCCAGTTATTGGTTGTTTATGGGTTCGGAACGAGACCTTTGAAAAATGAAGGCATTACCAATCGCAGAAAGCTGGAATGTGGCCCCGAAAGGATTAACGCGGACAATCTGTCATATTTCTAGCGGTATTTCTATGGAATTGATTCTGCCCTGACATATGCTAACAAGGCAAGTCAAAGTAGATATAAGTTGGGATTTTGCCAAGAGCAAACGAAGAACTTGTGTCATTACTCCTGTAAAATCTTCCAAGCTCTGACTAAACCTTTAGGAAAATCCATTGAAAGTGGTTTATTTATTACTCTAGCTTTTTTTATATATAAATAGTTTGATATAAACTACCAGAGTATTTCTTATCATACTTAATTCTCTTATCAAATCGTTTTTATACCATTTAAGCCATGCACTTTCTATGAGTTATAGTTTTTTTCAGGTATAAAATCGCTGTAAATTACTTTAAAGATAAGATAAAATACAAAACAACAAAGACAGTAATTGATTTAGTTTTTTGCTAGCAAATATCTTTAATTATATCATCTTTCACTTAAAGAAAGATTTCCCTGGGGAAAAAGATACAATCTTCTGTTACTGCCAAGTTCTTTGGAAATTAATTGGTTAAGCCACATCAATGTCTTGGCCCAGACAAAACCTGATTGATGCCCATCTTTTAGTGGGCCAATTAAACAAATCGTATGTCAAAGAAGTATCAATGAAAGTGCCTGGAAAGCGAAAGGAAAAGTAAACAAGGGAGCCAACGAAGTGGACGAGGACATGGAATCGTGTCAACAACATGTTTAAACACGAATTAGGCAACATAAAAAAGGATTTACGAATGTTATGTTCGATACGAAGGCAAACACAGGACCTTCCCAGCTAAAGGCGGAGTAAAAGCTTCAATGAGCCAAGAAAAAATCAGGCATTGGTGGGAGGGGGACACAAACAGGATTACCCAGAAAAGATTGATAGATCCTATTCGACATTGGGACTCATGTGGTTGTGTTTGTTCATTTCGGGTTCGAAATTGAGTTATTGGCCGGGGTATTTGCTGACCATTTTGATTGATAAGCCGAGAACGGAAATAAATACAAAAACATCAGTATTTTTATATATTTATAAATGTTATATATTCTTCTTCCTTTGCAGGCTCTGTGCGGCGTTGTCTTCCAAGTTCCTACCATGTCCGGCGACAAGTTGCGCATCAGCACCATGCAGGAGATCATCAAGCCCAACACGGTGAAGCGGATCCAGGGCTACGGCCTACCCTTTCCCAAGGACACCACCCGCAAGGGCGATCTCCTGGTGGCCTTCGACATCCAGTTCCCGGAGAAGCTGACCGCTCCCCAGAAGGAGGTGCTCAGGGACATGTTATGAGCCACTTGGCCACCACTGACGACTCGGACTCTCCCACACAGTCCGATGGAATCGGACTTAGTCATCACACCACACACACTCAACAAACACACACTCACACACTCAGCACTAAAATCAAACCGAATCCATATATTTCTCTACGTTCTATTCATTGTTTAACATCGCATCGACGAGGTCTTTCCCCATTTTGCTTGTTTTTGTGTTCAGATCTGCGCATTTTTTACAGGAACTCCTATTAACAATCGGTTTTGCTCATCGACGCCGCGACACATGTTTGCATAATATGTATGTTGACCATAGTTATTATATCATTAATTCTTAATTTATTTGTCTAAATTAAAGCTACATTTAATAAAAATTACACACACTGAAACATGTGGAAGAAAAAACAAGCGAAGCTTTAAGAGTTTTACTATAAATTTATATTTAAAATGAATGGGTAATGTGGGAAATTAAAAACTTTAGGGAATCAGTTGAATAACATTTAAAGTGTTTATACAATTTAATGTTAAATTAGATAAAACAAGGGTCGAATTTCTTAAATTCAACAAGAATGCGTGTGTTGTTCAAGGTTTTTTTTTATTTTATATCAATTTTATACATTTATATTGTTAAAAAAAAACTTTTATTTATTTCTCATCTCAAAATTATATTAAATAAATAAGGTTTTTTAGTCTTCAAATTTAAAAAATGTTAAATCTAAAAAGCTAATTTACTTTAAAATATTTTACCACTGTGGTCAGTGTGTATTGTGCAAATTTAAGGGAAAAGTTATAATACATTGTTGCTTTCATACCGTTGTTTAGGGTTCAAAATAATGAAAATAATATTATATAAAAACAAATAATACAAATTTAAATCTCCATAAATGATTTCATTTAAGTATCCTGGAAATGTCTTGTTCACATTTCATATAATTCATAAATTAAGCTCAAATTTATGAAAAATTTAATTTAAACAGGGCGAAAGGCAGCATAAAATGTTGGAATATTTATTCAAGTGTTGCTAGCAACATGTTGAGCAACACGTATTGGTGTTGCCAAAGCAAATGTAGATATTGGAGATGTTGAACAAAAAAAGAATTTGATTAATAACTTCCATGTTTACAATTAGATTTTGCTAAAATTTGGAAAGTACCTCCGTTTAGATCTTATTTATAGGGTTTTCTTAAAATTGAAATACATTTTTTTAGAACTAAACCTTAACACCCTTGTCCACTATGAGTACCGGGTTTATAAATTAACAATCAGGCCTGCTCCGGTTCTCGAAATCGAAAAGCTCTTGCGATTTCGATTTTGAAAACGGGAATTGGTGCTTCGGTTCTCGAAATCGTAAGCCGGTTTCGATTTGCAAAACGGGCACCTTTATCTGGCCGAAATGAAAAGTAAATGCCTTTTTTCTTATCAAATCAGATGTTATTTGCTAAGGGAAAAAAATAGTATGCTCAGTGGTCTATTGATGTTTATTCCACATCACCACAAGATCATTCTGGCACGTAGTTATTTTATAAAAAATTTATTTCTGACCCCACCTCAGATTTGACAACACAAATTTTGCCGTCGGCAACAAGGCATTTCGATTTGGTTGCTAAGGTTGCCAGACAGTTGGCGGAACAAGTCGTTAAGAAACACTCAGCTATAAATACCTATTAAATGCAAACCTTTGCAAAAAAAATTATACAATGAAGGTTCAATAATGTTTTATTTAATCAATCTAGCTAATTTTATAAAGTAAATGATAAAAGAGCTGTTTAAATTTAATTGAGACCACTGGAAATGAAACTGCATGCAAGCTGGCAGCCTCTTCATGTAAATAAATGAATTAAATAAGCAATTGCCGACCTTATTTGGCTCCTAAGACAAATAATTTAACAGCTTAAACACTTTTTAGCATTCTGCCAACAATTTAAACCAACAACGCCAGCTTTTTAAGCAACAAAAAATATTAAACATTCCGATAACAAAACGATACCAAAAAGTACTCGAGAACCGGAGCAGCTAAAATCGAAATCGAAAGCTTTTGGCCAAATCGAAATCGAAAACCAATTTCGAGAACCGGAGCAGGCCTGAATATTTAAACCAGAACATGCATTATCTGTCAAGTCATGTTCCTGCAATTGTAAAGATACCCAAAAAGAAAAAAAAAAAGCAAGTAAAAGTGGAAAAGTGAAATTTATGTTTGGTAATCGCAAAGCGTTTGCCTAATTAGCTGCCGCTTCCAGCCAGTCGGACCCCCGGCACCGAAAACACTCCCATGTCAAACGGAATGCTGCTCGTTAAGTCATTAAAATTGCATGAAGTCAAAACTTTATGGTCTGCAAAGTTTGCGTCAAAGCAGAACTAACCCAAAAAAATGGAAAGAAAGGAGCAAAGCTGGAGCAAGCCGAAAAAAAATTAAAATCGGCTGAAAGACTGGGAAGAAAGTCCGTTGAAGATGCGAGGAACCAGACCAACATCAAAGCTGGCAAATGGTAATTCGTTTAAAAGGAAAGCCAGCGACAGACGGGACATAGACATAGACGCATTTCATTTGCAGACAATAAACAGACAGTTGCTCCAGAACCAGAACCAGGAGCAGGAGCAGGAGCGGGAGCAGGAGCAGGACCACCAACGACAACAACAACAACAGCATTGGAGGGCAAAGTAAATAAATTAAATTTTGAACAACTCTTTGCATACAAAATAGCGAGCAGGAATGCTTGGCCAAAAAGACTCTGAAGCTTGCTCGGATTTCAAACACATGCCAGGAGACGAGCAGGAACAGGAGCAGGAGCAGGAGCAGGAGCAGTAGCTGTGACCAGGATGAGCTCTGTGCCATGGATATGGACGCAGTCGAGTCGAGTGTTCGATCTGCACGTGCCGGGAACACTCTCCACAGACCTCTGGCGCTGACTCTGTAACAATTCGTTGCGATTTTCCACTTATTTGCAGGAAAACCAAGAATAAAAAAAGTGGAGCTAGAGTACACTTAGAAAAAGAGTCTCATGATTGTTAAAACATGTCATATATAAAATTGAAGTTGATCATCAAAACATAAGTAACATAATACTTTCAATATTAGAGGAGGAAATACATAAGTAGAACTTCCAGCAATTGAAAATCAATAATATTTCCCAATTATTGATAAAAGGTACGATAGTGTTTTATTTTTGTGCTAATATATTATATTTAAAAATAATTTAATTTCCTGATCCTTGTATTAATTAAATAATTAACTTGCTTTAATTTCTTGAAATATCTTTAAAATAAACTTAGAAAGATATGTGTATTACAGACACAGAATTCCATGTGGAAGCTTTAAAATAAGAAATTGAAAATATTTAAAAAACTTGCCTTAGTTTCTTGAAATATCTTCAGGATAAACTTATATACCGACAAATTTTTCCGTGTGTAAACTCCAAAGGAAACCTCAAAATCGTAGGCCGAAGCTGAGGCAGCGGATGAGCCAGCAAGAAGAAGCTTCCAGCGCACCATTACCATTGCGGCCTGTTTGGGGCAAAGTCGAAATCACAGAGAATCATCGACAACTGGCAAATGTGTGAATTGAATTTTCAAACAATTTTCCCCCGTGCAGAGTGCAGTCCTCGTCATCGGAATCAGGTTGCTGCTTCCCGGTTTCAGTTTCTGGTCCTGGCGCTTTTCAATTCCCTCCTGCCGCTCCTTGTCCGAGGGAGCAGCGTGCATGATTTGAGATTTGATTTGGACGGCGGCTACACATTACAGTCGCCACAGCCTGAGCTCCCATTTGGTCCCGTTGTCCTTCTCGTTTGAAGCGGCTTTTAAACATTTCGCTCACGTCTCGGATGTTTATGCCATTAGCGTTTAAGTTGCTCATACAAAATGCGACTCGTAAATAAGCAAACGTTTCTTTGTTTTGGTTTCCTCATCCCTTCAAATATTTTTTCAAGTCAGACTCTCCGATTGTTGCTGCAATTGCCATTGGTAATTGATGCTGCGGCTGGTTACTGAAAATTATAGAGGGAAAAAGTTAAAACTCGATAAAATTAAAGGAAATTGTAGCGTGAAGTAAGGTATTTTAGTTAATGGAACATTATTTGGAAACAGTCTTTTGAAGGCGGAAAATATTAGATTACTTTTGCAAAATAAAGAGAACTTTATTGTATTCTATTATATACATATTTCGAGTTCCTATTCCTATGCCCATTTAATGGGCTAACTTAGCTTAGAAACTAATGAATGTCAATAAAAACATTGAGTTAATAGAATTAATAAAGTCGAATTGTTGAATGAAATATACTAAACAAAATAAGGTACAAGAAACGATTGCCTTTATTAACAAAATATTCTTAAATTATAAGGGAAATTTCAGCGTGAAATGAAGCAATTTAGTTAAATAATAAAACAGCATTCATTATTCTAAATATTTCCTTAATCATTAGTTTTATTTACAATTTTTATACGCTCGTACAAAATTTGGCTGGAAACTTAAAAGCTTGAAAATGCCTAAAAATATGCAACACACATGGAATAATTTATCTGTAGACCAGTCAGCACGAGGAGCAGGAGCAGCTGCACATGAAACAGTCCGGAGACTGCTCGAGATCCTGCTGATCCCTGGCCTCCTGCTGAGTCTTCCACCGCGCTGCCCGATAGAGTCTGCGGATGAGATCGGTATATGGTTTTCGAGCTACGATCTGCGTTTCTGTGCTGTGAATCTCGTAGGTTCTTGCACGAATGCAAATCGTTTCGGGCACATATTCCTCATACGGAATGGGCTCCAGGACGGGCAGAGGTATCTCTGATAGATGATTAGTCCTTTTAGTGGTTTTGTCATTTTGGACCTTTTTCTTCAAGCTCTTCTTTGGCGCATTTTTAAGTTCGGTCAAGGAGGGTTCCACGATATCCGCCTTGGGTTCCTTCTCAAGTGATTCCTGTACCGTGTTCAATTTTTCCTTCTTTACTCTCTTGACCCGCTTGCTGCTCACCAGCGGCAGGATCTTCTTTTTCTTTAAGCTCTTTCTCGGCGGATTAGTCACTTTGGTGGTCACTTTGGTGGGTGTTGGCTCCGTGATAGCCGCCTGGATCTCCGCCTCGAAGGATTCCTTTGCCCTCATCGCTTTCCTTTTCATCGAAGAAACCATATTGTAACGATGTTGTATATTGTTGATGTTCCGCAGGGTTCGCTCGAAAGAAAGCTCCACTTCCTCCACGGCCAGCAGCGTCTTGCAAATATCGCTACTTAACATTTTTTCACTAGTAAATTTTATACAAAACTAATATTTGAAAACTCAAACACTACAGGACAGATCGTTTGGGTAAATGAAAAATGAATGTAAGTTAAGGAGAAGGGATATCCTAAGCATTCTAGATTTATACAACGATTTGTCACTCGGGAAATTCCGATATAGAACGACACGTACTTGACACACCTTATCACTCTGTCAGCCGATAAAGTGTCTTTATGGAAAACCCAACAATTCCTCCCGACAACCACTATATATAGGGTGGAAAGCAAAGCGAAAAGCCAGTTTGTAGTAAAACTTGCTATTGGAAAAATGCCTCCACCACCGCATCATCCCCACAACCCACCGAAGGGACCTGCACATCCTGGTGATCACCATCCCCATCCGGACCCGCATCACCCTCACGGACCACCGAAACCCCACCATGGACCTCACTGAACTCACCTTCAGATGGGATAGAAATTAGGTTCAATAAAAAATAATCCTTTTTGAGAAACAACAATGTATTTAAAGTTAAAAACTTGTAAAAACAATGTACGAAAAATATAGAGGGTTGAATGCAATTGATAAACAAAATTAAAATAAATACTGTAAAAAATATTTACGTTTTTGTTAAATTAATTTATTTTAATGGGAAAAATATGTTAAAAGTTGATTTATTAACACACATATATCGAAATGTGAAATTTGCTACGCAAAACCCTTTTTTATTCTGATTCATTAACTTCAAGCCTACTTCCGGTTTCTTAGTGCTTTTTGTAAACAATTTTCTTTTTCTAAACAAACCGTGTTATTGACCATTGTTTCTTATCGTCGTAGCGTTTCTTTCGGGAAGTATGAAATTCTTAAAAGCTTATACACACCTATGTAGGTTCTTCCCACCTTATCTACTTTACCGATAAGGTTTCGCCACGTTCGATATATATTTATTTTTTTCATATAAATGCTTTGGAAGGAGTGGGAAAGTTTAGTACACATCGGTAGCTAAACAAATAAAGATGTCTCCGCCGACTCCCCCGACTTCACGTCACCATTGCCACAACCCACCGCCGGGTCATCCCCAGTATCAGACACCAGTGCATCCCATTTGGTACGAACCAAACAGACCAGGAGAAACTCCAGGCTATAACCCGCCGCCGCCCCATGGTCCAGGGTATCACCCACCGCCGCACTATGACTCAGGCTACAACCCTCCACCGCACCATGGACCGGGATATAACCCTCCACCCCATAATGGTTCAGGCTATAATCCTCCGCCGCCGCATGGCCCATATCCGTATCCTGGTTATCCAGGACCGCCCATGCAGCCCCGCTAAATATTAAACAGAATTCGACAATTTTAATTATAGAGCTGTGTAAATTATTTTTATAAAAATAACTTATTGGAAAAAGAAAGTAACAAAATGATTTTACTGGAATTTCAAGTGGTTTTCTATAACTAGATATTAAATAATTCATTTATTATATTAGAAAGGTGTGAACAACGATTGAATATGTAAGCCTTAAAGTGCAAGTTTAAAGGAATAAAAGAATAAGGACTTTTAAATACAAAGGAAGCATGTTGTGTGGCGAAATATTTGATAAAAATTGTTAAAAAGCATTCATGTTTTTCTAAAAAGTCGTAAACTTGTGAGAACGATGCATATATTTATGTGGAAATAACAAAATCAATTATTTAATTTTTGCGATTTGTGAATATATAAATTTAATTTCACGATTCAAATACTTCCTCCTCCAGCTTATCTCTTTGGACCTTTAATATGATCCATAACAATAGAATTCTGAGTAATTTTATGGGAATTCTACGAACAACTGCGTATTAAAAGCTAACGATAAGATAATATATAAGATTGCAGACCCTTGCTTCGAACGAATAATGTTTACAACATTTATTTGTATTTCTTTTTGTTATTAAAACAAGGCGTCATATTTATCTATAATAAAAAAAATATATAAAGGTGAAATATATCTCGAACCATTTTAGTAAATGTCAAAATCATTTAATACAATCTGATCCATACCTTTGAACATTTACGTCATTACCTACAATATTTTTGGAATACGTGTGTGAAGAAGTATTTATTATTCACTTATCCTCAACAAAGCTTGTTATTGACCATATTTGAAAGGTTTCTAATCTTTATAGTGGTTTTTTCGCAACCCCAGAAACTCTTATCTAATAAACTGATTAGACTTCTATGCACTCTAAAATTTTGTTTGTGTTTAAATAAATGTATTGTTTAGAGAACTACAATTTAGTACACAACGGTAGCTAAACAAGAAAAGATGTCTCCGCCGCCACCTCCGCATCACCATCACAACCCACCGGGTCATCCGCCGCATCAGGAGCCGGTGCCTGCCATTTATTACGAGCCAGGCTTCAATCCTCCGCCACCTCATGGTCCTGGCTACCATCCACCGCCACCACATGGTCCTGGATTTAATCCACCACCGCCCCATGGTCCATATCCATCAGAACCAGGATATGTGGCGCCAGGACCCCCGATGCATCCCCGCTAAGGAGTCAAAAATTATCAAAATTTGACTATAACCAAGCAAAGTCATAAATGTTTATTAAAATATTGCGTGTTTAAATACTATAAATAAAACCATAAATTAATTAATTAATTAATTTTAAAAACAAAACATTGATATTGGGATTTGTTACTCTCCTCCGGAAAATAGTCACAAAATACACCAAAAAGAATCGTACCTTTCACTAAATCTAATGAACAAATCAAACTATACAGCGATTATACGAACGAAGGAGCAACAGGATTAGACAAATTTTCAATGACTTTTAAAGGGCAATTGAGCAAAGACTTTTAAATAAATGATCATAGTAATAAAAGTTTTAAAATATGCAAAATACTATGTCATCATAGATACTAAAATATAAATTAAGAAATTCAACCTTTTAAGATCCGATAACATATTTAACCTTCTCAGATCGGATTTCATTGGCAGGGTGCTAATCCAATGCAACACAGAATTTGTTAATTAATGGCAAATGTTCTTTTTCTTCGGTTGGTTCTGGGTATAGTTGGTTTTTGCTTCACTTATTGGGTTCTCATGGTTTTGGATTCAGATTATAATCGGAACTGTATATATAATTAAGAGAATAAAAACGATCAGTGACATTATAAAATAAAAATTATATTTTCAAGATCCCTTCAAGGTTGACGTTAAATATTTTTGGCAACTCTTATAGCATATATGCTGGGTTTATATGATTTCAGAAAAACTTCCTTGCATTTTAAAGTCATTTTACAACTGTGCTGTCTTAATTATTTCCCATGACTCCATACAACTCCTTCATTTAAATATAATTTACTAGAATGAGGAATCGTTGTACTTCATTTTTTTACATTTTTCTCAGCTTCGGTAAAAATCCAGATATAAGAAATTACATTAAAGTTTCTTTGTTTTTTTATTTCTAAACATCAAAAGTATTTTCACTTATTTCGCACTTTTTGTAAAACAATACAAATTTAATAAATATAATTTCCACAGTGGACAACTATGTTAATGTTTCTTTGATCAGCTCCAAATTAGTTTAATCCCTAGCGAGGATGCATTGGAGGTCCGGGCGGGTGGTGATGGTGGTCATGGTGATGCGGTGGTCCGTGGTGCGGAGGACCATGGTGGGGAGGTCCATGATGGGGCGGACCGTGGTGTGGAGGGCCGTGGTGCGGAGGACCGTGGTGCGGCGGACCATGGTGAGGTGGTCCGTGGTGGTGGTGGTCGTGGTGGTGCGGAGGTGGTGGCGGCATCGTGGCTTGCTGAACTCAAGTTGAGTACTGAACACTCCTCCACTTTGGGCACTTCATTTATACATATTCGCAATACTATTTGAAGTAGACCTAACTAGATAACGTTGGCAATCATAATAATTTCGGAATTCCCTATATACCGCTATAAAGATAACCGACCTATCCGGACCCGAAGGATTTGTCATACGCCAGGGGAATAACTCTCACAATGATTGAGTTATGAGAACTATTTTTGGTTTGTTTCTGAAAGAATCTTCCTCTTTATGTTTCAGACTCATAAATATTTGATTCGTTGAGCAGTATAATTATTTTAAACATGATGTACCATCAATCAATCATTCGTATTGTGCTGATAAATAGCTTATCGTATTAGTAAAATGTCATGCATTCTTAACCCAAGACATTTTGATTAATTGATTGTGTTTGTTTATCTAGAAAAATTAAACAAAAAAGTAAAATTTATTTTATTTCATTATTATTTGCTGTAAACATTACATATGAGTTGTTTTGCCTAAATGAGATAGTGATTTGTAATCTGAAAGACTTATCTTATCGATAATTAATACGTATTTGTTTATAAATGTTGACAAACATTACTCAGGCTACGAATAATGAAGTGAGGATTGGTACTAGTAGGTTAGGGGAAGTATAAAGCTATATGAATATGTAAGTTATACAATGGGAAATTTAATTTCGTTAATTTCTTAGTCATTAAAAATATTAAAAGAGTAACAATTTCAACAACAAATACTAACCTAAGCATTGTTAAACAAGGATGACAGAAAAACTCGAAGTATCTTCATTGCATAGATATTTAACACAAAGGAAAATATAAAACGACATATTTTAAGGTTCTGATATCTGTTTAATATAGTAAATCTTTTTTATAAGGTACTTATGCATAATGATAGATTAAACTTAAAATCAGTGATACTTTTCGATACTTCTTTAAGGACAAGAACAGAAGTTCTCTTCGACATATGAACATTCCTTTTGCTAAATATTGATAAAATTAATTTAACATAAAAAACCTAATTACTCATACGCAACGTTGACTTGCGTGTGAAAAGATGTGCAGTGACCTTATGACAGAAAAATATGTACATATAATATGCACTTTTCTCATAGACATACTCTGACCCCATTGTGTCCGCAATCACTCAAGCGTTTAATAATTGACTGAATCTGCGGTTGAGTCCCGATCGAACCGGGTTGGGCGATGAAACAGAGTGGGAGGAAAAATCAAGCAAACAGCAAATAAAATTTATAACAAATCTAACACACATACATCATTTTGATATGGCCACGGACACGTTCCGTCCGTATATTTGCTTAAGGATGGATGCCCCATCGGTCTGCATCGCCCTGGATATGGACAAGGTCCGGATCTGAAGCTGAAGCTGGAGCTGGAGGCAACTCCGACCGGGACAGACACATTAATTTTGCTGCTCGCTTCTCTAACCGCATGCAATTTTTCTTTGCTCGCTCTCCCCCCGGCTATCGCCTTTCAATGGCAGGAAGCGGACCCCGGGGGGAAACCGGGCCAAAGGAGCGGGGTCGGAGCTACGGTACGGGTGCTCCACACATCCCTCAGCCAGTCAGTTAGTCAGTCAGCCAGATAAGTGCGGTTTATGTGCAGCACGTAGCCCAACTCAATACACTCGATAAATTGCGGCGTCGTTTGGCTGCTTAGAAACCGGGAACTTGACCGCATCCAAGGGGGTATAAAGAAGGGGGGAAAGTTGGGAAAAGTATAACACATGACGTCAAATTAATGGTAGCTTAAAAAAATTAAATATTTAAAATTATTGTATTTTTTAAGATAATGGAGCTTGCAATTACAGAAGTTATTTGAATAAAGAGACAAAAAAATACATTAGAGTAATAATTTAACTATAAAATCAAAATACTTCATCCTATGAAACAATATTTTTGTGATATACTTATTTTTTTAATAATAACATATCTATTCATTAAAAGAAGATATGTTCGGTTTAAAATGTTTCTAATAAATTCAAAATGGAGCAATGGATTATAATGCATTTTAGGAAGCATTATAATTTTTAACATTACCTTGTTGCCTTATCAATTTTATTACAATTATTTTTATTTTTAACCTGCAATATAATACTACTATTTTCCCCTCTATTGTAATTGTCCAAGGGAAGAGAGAATAGACCGAATTGATGCAGTGCAGTTTTTCTTTGCAGCCAAAACTGCAAGTGCACCTTAACCCTCAATGAGGCGACCTGCCGTTGACCTAAAACCCCAAACCCACACCCACTTCCACTTCAGGCGAGAGCTAACTTAATTTCCGTTCGTTGAGAAACACTTGATTAAATACTGTCCAAAGGCATTTGAGAGCAGAATTCCGATTGGAAATGCCAGCGAGCCTCTTCACAAACAAACAGAATTCCGCTGCAAATTTACTCATATTAAAAGCTCATTAAAGATCAAATGCCCCGTCGAAAACCCTTGGCTTGTGCCCGCCCTCGGGCATCGGTGCAAAATCTCATCATGGCAACAGAATTCCACGTTGCGGGGGAGAAAAGGAAAGCCCGGAACGGAAAATATGTTATTAATTCAAATTAATATAATTCCATTTTTTTTTCGCTCTTCCCTCTGCAGTTTCCTCCTCCGGCTGCCTGGGCGGGAAATGGAAACTACTTTCTCAGCGTCGCGCATTACGGATGGATGTTTTCCCTTTCCGCTTTCCCTCTCTCTCTCTCCAAGGGGCGGCGCAGGTTTTCTGGGTGGGTTCCGTCTATGATGTATAGACATTGTCGTATCTGGGTTGGCATGAGAAATTGCTAAGGCTGGGGTTATGTTTGAGTCGGTAGAGCATGGGCCTGACAGGGTGTGGTTTTTGCATTTGCCAGCTTTTTTTGCTGGAATTTGGGTTGATAATGAGGCCATAGACAGCAGCAGACGGGTTTAAATTTGAAAAACATTTGTCTTAAGTTTTTATATATTTATCTTTACGGATTAATTTATTAAAGGTTAATGTGAACGTGGGAGCAAAATTTATAGCTATCATTTTGAAGCATTTAGTAAACAATATATAGATAATAGAAAAAAAATCAATACTAATTTATAGAAAATATATAAAAATATATAAAGAAATATTAGTATCACTTTACATTTAATAAATTAAAATTTCTCCTTAACACTTAAAATGTATATCATACAATCTAACACAATAAAAATGCAGTAATAAAATCTATGTTTACATTTTAAAGAAAACTCATAATTATTTATTAATATATTCATGACATTTTACTTATTTATTTTATTGCTGTTACCAAACTTAGATTATTTAATCTACACAAATTATACATCAATCAGAAAAAAGAAAGTAAAATATATACGCTATTTTACTTTCTTTTTTCTGACGATATATAAATATTCAATGCACAGAGCATAAGTGTTATGATAGCAATTGAAAGCCAACCCTCTTGCATCTCGCTTAATCAACTAAATGCACATCTTGCACTTTCGATTTGCAGTTGGAAAACTAGAACGGAAAATCAAACTCATCGAATGCGATTGCCTGGCAATCTATTCTCTTATTTAGCCCACATTCAAAGCTCATCCGCTGGCAAATCACAGACAGACGACTTCATTTCAAATGCTCGACGAGGGAGCAAAAAAAGATAGAGGACTCGTCAATGCACTAAGAAAAATTAACTAAAATTTGGTTAATAAGAAAAATGTTTTTATATATTTTAAATAACTATCAAAAATGTTTGCTAAGCTTATCTTGAGGTCTACATTCACAGGAAATTATCGTCTTTGCTTCTCATGTTAAATAATTCATTTTGAAAATTTATTAAAATTTGCAAACAAGATTACAATTGGAATTTTATCTGTAAAAATCATTAAATATTTACTGTCAAAATGTTGGTTTAATATGTTGTTGGTGTGTAATTCTATTTATTAATTAAGTATAATGGAGCTTGGGAATTTTTTTGTTTACTTTGTTGATATCATTTAAACAAAAATAAGATGTGTTCTCTTTTTAAAAAATCGAAAAACCTATTTAAATCCTTTCACAAAATATTATTATAGGTACAATTGTTCAGTAATTTCTTCCAGTGTACGGAAACAACTCCCATATGCAACAGTTGCCGATGTGAGCGTCGCCTATCCTATCTCATCCCATCCGAGAAGCCATTGTTAGGTTGTTGGTTCGATAACTCCCTGCCAACAGGCAAACAAATCCCAATCCCAGCTGCATCTAGTCCTCGCCCCTCGAATCGAGTTTTAGTTCCATGGCGAATGCCCGGCGGTGAGCAAGGAGCAAGGAGCAGGGAATATCTGGCTGAGTGCTCGGCATAAAACGGAAAACTTGTTACGTGGCTGGCAATGGATAAACTGCGGAGCAACAATGCAGGCGCCGAGAATCCCTTCAAGCGGCCAATGAATGCCCTGCAGAAGCAGTGGTATCGCGTCCTGCTGGCCCGCAGAGTGGGATTCGGGCAACGCCCTCCTCCCGATGAAAAGGAGCTAACCTAGTAAGTCAGCCAAGTGAGCCATCCAGGCAGGCAGGCAGGCAGCCAGCGCCAGCCCTAGGTTCAAATCAAATTGTGTGAAAATTGCAATTTCCTGTTGATTTAATACATTTTACAATTTCCCCACTGCCGTGAAAAGCGCAGACATTTGTCGTAAGCGTTATACGGCCGCGTTCCGGCGATACAACGAACGTTTCCGCCGGGAAATGGCCAGTCACGAGGAGATGCAACGATGTGCCATCGATGCCATGAGGGTTCACAGGTGAGTTTTGAGAAATAGAAGGATATGTAAGGGAATTTATTAAATTAAGGCATTATTTATAAGAAATTAATCTTTGATAGTAACACAAGTTGTTACTGATATGCAATAGTATTATATAGTTTTATAAATGCAAGAGTTCGGTTTGTACTTAAACCTTCTTTGACCTTTTTAATCGAGATAACTTCAATTTTATATTTAAGCCATAATCTAACCCTTTTTGATTCATATTTTCATATTTTTTAAAAGGACCTTTGCTATAACAACCTTCTGGCTGCCATTGCATTCGAAGCGGGAAATAAACTCCACGCTAGAGACCCTCGAACAGGTGAGAGAGAGCTGAATAAAATCTGAGGTGTGATTCCGCTAACAGATATTTCTGGGTTCAGGTTCTCACCGCGAAGGAAAGACGACGCCTGCAGGAAATACTCAAACATCGCTGAAACAACAGCCACTGCTCGAAGGCCACTCCACCGAATGGGAATCATCCTCATCCCTGTCGACATCATCTGCCAGGGCTAAGTGAATTCCATTTAGCTTGGATTTCACTTTGCCTGGGAGCCTGATTTTTCCTCGCTCACTTCTTCGTTTTTCACTTTTCCTACGTTTTGTTCTTGAATTTTCGCTGTCAGTGGCCGAAGCATTGTCGTAAATATTTAATACCAGTAAAAGTGCAAAGTTCACTTTAGCTAAAACCGAAACAGTGTTGGGACTAGTTCAATTTTTGTGGAATGGGAAACTCTTTTTAATATCAAGAG
This sequence comes from Drosophila punjabiensis, assembly GCA_008042585.1. Lineage (NCBI taxonomy): Eukaryota > Metazoa > Arthropoda > Insecta > Diptera > Drosophilidae > Drosophila > Drosophila punjabiensis. The sequence continues at coordinate 304,482 of VNJR01001946.1, read as the reverse complement.
GTTATAGGGATTATTTTTCCCAAAACGATTATTATATTTATAACCTTTAAAGGTGGCTTGAATCTACAAATACTATTTTACTTATAGTTTTAAAAATATAGATGGGAAGAACACAAACATTTAGTTAAAATATATATGTTTTCAATACTACAAGTGTTGTTTTTGCTAACACTTCTTCATCTATATTTCTTAAACATTTTCTATTCTGATTTATGATGTTTCTTTTGGCAACCGATTTACCCTATTAAAAACTGCTGCCTAGGGCAAAGTTTTTCAATGTAAATATGTCACATGCCAAAAAGGGTTTCTTCCATAAAACACACTTGTATCGGGTTGGAAAAATGACACAAATATAGGACCTAGCAAAGGGGATGAATCTTGGGAAAAATCCCTGAAAAACTGAAGAGACAAAAGCCAAAGTCAGCTTCAAGCTTAACCCACTCAAACGTTCGAATGACATTTGCTGCCAGGACTGAGGCCCGATAGTAGGCCAAACAGCAAAAAGGACTAGGGCCAATATCCTTGCCAACAGCAAACAACAAACAACGGAAGCAGAAGCCCGCCCAGCGGAAAAAATCCAAAAAGGAGGCTCAACTCGTAGTAGGCCCGAGATGTCGCAGCTGTTCCCGTTTGGCATATTGCCGACTTGACAACAAAAACAGCAAAAAACGAGAACAAAACTATTGAACAAAGTGGCGCCTGTCGCACTTTATGACGAGCTTGGCACTGCCCTTTTTGTTTTTCCGCCTCTCAACCCCCTCTCCACCATAACAGCAATCACAGAAATGTGTTCTAATTTAAAGCCATATATAGAAAAGCAAGCAGAGAAGGAAAAACAACAGACAGAGGAGACAAAAGGGAACAGATGCCAAAAAGGAGGAAAATCAAGCGGAGAAGAAGGGAAAATCTTCTAGCGATTTACACTGAAAAGTGTAACATTAACAAGTTTTAAATTTATCAATATATTTGGGGCTTACATAGGGTAATTCTTAGCATCTTCTTCGTTTAGAAAATAGAATTAAAGAATCAATTAAAGAAAACATAAATTGTTTTAATAAATTATTTTTTATTATTTTCAAAATTTAATGAGTATTCTTTTCCAATAATATAGGATTTTATAGCTCTTAAATAATCAAATATATTATTTTAGAAACTTACATTTTAATTAAAATATTTTTTTTCATTTTCAATCTTTGATAAGTATTCTTTTTCAATTTTATAAGATTTTAAAGCTTTTAAATAGTAAAACCTATAGTTTTATAAAATTTTCTAATTTTATTTTTTCTTTAACACTTTACAAACTTTTCAGTGTTTGAACTGGAACATTTTTCCCAAATGCAGTTGGCCAAAATGATTTTTATATTTTATGTCTGTTTGAGTTGTTTGCGTCGTCGATGCCTTGGTAGAGAGCTCTCGTTGGCGATATAGGGTCGTGCCCAGTATCAACATTAGTTCACGGTAATGTCGTGAACTTTTCCTGGCCTCAGCTGCTCGGCTGGCATTGGCTTTGTCAGCGTTTATTGATGGCATCAAAGTGTTTTTCAATTTATTTTATTTTTCCTCCGCAATTTATTGGCACGCTCTGCGTGGGGTTCGCTTCTTGGTCGTTGGCTGTTCCCTGTTCCCTGTTGGCTCTTGGCTGTGGGTTTTGGCCTTTTACCTCCCTCTGTTTATCTTGGCCAGGGCCAGATGCGAACCGAGCGATATGATTGATGTTGCAACAATTTTGCAGCATAATTTTAGGCTAGCCAATAAGTAATGCAAGTACAAGGCAGACACGTAGGCGCCGTTAAGTTTAAATGGCTAAACAATCACATTTGATTTTAGAAAGAAGAAATTTCCCATAAAAGGGATTTGATGGAAATGGGGTTGAAATTTTAAGGAGAGAATTATAAATAATTTATTTCATTTTTGAATGAACTTTGTAATTATAATTTAATATTTTTAAACTACTTACCTACTCACACCTCATACATATTATTGGAATCAAGATCAAGATTCTTTTGGAACAAGATAAACTTGTTTAAGCAAATTTTATTTTTTTAATTGAAATAATGAGAAATACTTTTGCATTTTTTTTTAATAATTAGATTATACTTCGTATTGTATGATTTTTATTCAAACAAAATTATAAATGTTAGAATCCTTGGCTTAGTTAGTAGTTAATGCGATATAATTTTATCTTTAAGTGGGATCATATTTTTGCTTTTCCAAATAACAAAGATATATGCACACATTTACTCACAATCGATCACTTCACCTCTCTTTTTGCCTTTCCCTAAAATCATTCACAATTAACCCAATTGCTGGGAAATTATAGTAGCAGCTTATCATTTCGATCTGTTTATGCCAAAACGCAGGGCCCAAAATAGCAGTAAAAACATACTGCCAAATTGGCAAATGTCAGAAGCCAAATGCTGGCCAAGAGAATCGCAGGGGTCAAAGGGAAAGGCTCCATAAGTACACAATGAGTTGATAATCCCAAAAGCAACCAGGGGGCGGGTGGAGTGATATGTCAGTGGCATACATATGCAAACACACACGCAGACATCACATCTATCTATGCAAAGCCATAAAGCAACAATAATAAACGCACATCATCATCATCAACGGCGGCATCGGCATCGGCAGTGGCAGTGGCAGCGGTTTTCCCCCACTTTCCACTGCTGTCAGCAAAAAAGTATGAAATATCATCTAAAATAGGAAATGCGTAAATGCGAAATCCTACAGAACGGAAACTCAACTGAAAGCGATGCGCAAACGAACGTTGATGATTTCCCCCAACCTCCCGCCGGTCCAACCTCATTCTCTACGCTCTGTATGAAAGTCAATTTTTCATTTAGATAACTTTGACATACGCAAACGTCATGGAAAGGAAGGAGTCCCAACCAGCACACAGTGGTGCAATATATTATGGGATATTTTATTTCTTAAAATGGTAAAAGTTTTAGTAACATGACAAATATAAAGAGTAAGATGCAAAACGGACATAAATGCAAATTAAAAAGAAAAACCGTATGGCGTTACCTATATTATTTTGGATAATAGTCACAGAACTGAAAATAGGTCGCAAAAATGGCGTTCGAATTGGAGCTATAAACATAAACATTAAGGTTTAGATGTATTGTTATGGTAGGCACGAAATAAATAATAAAAAAAATCATAAGATGTGTAACGCCATATGTCTTTTCTTTGCATTTTTAAGTTCGATACTTGATATCTCTTTATATAATGATATTTATTTATATTTTATATTTAATTTCATTTTACAAAATTAAGTGATTATTCGCATCGCTTAGCTGTTGAAAAACTTTATGAAATGAAATAAAAAATATTTTTTATTATTATTTATTTATTAGTTACCATTATACTAAGCCTAATCCTTTATATTAGTAGCTTAAATTCAAAAGCAAAAACTGGTTTCTGGCCCATAGACTTCAAATGCATATGATAATGAATGAATGAATGATAATATAATGATAATAATAAGATGAGTAACGTCATACGGATTTTTAGCATACATTCACATAGGTGAATGATTACATTAGGAGTATTAATTCTGGATAAATATATTTTGCATTAAAACATGAGCTATAAACGTAAAGCCTTAGTCCTGTTATTATGATAAGTATTAATTAAATTAAAAAATAAACACCAATGGATACAACAAATTTAAAAAATTCAATTATAAAACTTAAATAACATTTAACCTAAGAAAATATTTTCCAATGAATATAAAAATTGTATTTTTAAACGTATTTTAAATTGTATTTTTAGCACTATTCTTAACCACTGTGCCTAAGGGGGCGTGTCTTCGCGACTCCACTTTGCATGTGTGTGCGTCTGCATACAACGATTTAGATTTTGGGTTCAACCTCGGCCGCCGCCTCCGCTCGTTCCTGCTGGCGCCAGTCAGTTTATCCTGAGGGGCTTCATCGCGGAAATGCGGGCAGCGCTTTGATAAATGAATTTTGCCCCAGCTTTGCCATCATGCCACCAGCCCCTGTGTGTGTGTGTGTGGGTTGTGTTGCCCTCTGTGTGTGTGCGTGGCTTAAATGAAATGTTAACAATTAAACGGAGCCGGCACAACGACAATGGGAGTAACACGAAAAGACTATCAGGGCAGACAACGCTGCGTATACTTAATAATAAAATAAATAATTCCCCTTTCGAGGGGGTTGTTATGATATTTGTGTATTGTTGATTTTAGCCGCTTAGTGTCCTTTTTTCCCTTCGCTACTGTTTTGCTTGGGTGGTTGTTTAGTGTAAACTTAAGAAAACAACGAAACATAAGTGGCAAAAGGGATAAGGACTGCAGGAGAGGGGGAGCTGGGTTTCATTAAGGAGGGTTGCTCCGTCTTCATCTCCTTCACCTGCACAACAGAAGTTATTTTGTATTTACTGAGGAAGGTTCTCTCCCCTCAAAAAACAGCAGACACTTACACATTGTTATAATCATAAAAAGTATTAAAAAGTAACAAGGTGGAGCTTCTGTTTCGGGGATGGGCGTGGGACAGGTGGGGCCATTGTGAAGTTGATTGCCCATTTTTTGGGATGCTACACTTGTTTACCTCCCAGAGTCCTGCTGCTGCTCCTGTTTAAGGAGAATCTGTCCGCGGCTTAGGTACAAAATTTGCGCATACGTTAGCGTGAAATGATGTTCGGGTAATAAAGCGAAGCAATTAAGTTGGTCGGTAGAAGCTGTTGGGTACACTGCGATGACATATTTTGACTTAAAAACTTGAGCTTAAAAACTACTTTTAATTAAGACTTTTGCATACAACATTTGTTTTTAAGTTTTAATGGATATCATTTTCATATAAATGGATTAAGTAAGGATTTCATTTTATTTCAACAATCCGAAGTTCATTTCTTACACTATTTCTGTGGCAAACATTTCGCAGTATCAACATGCCCCTGAGCTCTGGGTGTAGCGCAGCACAATCATATTTCACGCTTTGCTTCATCCAAACAGACAACGCAACAAGAGCGTCCAAAAGCGGGCATATAAAATTTTATATCTCTGCCATAACGCGAATCCCAGGGACTTACCTGAAGCCCGCCTCCCACAAAAAACGAAACGGTATCCGAGGAATCGCGCCTACGTTTTAATGAAATATGTTTAAAGTGCAGCGCCAGCTCGTAAATACAACTTTATATTGATATATGCGCACGTATGCTTATGGGCTATGCGATTCGGCCAATCCCCGGACAGCTGCGAGAGTTCGCATGATATTTTATTAAAGCTCCGACTTAACCTTCAATATGGTGGCGCTGGCACCACATAAACTCCATCGCACTCCCCCCTTGCCACTTGGCAATTGCTACCACTTGAGTTCAGTTTTTGTTACGGTCCACGGAGGATGGTGTTGTGTTGTGTTGGTTGGACGCAGGTGTTGGCTACGTGGTCGAGCTGGGGAGCAGCAACAAAGACGACGCCAACCGACTTGGAAGCCACAAAAGCAAACTACGACCCAGAACCTGAACCGGGAGCAGACGGTGACGGAGACCCAAGGACCAGGCTCCAGACTGAACCTCAGACGGCAAATGGAGGAGGCGGGCATTTTTTGGTTTTACCTTCGTCTGGAAGCACTAGCTCCGAGTTTACTTTCCCCTCCGCCGCCGTCCAGTATCCACGATGCATACCTTTTTGGCACTTTTGCCGAATTTATCGCATAAGCTTTTCGCATACTTCCGGGTAATTGGCAACACCATGTCCTACGCCCCTCACAGAATGCCGAGGGTGTGCGCGAGCAAGTGTGTGTTGTTGCGCATTTAAAGGCGTTAAGGTGCAAATTTATTTCTGTGAAACCTTTTGCCTTGCCTTTTGCCAGCATCCCGGCACTCGTCCGTCCGTCCTCCTCTTAATGAGCTCTCCGGCTGGGCAATATTTCTCTACCCTTGACACATGTATGGATGAACGGCAAAGGGGATGGGCAAAGGCTCCCGGACTGTTTGGAGGTCCTCGTTAGGGGCAGGCTTCGCACTTGTGGTTTGGACATTATTGTTCAAAATTGTTAAGCACATTTAAGCTTGATTTAGTTGCATATTTATTGTGGCCATTCCAGCCAGCCATTTTAATGCGTTATGTAAACGGAACTTTATTTATGTTGCCTGCCTTTTTTCAAGATTTAAAATGTTAAGGATGTGACTTGTACTTAGAGTTGGGAAAGTTTACTTATTCTATTTATTTTCGCTTTTATTTTACGCTTTTAGGTTAGGTTTTAAATATTATTTTAATTTATGATCATTTATATTTAAAGATACATAAAAAAATCTACAGAACCCACAAAAGCAAATACGAGAAAATGCCAATGCAATCGAGTTGAAATTTCTCAAGTTAGATTTATTGATTACCAAAATACATTATGTAAATGTAACATTTGTTTTCTGGAATTCAAATATTTTTCATAGACTCTTAGTGAAAATATTTAAAATCTGTTTCTGCTATATTTTCCTGAGATTTCAGACCTTTTCTAGTCCATTTCAACGAGATTTATGAGCTCCCTCCCGGTTGACCATGGTCCGATACCTAAGCAATTTATTTGCCATAAAAACGTCCGCAGAACTACCTCCATAAACCGAAACTGCGAGTCAACAAAGGACATGGGATGAGGGCAACGGGGTTCTTATCATAATCATTTCCAGGCAGCTGCGTTGACTTCCGTTCGCCGCACAGATCGACCATCAACGATTTTCCCGGCTGTCCCACTCCAGAAACAATCCAATCCCAGCGACCCTTTCGCTCGATGATGATGATGATGGAGTAGGAGTTGGAGTCAGAATCGGAGCTAGAGATGGAGATGGAACTTGGGCTGGAGGTTGGAGCAGTCTGTTCCATTTGCCTTCCGCATTGCTTTATGACCATAAATATTTCATTATGAATTTTTCGTAAGGACGACGCATTTCGACATGCTATCTATAAGTCGTTTGGCCTAGCTGCCTCCAAAACTTTGGGCCGAAATAAATAATAAAAAATGCAATCCGTTGCCGCTTCAATAAACCTTTTGCAAAAGGAATATAGCAGAATTTTTTTTTGTTTTACGCTTCGAAATGCGTTGAGGCACGGAAGGGTTAAGCATGAGGTAAAATAGATGGGGCCACTGATGGAGTTGGATCCCTTTCAGGGGCGGAGGTTTTGTGTTCGTGACATCTGCAAGTCGCATTAATAATTAAATCAAGCAATAAAAATTCAGCACGAGTGGCGGCCATGACCAGACCCAGACCTGAAATCAGTCCCTGACTGATAGCTCCCCCACTCTCCATCCTTGGAAAACATAAAGCGGGAGAGTCTAGCAAGTGGATGCTGGAAAAAATAAATTATTGAATTGGTACCCTAAGTACCCTAAGATTTTGAGTTAGGTTAAATGAAAGAATATAAAGATATATTTCTTACGATTAGACTAAGTTGTTTAAAAAAAATGTTCGGCTTAGGAAAATAGTAGAGAAAATAGTATAACTGATTTTACGCTACTGTAGAGTTTTTCTCTCTGATTAAAATCATTTTTTAAATCCGATTTTATTGTAATCTTTTGTTTATAAAAGAAGACCAAGATTGGCGGGCTTTTGTTTAAAATGCTTGTGCCAAGTCCTTAAAGTACCAAAATATCTTGCTTACTTACTTTAGTCCTTCGAGCCGGATATATTGACTGATTAATTTGTCTTAAACTTATAAGATAACAAACCACATGTATAACCTTTATGAACCCCTTTTGTTTTATAATTCGACTTGATTCGTAAATACCCTACAAATATTGGTTAACTTAATATAGGAAATAAGCATAAATCATTCATTTTCATTCAACCCCAAGCCTGGCAAAAACAAAAGTCTGCCATGCAAAAGTTCAATTGACATTTTCTTTGTTTCCCTTTTTGTTTAATGCTGTTTTGTTGTGCTGCATGGAGTAAATTTTTGCACACGAATTGCTAAATTCATAATAAATGAACACTGGCTGAGGGGAAAATTGAAAATGCCGCCTGCAACATTCTTACGCACGAACAATTCCGTAATGAAAAGCATCGCAACTGAGCTTCCTCCGCCGCTCTTCGCCAACATTGTTGTTAATATTTCCCTTCTCGACTCGCGCAAATGCGATTAAAATTGTTAGAGCAAATTATGGCCAACGGAAGGAAAAGCAAGGAGGCAAGGCCAGGCGGCAGGACGCCGAATGCCGAACGCCAGAACGCTCTTCGACGCATTTTTCTGTGCTTTCCCTTTGGTTTGTGTGTTTTTAATCTAATAAAAATAGTTTACGCTGTTGCTCATAAATTCGCAGATAGAAATTCCAGCAGCGTCGGGGAAATTACAACAAAATTAAGAAAGTTCCAAAGGAGACCCAGCGAGCGAACAGCGCGACGGGCGGCCGAAACTTCAAGTTTAATCAATAAGAGCCGCGGGGAAACTCTGCCCAAGATGCCAGCGGGTGTGGGTGGAGGTCGCTACAAGGCGAATATAACCATCTTTTTTTTCTTTATCTGTGTTTGCAGTCCATATATGTCTGAGTTATTGTTGTGTGAAATTGGGCTGCATCCCGCTGAGTTTGAGCAGCCAGGCTCAATCTGCTCTTTGTATCCTTTCGCCTTCTCTATTTGAAGGCACTGAAAGAAATTATACACACAAAAAAGAAGTTGTTTACGAAAAAGTAAGTATATTCTTATATTCGAAAGGTTTTTCTTTGAATTGTGATTAGTGAAACGAAAACTAAACAAGGAATGAGTGCTAAAGTAATAGATAAAGTGCAATTACTTATTTCCTTATTAATTATCATTTTGTGTGGTCTTGTATATCTAATATTTAATATCTATAGTAATTTGTATTCTTATTTCTCCAAGTGCCCTTCTGTGCCCTTTGACACCTCTCCTTACTCCAGTTTCCATGGTGAGAATTTTAATTGAAGTTGTATTTTGTCTGTCATGTCAGGGGTCGGCTTAAGCCAGGGTCTTTCTTTTCTTTACAGGCGGATGATGACATGCAAGCAATCATTTTATGCATTCCAACACACTCTTTTGTGTGTATTATCTTACCCTGAGATGGTTGTGTTAACTTTTGGCCAGAATCTTGACTTGGTTTTTCGAAAAGTTAAGGCCACAAGCCAAAAGTGACTTTTGCATCGAATCTCTCGGACACGGACACGGAAACGGAAACTTTTTCAAAGCAATTAGATAAAGGCTTTGGCCGAGTTTAAAGTTTCAGCCCGAAAATCTGTCTCTGGCACTAAGGAGTGTATGTGTTATCGGCTTGAAGGGGACTTTGGCCAACATTTAATCAGCAGAAAGTTTGTTAAGTTGACCGGAGCAGCGCTCCGCTCCACCTGGACTGCATGGGAATGTGATTAGAGGGAAGGAGCAACCGACTCAGATGGACAGTCAAAAGTTATATTTAGCTTAAATAATATTTAGGCAAGCGTAAAGCGGAGCTGGCCACTAACTGGAGGGTTTTGGCCGGCCAAAGAACAAAGAAAAATATTTAAGCACTTAAGTGGCAAAGGCAAAAGTCCGGCATCCGAGTCCTGGGCCCCGAGTGCGTGAGTCCAGTCAGAAATTAGTTGTAAGATGAATGGCCAAAGTCGCAAAGTTTCTGCAGCTTTTCTTGGGATTTACTGCTGCTTTTCCGAGCTCCTCCTCTTACTTATAGTTTAGGTTCCAGCTTCATTTTATTTTATTTTTTTTGCATTTAAAGCAAAAACTTTTTTAATGAATGCTCTTAGTTGTGCACATATTTTTAATGCAACGAGTTCATTAAAAGCCAACTTTCGTTCGCTTTGGCCATAATCTTAAAACATTTATAGCTTTTAACTACGGATTTATTAGCAATGCCGGATGCAAAGTGGCTTAACTGTGGAGCTTATGTTATTAGCCAAGAGCTGGCCCATAATGGACTCGAAAATTGGTTTTCCCTCAAAGTAGTTTTCATTTTGCCTTTGGCCTAGGAGAGCGAGGGAAAATTTGAAGCTTTTTATGACAGGAAAATATGTATTTACATTATTTTTAAAAACAGAAAGTAAACAAAATTCACGGAAAAAGAGGGAATTTGAACAAAATAAATAATGTGAAAGCTTCGTATTGTTCTAAAATAATAAACTAAATATATTTTTAGCTGTGAATATTTATATTTGCCAACTCAGCTCTTATCTAAGCTAAATTCCATTTTCAGGCGTTTGCCTTAAACCAGTTCATTGCGATTGTTGAAATTCGAAATGTTCACGCCTCCTGACAGCCCCCAAAGCCAAGTTCAAAAAATGAAACAAAAGCTGCAAAAATTTAGGGGTTGGCATCTTTTGTATTACAATTTTTGTTGAAAGTCATCTCACGTAGCGGGCAAGCAGCCAACGTAAAGCTGATACACCGTGTATAATGGGATTTGTTTATTGGTATCATTTGGCCCAAACTTTCTAGGGCAGGAGCCACTGTGCTTGGGGGTGGCCACCCCCCCGAGTGCAGTGGCTGCGAAAAAGTTTCGTGTTGCGTTTTTCGAGAGTGCAGAAGGCGGGCATAAGTAGCTAAAGTGGCTGCCCCCGTCCTCCAAATGGGATGGAGGACCGCACGCATAGCTAATCCTAGACAGGCAGCAGCCATCATCATCATCGTCGTCACACAGCTGGGATTGCCAATAAGGGTACAGGTGGAAAATACACTGGGAAAATAATAGGTAGGAGTCTTTTTCAGTGTGAGTAAAAATTATGTGAAAAGTTTAAGTTTATCAAATTATAAATTTAATGCAGGAAACAGGCTCAACAAAATTTTATAAATCTTATATTTATATTAATAAATATTGTAGGAAATACAGTTGGAGAGCAATTGATAATAATATAACGGAATATAACGGTGTGAACAATGAATTACGGAATAAGTGGACACTTTATATCGATAGCTAAGCAGGGACCTCGATAGAATAAGATCGGAGATCTTCGATCTCTACTTCTGGTAGACTTTCGTGAAAATCTTACTAATAAATTTATTTTGCGAAAATAAAGATATAAGAACATACATATGTTTAAAGGGCCTATAATAAGAATAATTTTATTTCAAAACTAATTCAATGTCAATGAGGTCTAACATTGAAATTACTTATATTTAACCTATTTAAATTTGTAGCACATTTTAAGATTAAGTTAATGTGTTATGCAAAACCATTTTAGATACTTAGCATTACAAGTATTATAGTAATTATTTATTTATTTATTTATATATTAAATAAATTTCAAAAATAATTAAATATTTTTTAATTACTAATAATAAATAATAACCATTTCATAACTTAATTTTATTTTTTTGCTAACGTTTAGCATTATTTATTTAAACTAAGTTGACTTTTCATCTTAAACTTGTGCAACAATATAATCCGTTTTTGTTCAACATTACAAAATATTTTAAATACGAATACACCTCTATTAAATTAAGTAGCCGGATTCTTTTATATAAAAAACATTTTGTATTCACAATTTTAATAATGAAATTTTTTTAAGTGCACGCGAGGTGCCGGGTTCGCCACGTGATGCTATAACGCAATATTGACACTTTCAACGACTTTCAGTGCCGCCAAAAAGTCATAAAGGGAGTGAAGTCAAAGTTTCCACTTTTTCCTGTACTTTCTTTTTTTTTGTATTTTGGCAAGCTTACACCGTTCGGCATTCACCTCTCGGATTGCACTCACGGGCGAGTTGCGAGTGCGAGTGCGAGTGCGAGAGTGCATAAAAGTAAATCCTGGGATTTGGCCGTTGTTGCCACTTAAACTTTTTCACACCCAGACACCAAAAATGGCATCGACCCGCCGAGTCTTTAAGTGCCTTGAATGGCTTCTATGGCTCCAGAGCTCCGCTGGACGTCGGCGGTGGCTCAGCCCTCATTTGGGCTCCGGATTGGATGTGAGCGCAGACGGAGACGGAGATGGAGATGGAGATGGTGATCCGGATGGAGCAGGAGATGCGTGTGCCGGGCATTATTTTCATTGTCGCATTTTTCATCATCACCTCCCGGGCTTCTCCTGAGCAACTCCCACCAAAGTTTTTATGGCTCGCCGTGCTTGGCTGGCTTCTCGGGATTCTCGGGCTTCTGGCATCGCATTTTGGTCTCCGTGTTCTGAGGGTTCTATGCTCCTTTTTCCGTAGTCCTCTTCGCACGGCTCTGGCCGTTAGCCTGCACCTGTGCGACGCTTAGGACCGGAAGCTGCACATCAGCGCTTCATGTGCGTGGGCGGTGGAAGGAGGCGTGGGGAGAGCCTTTCTAGTCCCATCGTCCTGGCACAGTGTCCTTGAACTGTAATGTAACAAGAATACATACTGGCCAAGGGAGTTTTAATTAACTATTTGATACCTTATACATAGATCTAGTTTCTGATACATTTAGTTATAATAATAAAATAATCTATATACATTTTTTGTGAGGTTACAAGAAGAGCATCAGAAAGTTGAATAAACAAATGTCATTATCTTTCCAAAAATACAAAAGTATAAGAAAATATTTATGAACCCACTGTGCACAGCTTTGTCCTGTTCGCGGCAATTGCCACTTTTATCCCTCTGCGTTGCATCGTCGTCTTCATTGTCTCTCGGTTTTCCTTTCCTCAGGTTTCCCCTTGTTCTGCTTTTTTTACTATTTTTTTGTGGATGAGCTGGTGGTGGGGGCAAATCTCTTTTGAATTATTACTGTAATTACCGTTGAGTTTCGCCAGGCAATTGCTTCTGCCGCTGCGCTGCTCCTTGCGCATCCTCGGCATCCCGGGCATCCTTGGGCATCCTTCGGTGTCTCCGGCTGTGTTTTTGTTGTCATCGTCTCGTGGTAGCCTGTTGTGACACCGCTGATGACTGTGTTGATCCGACGATTATGATTTTATTACGTTTTCGTGTAGTTGTGCCCTGTGTGCTTAATTTCGGTCACAGTTCCCACTCCGCATCCTGCATTCCTGCCTCCTGTTGGGTGAAATATGGCGCTCCTTACGGTCTCAGCGCAAAAAAAGGAACACGAAGCCGAGATGAAAAGATTTTCAGGATGAAATTTTGTAGTGCTTCCATCGGGTGTGTTCTTTTCCTTGCTCTCCTCTGGTCGAAACAATCAAAATTAATCGCTTGTAATGAAGCAACCATAATGGCGGGCCAGAGCCTAGAGAATCGGAGAACCGGAGAGCCAGTGTCTCTGGCGAAGTGATAAACGATGTCGCAATGAGCGGAGCATTTAATTGTGGATTGCCCTTTTGGGGGCCGCCTGGCAAATTGGGTCTACTCCTGTCGGCCATCCCAGAGATTTCTTGGCCGGGCTTGGGATTAATCAGAATTGATGAATGGAAATTAATTCAAGGTATTGCTAAGACCTGGTTTTAAATATAAAATGAAGTTGGAGTACTTACAAACATCACTTTAGTTTGAAAAAATCTTTAAAAGCCTTATAACTTCCTTATAAGTAATATAAATCTAAAAGATCAGAAGTAAGTTTGTACTAATTAAATGCTTTATACTTCCTAAAAACTTTCAAATGTAAACGTACGTTTTAAGTAAATATTATTTCCCTATATTTCTTCAGATGGTATATACATATCTTTTTTTATTAACCCTCCTGCGCTCATAAATTAAATAATTCTCACAATTTCCCAAAATTTCCCTACAATGGCAGGACACATGCCATAACTTATCCGTCCCTAGAATGTTCACATTCAAACCGTATATCATTTCAGCACACAGTCGAAATGCCTTTCACCTTTGGTAAGGTTACCTAAGCCATTCCCGCCCCCAAGATGCGTATATTGTTCATTATATCAGTCATAACTCATAGTCAGCCACTCAGCGCCTCTCGGGCTCTAAAGTCAACTCACTCCAAATAGAGCCCCCGAGTTTCCAGGGCGAAACATCTGCCTTTTCTAAAATATTAAATAAAGCAATCAAATAAATCTTCCAACATGCCTCATTTATTGCAGATTACCATGCCGTGGAGCTCCACCGAAAAATGCAGACAGCCTGCAAAGATGGAGAGAAAGAGAGTGGAACATACCCCCGGAGTTACACGCACGTACAGGGTGCAGGCCCATCACTATCATTACGGCCAGTTTCCACCCCAACCTCGACCTGAAGCTCCACATCCCCTCCAGAACACTCCAGTGTACTCCATTTCGGGGAAGCTCCCCGCGTTGTAATCAAGAACGGGGGCTCGTCTGTGAGTGAACCTTCAATTACGTAAAATAACGACGAGAAGCGCAGATTATCTCATTAAAGGCGAATCGCCCCCGCAGTCCATGCTTTTTTTTTTTTGCTTCTTTAAATTCAGCTCACACTTACATGGGAGGGGTTGAAGGGGGGTCAGATCAGTTCATCTGACAAACTAAAAATATGTTGGCTGTCCATAACGAGGAAAGAAAACAGTGCAAAAAAATCTTAAGTTGGACCATAGGATGCTCTAGGACTTTTTTGAAGAGTATATAATGTAATAATATAAAAAATATATATATATATATATATAAATATAATAATATTACATTAAATAAATAATTTAAAAATGCGTGTTAAAGTTCAACATCATATAACTAGATTATATTTAAGCAAAGACAATATTAATTAGTAAGATGATTTACGCCGAATATATTTTTTTAAGTCAACATTTTCTGGGTCGAAATCTTGCTTTAGGCTCTCTAAAAATTTTATTAAAAAAATAAGAAAGAGAGAGAGAGCCTGCTGCTTTCATGTGCATTTTATGGCGTTGCTCATCTTATTCATATATAGTCTTTCAAAAGGTTAAGGTTATAGGCTTCAAGTGGTTAAATAGTCATTTTTTTTAATCAAGCTGGTATTTGTTGTACTGTTGTTTAGGAAGCATGTAAAAATCCTACTAAAAGTTTACAAAAAATTCTTAAAATCGGAACTATTTTAAGTTAGTTCTTTTTCTCAGTTTTTTTTTTTTTAATTCTTAAAATCTTAACTACTTCTAGTGAGTTTTCATTCTCAGATACCAATTAATTTAAATAATGTAAGAACTTGTATATATCTTCAGTTGAAGGCTTACAAATTTACAAATTATATATATATTTATAAAAATCATTACGAAAACAAGGTAAAATGTGTTATACCCATAGAAAGGGTACAGATAATGTTTCTCTTGGTTTCGGGGCTAGCCATTAATGTCTGGCGTGGTCCCGTCTGCTTCATGTCCTTGAATGAAAGTTGCGGTGAAAGTGAAAGTAAAATTCGCGACTCGGTGCGCGACACATTTCGCACTACCCCGACCTCCCGACCCCCTTACCACCCTCCTTACACACACATACACACATACACACACACACTCACTCTTTCCGCTTTCCCTTCTTTCACTCGCTCTTCACACTTTCACCGAAGTCTTGCGCTTCTGGTCTATAAATTTCTATGGGCAAAGAATGCGTGTTTAATGGCCGGCATTGTGTGTGCGCCAGTGTGTCTGTGTGTGTGCTTTAAGCACGTGTGGATGGGGGATTTACCGAGCTCTCCGAGTCGAGTTTTCTCCCTCGGCTTTCCCACGCCCCCTTGCCCAAGCTGAACTCCATTTATTATGTTTCAAAAATATTCGCGTTTTTTTTCGGTTGGTCTCTCGGAATTTGCTGCCTGCTGCAAATGCCATTTTAGAAGATGTTTTATGTGTGTGTTGACATTTTTATTGCGGCAACATGTGTCGAAATTCGCCCCCGAACCCCGGCTACCGCCACTAACTACTTCCGCCCCCCCCCCTTGGCCCACTTAGTTGTTGTTCAGTCTCTGGGACTACGTCTATGTGTGTGTGTGAGTGGAATGTGTGCAAACGGTTTACATTGTACTTAGCGCAAAGCAAGAGTTAAATGTATTTCCAGGGATTTCCAGTGCCCAGGATTTTCAGCTGTCGGATTAACGGAGTTACTATTACCTCGGGTTTCGGTAGCCTCGTTTTGTGGTTTAACAGAGCAACTTTGTCAGCTAAAGTTGTTTTAATTTCATTTACTCTTATATGGAAATTTAATTAAAATTTTAATGTTCTGATAATCCGGTTAAAATGAAGGTGAAGTGAAAGTTTTGGAAAGAAGCTAGCTTATGAGGGATTTTGTGTAAGGAAAACGGAAGCATAAAAGTGTAATTAAAATTTATAATTAAGTTTATTTTGGTTGAAATTATTGATCCGATGAAAATGTAAATTGTTAAAATATACAGATGTTTCCATGTAACAATATAAATTAATTTAAAAAAATTGTAATCAGATTCAGGCACTTTAAAAACAAATATTATGGTATAAAGTTAATCTGCAAAGATTCTATATAGTTATAGATGAAGACAGTTCTTTTTATAGATTTTTATTAACAAATATACTTGTCTTATAAAAATGACTAACAAAAAAGATTCGTATCTAATTGTATTATGTTTTTTCTTTTTATAAAATTGTGTTCTTTGCATTTTCAGTTGTATCTTCCTACCGCCCAAACTTGGGTCCACGTCACGTATGAGCAATGTGCCGCCCTCATATATCACAATCCTTTCAATCAGCTCTAAAAGAACATACTCAAACTGAAACCAATTTCCCCTTTCCCAGTTTTGTACTAGACCCATTTCCCACAACAATTACCCTTTTATGTACACAAATTTCACATCACGTATACGCCTCCGTGGACCGCCCGTCCGTTTGAAAATTGGTCGCAGGGGTTTTTCGGCTTTCCACCGGCGGAAGGGGTGCGAACTTCCATGCAAAGCTAAACGTGCAGCAACTAACAACTAAATTTCATTAAACCGCAGCGCACAAATTGAACTACAACAAACCCACCGCCATCACATACACCATCGCCAACGCCGCCGCCATCCTCATCAACATCAGCATCAACAACTACGGCAAAAACAAATGCCGCCGGAGGGAAATTTAAGTGCCTTCGGCGACCAAACGAACCAATTTTGTAGCGGCCATTTCAGGGAGCAGCCAGAGCTTAAAAAAAAAAAAAACAACGAAAGAGCCCGAAAAACGCCCAACAAAATGAAGCAGCATGAAGTTAATGCCGCAGACTATGGCCATGTGCTCCATGAGGCAGGCAGCAGCGGATGCCAAAAAGCGCCGGCAACAACAACAAGAGCAGCCGACAGGACAACAACTCGTGCATGAAGCTACAGAAGGAGATGGGGCACCAGGGGACCAGGCACCAGGACACGGGGGTGGACAAAAATCACGCAACGGAGCATGACAAGCAAACGCAACGTAGCGCATCCTGGCTGCCTTTTTGCCACGTTTCAGCCACAGAGCAGCCGGGCAGCATCCTCCTGGACTCCTGGACAGCTTCAAAAACGCTGCAGCTGTTCGATGGCCAAGGACTCCCGACATCCTGCCCCTTTATGGCATCCCGCACCACTCCGCAGCAAACGTTTTGCCACCCGCTCTCTAGTTCGGCGCGATAATAAAATGGAAACTTTGAACGGCCAAGTGAAGGAATGAACCAAGATCCTTTACACTGAGGTAAATAAAATTAAAGTTCTTATCAGAAGAAGAGTAAAATTTAATATTCTAATTTGCATTATTAGTATCATTAGAAAATATTTCTTGAATTGCGAATTTAATTGATATTCTTACCATTGTTTTATTACTAAAACCAATTTTTGATGTGCTTCAGTGTTCATAAATGGGAATAAAATCATTTCAACTGACAAATAAGTTATTAAATCTCTATCATTAAGGAGCAACTCTTATTTAAAAAAATTTTTTTTTTTATTAAGTTCTAAAGAAAACATATGATTTATAGAAAATTGTTTCTTTAAGATGACAAATAGTTCCACTTAGTTATATTAATTTTTCAGGGTTTCTTGTAATTATTATTAATCTAATATTAAGACCCGACTCTTGTCTTAATTTTCTGGAAAACCAAAACAAACTCCTACATTTCTTCTTAATTAAATTATTCCCAATTGTATTAACCGCAACCCTTAATCCTTGCAGTGCACTTGGCCAGGCTAACTCTGGCTGTTCATGGCGACCAACGGCGCACCGCATGTCTGGCATATTTAATTTATTTATTTTATGCAAATTTTGGATAATGTATCTGCGGCCGCAGGATACAAAATACACAAACACAAACAACAACAACAGGAGCCCCAAACCAACCGCAGCAGCCGGAGTAGATGTAACATCATCAAGGGGTTTCCCAAGGTGGAGCCAAACCACTTTGCCACCCAACGAAACTGCCACCCATTTCCCCATCTCTTTTCGGTCGAACAAAAAATGTTCCCATAATGAAAGCAATTGTTGCCAAACCGCGCAGCGCACAAAATTATTCAGCATAGTTGCTGGAAGAGACACCATCAACCGGAGGGGGGCTGGAGGCACTGGGAGGGCGACAGGACGGCAGGACGACAGCTGGATGCGGTTGCCAGAGCGATATTTAGCATTATACGCTTCATTGTCTAAAGTGGCGTCCGGGGAGCAGAGCTGCTGGGAGCCACTGCCCCTGCCGCCTCTTATTGTATTTATTCAAAAGTTAGAACACCGCCTGCTTGCACTAACTACTAATGTGCGGTTCCCCCTCCCCTCCACACGCGAAATGAGGGGCGTGGCATCGTCCTGGTGGCAAGTTCTATCCAGCGCCATTTGCTTTTTATTGTTCCAAAACTGTTCAAAAGTTTTGCCATAATTTTGGCAATTTTTTTTCGTTCACCTTACTCTTTTTTATCTCGAGTATTTTCGTTGGGGTTTTGTAATAATGAAAATTGGAGGAGGATCTGTGTAGATGAAGTGGTTTTTATTTTTATCTTATCAATTGGGAAACTTTAAATATTTATATTGATAAATGCTACTTTAAAAATTATGTATTCTTTTTAATATATAAATATATTATCTTAAACAATTTTATTAAGTGATTTCTATTATAGTAATAATAGTCATAGATATGCTTTCATATTATGTTTATTTTCCACGCGATTTCCACTTAAATATTCAATATTCCCAGCAAATACATTTACGTTTTTCCACCAGAAGGTATAATTATTTTACCCCTTTTTCATTCGTTGAATTTTCGTTTTTAATTTGTGCTTTCCCACTCTAGTTTCGTCAAAATCGGGACCTGAATAAATATTACGTATACGAAACGCTGGCGGGAGAGAGATTTTTACTAATTAAAATGGTTTTTCCGCTGACGTTTGGCGCATACCCCGGCCAAAAAGTTCGTAATTCCCCCAACGATTTGCAAATGCACCAAAAGGAAATATAAATTTATGTACACGCATTTAAATGAAACCATATTTCAGGCAGCTCATGAATAAGTTGCGCTCCTCATGCGAACTCAGCCCGTCCATAAATTAGCATTAAGGGAGCTCGGGGCGTGGATTTTGATGGTTTTCGTAGCTGATTTTTTCGAGTTTTTTCGGCTCTACGTGCGAAGGAGGCCACCACTATCACGTGCAGCTAATAAATCTGCCCGAGAGGGGCATTTAAAAGGATTACGAATCATCGAAGGCCCGTCCGGATAAAAGTGATTAAGTCTGACCACGACGTGGCAGCCTTTCTGCGCTCATTCTCTTTTTTTTTTTTTGGGTTTTTCTTTTTTCCGGCTGCCTTTCAGCGGAGTGCTTTTTCGGTGGCGATGTTTGTGCAATTGTATGTGAAACATTTCTGGACTTTTAACCCTTTTTTATGGGTCTGACTGGGGTCGGAGGTCTTGGACTGTCGCTTGCAGTCCATTTACCTGCACAATTGAATGATTTCCTAAGCCCCAGAGTGGGGTGCAGAGTTGGCATTGATGGGTTAAGGGTGGCTCGTAAAGGGGGTTGCGCAGTTTATTTATTCTTGCAGTGCGAAAAGAATTTTAAGTAATGCTTGAGAAAACTCTTTTAGTTTAACTGAGCACTTGTTATTTATGGAAGAGTGTAAATAGCGAGATATTTTACTTATAAATCTAAACATATTTTACAGAATTTCTCTGTTTCATTATTCCTCCTTGCTTGAAAATATATATTTACCCATAAAAGGATATCTCGATGAAATTTCTGCGAGCTCAGTTAAAGCAAACATAGTTCCCGCGCAGTCGCCTCATTCATATCTTTTATAATTTAGTTGTGCCATAAAGCTCTCCAAGAACCCTCCGAAAATAAAGCAGGAAGAAAATGAAACAAAGAAAGGAGTAGAGTTCAGTAGCTGCTCTTGCATTCTTCCGCTTCTTCTACGGCCGGCAATCATAAATATTCACTAACTGAGAGCAGGAAGCGCCAGTCGAGGACATTAGTTAGCCGGCGAGGACAGGACCGAAATTACAATTTTTTGCCCAGCACTCCCACAGCTTGCAGACTCCCGACACGACACGACTCTGGCTCTTCATAAAGGACGACGACTCCCACGTAGGATCCTTGCTCGGGTAGCATTTTATGTGTGGTCAGGCAATTTGCTGCTTTACAATAAGTGGCAGGGACATAAAAATAATAATTATGCTTGTACCTTTTATGATTATGGTGTGAAAACAACAATTGTTACCCGAAAACGGAG
Source organism: Drosophila punjabiensis (assembly GCA_008042585.1). Lineage (NCBI taxonomy): Eukaryota > Metazoa > Arthropoda > Insecta > Diptera > Drosophilidae > Drosophila > Drosophila punjabiensis. The sequence continues at coordinate 284,055 of VNJR01001946.1, read as the reverse complement.
CAAGGACAACGCACACACATTCATGGGAATATTTACGAGCCATGTGTAGGTGGAGCAGCCTTAAGGAACAAATTATTAAAACAACAAGCAGGAATAGCTGTGAAAAAAGAAAAGCAAACCCCGCAACGAGAACAACTCAATGTTAATGGCCAAGCTTAAGGGGCCGGGCAATTTACCACCGAGGGGGAAGCCAGGTTTCTCCTGCAGGACTCTCCATTTCCTTGGCCTTAGCTCCCAGCTTAGCGCTCTCCCGTCTGCGCTTTCAGGACAATAAACAAAAAGTAATTTTCACAAATTTGCCAAACTTGTAAGCCCGAAAGCAAGCGAACCATTGGAATTTATGTGGCGTGGCCGCTTTGAGAGTGGACCCAGGTGCTATTCCCGCCACGCCTCCAAGTACTAGACACGAACCTTTCTTAGCTCCGGATACGGAAAGTTCCTCCATTTTGTTCTCCTTCTCTTTTTTTTTGTAGCGTGGTGTGTGTTCTTCGGGAAGGAAACTGTCGCGACGCCATTTATTATCCGCTGTCTGAAGGGTCGCCCATTGTCGCCTGTCGCCGGCTCACTCCCACTTTAATAGATATGGTTAATGTGTGTGGAGCTGGGTTATCTCTATGCATGTGCATCCGTACCCCTGGATCCTTCCCATACTCCCAAGCTAAAAACTCTGCAGTTCCGCTTGATTGTCCTGCTCTGGGGAGTGTTTTAGGTAATGGGAGTGGTGGGAAGCCTTTTATTTAAAAAGAAATATAAATTCGAAATAAATTCTAATTCTATATAAATAAAGTTTAAACAGCATTTTAATGAGTTTAATCAATAATTTGTGAAGGTTAAGTTTTTAATTTTGATAACTAAGCTTTGATTTTGGGAGATAAAGATACAGTTCTTATGCAAGGACTTAAAAAATATTGAAAAATTAATTAGTAAACAAAACAATAATGGTTGTTAATAGGTAGTTTTTTCTATATTAAATAACTGAATTTTAAATAAAACATAGTCCCTGTTTATAGTTTCTTAAATTTTCACATCTTTTAGTCCTTAAAACTATAGAAATAGTTGCCAAATTTAACCAGGACCCATCTGTTTTTCTTACCCTCGGATATATCTTATCTTCCAGCTCCCTTCCTTGCCTAATTCAATCGGCTGTGGCAAATTAAAGATCCATTTCTCTTTGGCAAAGGCGTCAAACCCTTGCCAAATCAAAGGGAATTGTGGCCCAAAGAAAAAACTCTTCTTATCGGAGCCACCCTTGGCCCAGGGTCAAAGTTCACCCCAGCCAAGCTTAGCATATGCGCATAAATCACAGGCCCAAGCCGAAGGGGAGCACGGACCAAAGCCAGAAGACCAGCGAAGACCAGACAAAAACCCACCCACAATCCTGGAATAGTGGAGGGCAAGGACAATAAAATTGCTAAACGCTACAATGACAATTCAAGCATGTAAATGAAAGCAGAACTAGAAATGGCACAAAAAAAAAGGGAGGTCCTGGAACAGGACAAAGCCCTGAAAAGGGGGAGAATCCAAGAAGGCGACTTGGTTCGACTTCGGGAGATGCCGCGCGCAAATGAAATTAAAGGCGAGCAAACAAGTTACGGTCAGACAATCAGGAACGCAAAAAAGGACGCCGGACGCAAGGACACTGGCCTGCATTGTGCGTCCGCCACATCGTCCCCCTTTTCGCTTTAATCAATTCCTGTTTGGGGCACGCCCTCAGTCCTTTTTTTTGCGTCCTGCTGGCCGAAGGAGAATCCGCCTTTTGGGGATTCCTTGCCTGCATCGCTGAGATTGATTTGTGCTGGTTGAACCCCCCTTTGATGGCCGTCCTTGTTTGGCCTTTGATTAAATTAAATTTCACGGGACATATGTACACATCCCAAAATGCGAGTATTCTGGACAAGTTGCCGGGCTTAGCCCTAAGGGTTTTTTCCCGGGCATCCTTTGTTTGTCCGGATTTGAGAGAAAAGTGTAGAAAAATTGCGCGTAATTTGCTGTAAATCCTTCGTGTAATTTGTTTGTCAACAAATTGGGAATACGTAAATGCTGCACATTTAACATTTCACCCAAATTTGGTTTTTTTCTTGAGCTATTTAGGGGTTTTTTCTTTACATCCGGTTGACATTGTCTAATGAGTTAATTAGGCTGGTGATGCGGGTAGGTGAGCACATTCAGACCTCATCATCGGAATCATTTGTCTCGGCTGGGTCAGTGTCCTTAATGATAATGTCCTTTGGAGATGGATAAGGGACTGGCCCGGCTGATTGTGATGTGAAGCGATTTGGTAAATGATGTGGCTCAAAACTCATCCGGAGTTAGCTTAAATTTACATCAGGAAAATAAATGGCTTTGGTATAGGGACTTAAAGAAGATGGGTTTAATATTTTTCCCAAAATATCATCATACATGTATATGTAGTCTTTTCGATTATTTTCTCTGTAAATCTCAGAGCCTGGAACCCGTTTTGATTTAGTAAAGTTTTAAGCCGCTTAATGGTGGCCACCGCAAGTCCTAATGCGATAATTCTCCTCCGTCTGCTTGCTATTCCCCAACCAATATTTCTCCTCGGGCAGCATCAATGTTTAATGTCCTTTGGCGAGCACTTTTCCCGAACATCCTCTCCATGTTCGATGGAAACCGCAATAATTTCTGTGGCCATGCGTTCGAGCAACATTTATTTTTAGTTTTTGCCCCCCGACCTAGCCACAAAGGGATATGTAAACGGAGCTGGCAGGGGAGAGGAGATGAGTGGTCCGAGGAGGCCTGTCAATGGTCAGAAGGACATGCAGCAAGGAGCCGCTACCCAGCTGGCCAAAAGATGGACAAAACAAAGGCAAATTGAAATGAATGCGTGCGGCAAAAGTTTTGCGGCCAGTTCAATGGAACCAGAAGGGCCTGGACTCGAGTGCAGCTCACAGGACACCAGCAATCCTTTGTGTCCCTGCCACCCGAAAACTTTTGCGGTTCAATTTGAAAAGGAAACTGCAAAGGAAACTCTTAGGACGCACACACAGACTCCACACACCAGACACTCAGACGCAGGCACGCATGAGGACGAATAAAATTTTAATTAAACTAATGAAAATGTACATGGGCCCAAGGACATCGGGAAATGCTTCCTGCCGCGTGGCCAAGTTTTTTCGGTTTCATTCGGAAAACATTAAAAATTAACTGGCGGAATAATCGAAACTGTTAAAACGTTAATTTAACACTTAAACAAGCCAAACCGCAGGACAACTCGTAACAGTTAACTCTGACTGCTAACGGCAACTGTCACTGTCTATCGGGTGGCTCTAGGTGCGGGTGCGGGTGCGGGTGTGGTGTGTGTGTGCTGTATGTTACTAAAGGGTGTGCGGCATTCCAATTGGCAGCTTCCCTCTGTGTGTCACATTTAATGCAAGAACGGAATTCCATTAAGCGACAACCGCAGCGCTGCTGACGCCGCTGCCACAGACCACACCAAACCAAACCAACCCGAAAACCCAACCAAACCAAGCCAAACGGAGTCGAGCCGAACTGAACCACCCTTAACCCACTGCGATCCGCAGGAGAGGAAACGCATTTGTGGTGCCAAATAAACACGCGTCTACGTATGGACCAAGCATCCCGGAGATGGCAGCGTGATTGAACATTAATAGTATATTGTGTAGACCTAAGCCAAAGTTCTGTTTGTAAATAAAAATAATTGAGTTTCTGTGATCTGTTCTTGAAGACCTCTTGGGGTTTAAGTCGTACATGCATTTAAGTTTTTACTTGGGTTCATTTACTTGTAAAGAAATTTTTATTCTACTAAGTTCTAATATGTTTAATATAGAAGTTATCATTGAATTAACAGAAGTTAAGAAAAACTTTGTATTTTATGTTCTGTTTATAAATCAAAATTATTTCGGTATCTATGATCAGTTCTTAAGATGCTCCTTGGGGTTAAGTTCCCACTTGGGTCTAGGCATTTAGTTGTCTTTATTTTTATGGTATGGAAACTATTATTTTTTACAATATATGTACTATGTTCTAATATGTTTAATATCAAAGTTATCAATGGAGAAGTTATCTATGGAGGGAAGTTAAGAAAAACATATAGTATTTGTATATTTTTTGAAACTAACTACTTGCAATCAAATATATTCTAACTCTTAACTCTTAACTCCTTATTTAACAACTTTCTTAACCGGTTTCACATAATGTAAAATACGGATCAGTACATTCAATTGTAATTTTGTGGTTAAAACAAACCTTTTAAGGAACTAAGTGTTTTATTGTTTTAGTCAGAACTTTTCTTATAAAACATTAAAAAAGGCTTTTCTTTTTCTTAATATCACATATGACAATAAACAATAATAATATGTTAAACTCCTCTAACAAATATTATTACTTAATGTTTCCTTTTGAATTAAATTCTTATAAATGTTTGTAATCTTAATTAATAATATTATATTGCAAGGAATGTTCTTAAGAACTTGTAAAAATAATAATTAATATAACTGTTTCTTGTGAAAATACTTTGTATTTATTATTTATTGAAATTATATTAGTTTATTTTTTATCTTTTACGAAAGTAATTACCTTATTAAAGTGATTTAAATATTTTAAGGTATATTTCTGCGTGTCACATGGAACGACTTCCGGTCACGATCCCATCCCTGTCCTGCACAGATTCACATGTAAGTGAATGCCACACACAAACACCCCAAACACACACACACACACACATGCACACACACTCGCAAGCTTTCCAATCCTCAATCTCTTGGCCTGACTGCAGTGTGTGATCCCAAAACATTTTCGCCCCCCATTCCGGAGTTTTCAGCTACCCGGAACACGCAGCATATTGCAGATGTTTAAACACAAAGCTCCCACCGAGGGCGAGGGGGGAGGAAAAGAATCACAGAGATGCTCCCTCAAACACACAATCGGCTTACGGGAGTGAGTGTGTGCGAGTGTGTGTGGTATGGGGCACATAAATTGCAATCGGAATATCAAATTGGCAGTCGGAGGAGTGGAATAACAGGACGAGAACAAGGACGAGGAGCAGCCCTCGGCTCTGGTTCGCCTCTCCTGTTCGTTGTGATTTTATCAATTCAATAAAAACCAAATAAAATCAGTACAAATGCAAATACCATTAATGTATTGGGTTTAACTTTGTTTTGTTTTCGATTCTCCTTTTTGTCCTGTGGCCCCAGTCGTATATGGTTTTCCTTGCGAAAGCGGAGTGGGTTGGTCCATTTCCATTTGATGCCATATTTTCATATTTATTTATTATTATGCAAGTATATTTTTGTTGTATTATTTACGCTCTTGTGCCTCTTTATAGTTGACTGGGGACGCGGATTTTTGTAAAATAATTTAAAGATTTTACGCGACCCGAGAGGATGCGTCGCAAAAATATCAATAAAAGTAGTGAAAGTTGTAAAGGATTTAATGTGGGCATTACACATGTAAATCTGGCTGAAATGAGTTATTTTAATTACATATTCTACATGGTTCTGCAGCAGCTGTTTAATAATTATAAAAGCAATTATGTGTTTCCTCCAGCTTAGCCACCTGATAAAATCCACTTATGAAACTCTGATTTATTCTATTAATAAGCAATCATGGAAAACTAATTTGTTTCCCGCCAACAAACACCAACAGATGCCAAAGAAAAATTGCTCTAGCATAATGAACTTTTGGCGTGTGCAGGGGGATTTCTTTAAGAGAAAGAGAGAGAAAAGCGAGAAAATCGCTCACCTTTCGACGCTCACTCAGCTGCCAAGAGCACGGGCACAATTCAATTATTGTTTTATAATTAATATTTTGCACATCAAAATCGCATCAGCAGCAGCTGGGAAGCTGGCGCTAAGTTCCACGAACGCCTCCGCCACGCACTTATGGGCATGGCGCACGCAATCCCCAGAATGCGGGGAAAACTGGGAAAATTCTAGGGCCTTGCGTGTGGCACACAACAACATGCAACATCGAAGAGAAAAAATAAAGATAAATTAGGCTGGGAAAATGTGTTACTTGGACCTATATATGTAGTGTAGCAAGATAATTAATCCAAGCTTCGAGAGCCGAAGAGTAATGATTAAATGAAATGTTTTCTAATAATAAATAACTAAAGTTAAACATAAAGTACGAAATGGAAACTTATAATGTCGTAATTTATTTAAAAAGTTTCTCAATAAAATTAAGTTTATTCATTTCATATAACTCAGTCCTTTAAGTATCTTAAAATATACTTAAGGAAGGTTAAAAAGTTATATTGTATTTTAATTCTGGCAATTAGTCTAGAAATCCTTTGCTGCTTTTTCTAGTTTATTTTGTAATCATAAAAAGGATAAAGTTTTAAGTGAAAATATGTACTATGTTCATAGTCTGAGGTTTTGTCTAGCCCAAAATCGAGTTAAAATCCAATCTTGTGACATCATAATTGCATGTCATATAGTCACGTTATGATCACACATAGCACCTTCAGTATGAGCTCCCTTTTTCTGCTTCAAAAAATAAACACAAATTTTGTAACCTTTCTACAAGCCAGTTGTCAACTTTTATGCAAATCGTTTAGATGGTGCATTTAAACTCAATTAAAAGCAAAATATTTACTCGATAGCCCCGAAGATTAATAACTTTTTAAGGACTTCACTCTGGCCAGGATGGCTTGCTGTGAGATAGCCGGAGATGGTCAGGCAAAAAAGATTAATCTCGTTAAACGCTGAGGCGTGCCAGTCGGAAAATGGATCTGACATTGGACTCTGCCTTTGCATCTGGGCTAACTTTGCGTGCTGCAAAAGTGTTGCACGCCTCTGGAAGCAATCAGGCGAGGAGCCGAAGGCCAGGAGCTCCCACTCCTCATACATATATAATTATTCCTTGGCCGGGGCAAGGACTTCTGCTCAGCTGCTGGTCCTCTACGGCTGGCGTCAACTCCCAGTAGTATACTTAATTATATTGTCGTAACTTTAAATGTCATTTGGTCATTGTCTGCGACACATGCGAGAGCAGAGAACGGTTGGTAATGCACAGAAAGAAATTCTTGGGGAGTGTTAAGAGACTTTAATTAAAAGGACAGAGATTTAAACCAACATTTTAATCACTATATTCAATTATCCGACTAAATATATTTAAAACACTTTCTTTGAAGACATTATTTTGGTTTGCTTTAACTTTGGTTTATAAATTACAATTTGATGTTTTGAAAACTAAATCTATATTTAAATATACATTAATTTCTTCACATAAATTCTATACATTGTACTTATAAATCTTTTTTTTTCAGTGTAATAATGAGTACGAAAGCGAGAGATAGATGTCCCCGTGGATGAGGGAAAGAGAGATGACTCGAGCCGAGACTGGGACAAATCAGCTGCCGTACGTGGCCGACTCCCTGGGACAACACAACATTGAGATTCATGTGGCAAAGTGCTGCAAGTCAGAGTTAGAGGAGCGCGTGCCACTCCGTCGGTCTCCGGCCTAATCCCTCCGGCTGAAGTCAAGTCCGGGGGTTGGGAAGTAGCTCTATTTTGCACTGGGGGCGGGGGGAGTATGGGTCAAGAAACTTAAAATCTCAACATGCGTTTGCCTCATGATATTTGTTAGCATCCGTTTCCGGCTCTCTGCCTCCTTTTTCACTCTGTTAGCTGTAAATATGCTGAAGAATATAATTCATCTGGGCAAAAGATAATGCGGCACAGCTGTAAAATGTGGCATTGTGGAACCATATGCTTGCCCCGGCTCCCATTTACAGACAATGACCGCTGTCGGCCTTAAAGTCTCATTATTATTGTGCTCATGCAATTGAATTTTTAGCGAACAGCAACTTTATTCGTCAGAAAAACAACAACTACAATGCGATGGGAAAAACCAAACTGACCAGTTTGCCACTGAGAAGCCTCATCATTGTCGCTTTCGGGGAAGATGAGAGCTCACGCTGGGAATAAAGTAATAACAAAATGCAAGCAAATTGTCTCCGATTTAATTGCCAGCATTCAAATCGAGTGATGAGCAGAGACATCAATCTTACAGATAGATGCAAGTAAAGGAGAAATTAAATATTGATTACATACAATACAGGTTCTACGGAACAGGGATAAAAGACACTAAAAATTACTGGTTTAAATATGTATAAAGACAATTTGTACTTAAAGTTTCTGCTGTTTAAATTTTATTATTACTACATCAGCCTAGGCTAATATTATTTACTCTCCAATTGTGTTGTTAGAATATTAATAATTTCTAAAATTATGTAATTGGCTGAAAGCTGTAGCTTTAATGTAGTGTTTGCTTGCTGAAAAGCTGACCGAATATCCCCAGGCTGATTCCAGATTCTCGTTGACTCAGTGAACTATAACTGGCGTAAAGTACGTGATTGGAATGCCGGAGAAGCGCTGCCCCAAACATGGTCTTATCCAACTGGAGGCACGCAAACAAGGCGGCCGCAAAAGTTTAGGTTTGCTACTTGTTTTGTTTTTTATCATTTCAGTGTTTTTTTTTATTCCCCGCTGCTGCTGTTTATCGCCGAGCTGAGCAAGTTGTCAGCCTCGCTCAGTTTTAAGCTGGAACTGCGACTGGGATTATAGTGCGAGCTTCGGCTTGAGCTCAGTTCCCAGTTGACAATCGAGCGAGACGAAATGCAAAACCAGCTGAGGCGGAACTTTTCGCCACTGTTACTACTGATACTAACTGTGACCTTGGCGAGGTGCGAGTCTGGAGAAGATTCGCACATTCGCGTGAAACGCATTGTGGGCGGCAAGCAGTCGAAGGCGCCGCCGGTCGATGATCCCGTGATTTTCGCCCGGCTCTTTAATCGCGATGCCCGAGTCGAGGGCTTCCGGAATCCCAACACGGGCATCTACAGTTTCCTGGGCATGCATTATGCAGAGCCACCAGTGGGCCCCCTGAGATACTCGCGGCCGGTGTACAAGAGACTCGGCGGAGACTTTAATGCCACCCGTCATGGTCCGCCCTGTATTCAGCCACATCCGCAGTTTCCCCAGAGAATAATCGGAGACGAGGACTGCTTGCTGCTCAACGTGTACACGCCGCAGATGCCGGACGAGAGTACGGGTCTGCCGGTGTTCGTTTGGATCCATCCGGGTGGCTATCGATATGGCTCCGCCGCCCAGTATGATGCCACGCCCATGGCCCAAAGAGGCGCCATCGTGGTGGCCCCTCAATACCGTCTTGGATCTCTGGGCATCATGGGCGATGGCACCAAGCAGTTCGACGGCAACCTAGCCATGTTTGACCTGGCTGCCGCCCTCCGTTGGGTCACCGATTATATCTCTTACTTCGGTGGGGATCCCAAGAAGATTCAGGCGATAGGTCACGGTTCCGGAGCGGCTAGTGCCATGTACCTTTCAATGTCACCGACGGCGAAGAGTGCTGGCGACGTTCACGGGGTGGTGGCCATGTCGGGAACTGCTCTGTCACAATACGCCATGGACAAGGATCCTGTTCAGAGCGTCCAAGAGGTGGCCACTATTAACGGTTGTCCCACCGGCAATGAACTGGAGATTGTCAACTGCATGAGAGGAGTGAGTAACATATGGTGTTTATTTAGATTATCTCTATTAGAGATGTGTCGATGTATCGATATGTAAAGTTCGAAATTATATCGGAAAATATCGTGCTTAATATCAAAAGTTTGGATATATAATATAATATCACATCTAGAGACAAATACCGGAAAATTTCATGAAACATTTTAAAAACTAAAATAAGAATATCCTTTAGAAAGAAATTGGTTCGACATATCAAGAAGAGTATGAATTTATTGAAGGTATATCACAACGTTAAACCATCAATTTATATATCGATTTTTGCGATACATCGATATATATTTTATCCCTAGTTTGATATTAATTTAATCAAAATGTTCACTCTTCCAGAAAAGCGCCGAAGAGATCATCCGAAATGATGACAAAGTCCAAACTGAACGTTTGGCAGGACGTGCCCTTGTAAAAGGACTCACGGGAAATGTTGGCTTCCAGCCACACATCGAAAGCGAGGACGATGGCCGAGCTCTACCAAGCCTCATAGTTGGTGAACCGGAACAGCAGCTGAAGAACAACAATTTCTCGGGGATTCCCCTGCTCACAGGTGTCACGAAACACGAGACCAGCAACTCCGTGACTGTGGAGAATATTGAGAAAGTTTTTGGCTCGGCGGAACAGTTCCTGGGCTCCCTCAGCGACTCCCTGAACAAGTTGACCAGCTTTTTAAGGATCGACAAGCTAACGGGGGAGATTGCCAAGCCGCAACTTCCGGGATTAACGAGCGTGCTAACACCCACACTGAAGGACGTCTGGAAGGTGCCTCAGACACTGAATGTGGATCAGGTTCTCTCCAAAGTCGTAGAATCCACCACAGATGTTCTGTTCAATCTGCCGGCGGTTCTGACCACTCAGGTTTGGTCTAAGCTTGCTCCAGCCTTCATGTACAGTTTTGAGTACAATGGAACCAAGTCGAAGGGTATCAACTTCCTGAGAGGTTTACCCATTGTCTCGGAAACAGCCCACGATAAACCGGAGACAGTGGCTCATGGCGATGAGCTCGGCTATATGTTCGATGCCAACGATATCTTTGGCACTCCCATGGAGGAGACCCGCCTGACAAGCTCCGAGGATCTGAAGGTTCGGAATAACCTCATTGATCTTCTGGTTCAGTTCGCCAATAGAGGCAGTAACAAGGATGACAAGGGTTCGTCACTCTTTCAGAGCGTCACTGGAAAGGCCACGCCTTTCATAAAGATCCACTCAAAAGTGGAGACCTCCAATGATTTTCGCTTCTGTGAGCTGTCCGTCCTGGGTGCCTCGCTCTCCCCGTTGACCTCCACAAGCTGTGCGGGATTGGGTAATCTCTTGGGACAGCTGGGCGGAGGATTGGGTCAGACTTTGGGGGGAGTGGGCAACACGTTGGGATTGGGAGGCCTTGCTGGAACTGGCGGCGGCGGCGGCAACAGAGGCAAGAAGCCAGGAGGCGGCGGTCTCGGGCTGGGAATTTTGTAGGGACAATGTTTATGCGGAGGAAAGTGTAGAGGATCTGTTAATGAGGAAATAAAATTTGCAAGAATAAATAATGACAGCAATAAAGTGTTAAAAATACGAAAATAAGGTGTTTTTTATATTTTTCTATTAATTCTATCAAAGGTAATCGTGAAAAAGGAACAATTTGACAAAAAGGAACAATTTGACAAAGAAGTGTATAAAAATAATAAAATAAGCCTTACTTCAACGAAATTAAAATTATAAAGTTTATTCTCTTAATAATATAGAATTTTCTTCTAAATTTTGTTGAATTTAAACTGATATAATTAATATTCTTACCTTCTTATCAAAATGACAGAATATTTCCTTAAAACTGCACAACTTTTAAAAACTTAAAAGCAAAACAAAAAATTCCGAAAAAAATCGTAAATATTTTTCTGCGACTAATAAAGGGATCTATAAAATTTCTCTGGCATTTTACTATATATTTAACCTTAAGAATCTTAAAGTTTAATAAAGATTGTCTTTCCTCAATCGTTAGTTTATTTGCCGCATAAACCCTTGAAAAGTTTCTCTTTCATTTTGGCTGAATATCGAATGAAGTCTGGGCGCTGGTTCTATTGATTTAAGCTGTTGCCATGACCCGTCGCTCAATTAGCACAGCTCTGTGCCGGCTCAATGCCCGCCGCACTAATCTCCCTATTGACTTTGGTCCCCCTCGAAAAATATGGGCCCAGCCCCCCTTTTTTACGCCTCCACTGGCATCCACAGCCGCAACTGAAAAGCGGCGATAAGCAAATTTCCGGCGCGCAAAATTTAAACAAAGAGAGAGAAATTTGTTAGATGAATGCGGGGATGGGGGGATGTGTGGGGGGAGATTGGGGCCACCAGGCCTCCAGTTTTATAACTTGTGGCCAGATCTTAGCCCGGGAGCCTTCTGCATAATGTTGATGCTGATGGTTGGCACTGGCAACACAGTGCAAACAATGGGCATAAGTCTCCGGGAGGGGAAATTTCGTAAGGCGGGGGATGGGCAGTGACGACGACGAGCCTCTTCTCCGGGTTGCCTTGACGCCTTTGTGCAAATTCCTTGTACGCGTTGAACTATGACCAAAAATGCTAAAGCCAAGCCAAAGCCAAAGTCGAAAGCCAAAACCAAAGCCGGCTTATGGCGGCGGAGTTCCAGCTTTGTTCTCAGCCCCCTGCCTCTTTTGGCAGTCGCTGCCAAGTGATGATATTATTAAGATTATTAAAACTAATTTTATAAATTGAAATCGTTACCCATTCCAGTGGGGGAGAGAGAAGCCAGTTTGGTTGCCATTTGAAGCCTCTTCAAAGTTACAAAATTGAGACTAATTAAAATGGAAAGAAAATAAAGAATTGGAATTGTATTACAAAAGTTCTTTTTACACTCCCCTTTAAAACCTATAATTTTTTTTAAATTAAATTAAATTATTTCAAAAAAAATAGAAGATAAATATTATCCGAAATTCTATCCCAAACTTTCCTGAACCATACTGCATTCAAATAACCAATTCCAAGCCCACTTTCTTCAGCCGTTACAACTGCAAAACTTTGATGTATTAATCATTCGCCCCGTTGGCCCGGCAATTACGACATCTGTGACAATATTAATGGGCGCAAAAGATTTCAAAGAAAGTAGAGAAAAACTTTACAATTAATTAGGCAACAGATGATAAACGATGATTATAGTTGGAGAAACAGCCGGCTCCAAGGCTATAAATGGAAGATGTCTCCATCTGTCCGATCAAGGATTTAATGACGGCCATAAAAGCATTACGGAAGTCTGGGTGGTGGACTTCAGGTCTGCTAATAATAAATGATTAGATGACGATGATGATCAAAGCGACCTGCTAATCCCATATACCTCCCATCCATTTAACTACTGGCCACAGTGGAATCAGCTGCGATAATCACCCTCCGGCATCGGACTCATTCCGGAGCTTCAGTTCATTATGAGGCAGTTTACCTGGACGAGCTTCAATTGGCATAAATCAGAGGCCTTTTATGGCTAAAGTGTCGTCCAATTTCCGAAAGTTTTCCCCGCTAGTTGCTGCCTGTTTTAACTGGGGAGCGGTAGCCAAAGCTTGGTGGAGGAGTTAGTTTTCCAACCCCTCTCGTTCCACGTACTGCAATTTTTCTTCATTATTGCGTAGTTACGCAATTTCCGTATACAAGAAGTTTTCTACTCGTTGCGTTAATTTTGGCCAATTCAGACGTAGCACCAGCTGAAATTGTGCACCCTTATACGGCGCTTACACTGAAAGAAAGTTTTTTGATATTTAATAAAGTTACTGTACGATTTTTATAAAGAATTTTAAATCATGGATTTTTAAAGTTCATTATTGTTAAGGTCAGGAGACACACTTTATTGACGCTCTTCGGTCTCTGAATGTCGAGTTTTAGAAAAGCTTCGTTCTTCCACTTTCGAGCCTTTACCTTGAGGGTATTGTACTGAAGCTAGGCTCTGCATACTATCATAGTTACCACAAAACTTAAAGTAATCGAAAACACAGCGTTCTATTTCCGAATCTTCCGGTTTTTTATTCTTCTTCTACATGGGAAATATTCCCTGGATTTCCCCCCGATCTAAGCTCTTTTTCAAGCTTCTCCGTTACGAATATTGGTCCTTCGAGCCGGATTTAAAAATTGGAATTATCTTGTCTTGTTACTTCTTTTTTTTGAAAATTTCATAGATAAGGCAGAGCTCTAGTTCAAAACATAAGTAATCAAAGGTAAAATAAGTTCATGATTTTATATAGACTACTTGATATCTACTAAATTCTCCTTGTGCATCCCTCCTCTTTTACTTTGTCGTACGCCATCCCCCCCTTCAAGTATCATCATTTTGGTTTTTGTGGTCGTGCCCGGCCTATTTCGAGTCTTTTGCCAAAATTAGTTCCGCCCCTCGATTTATATTGTCATTTCGTGCGTTTCGATTGTGTAAAGCAATTTCCCCCATCCCGCCCGGATGGATGACGTATGGAAGGGGGTCCTGTTTCTGGTACTGCGGGCAGTAGTTTCGGTTGAGTTCTAGTCCTGTCTGTGCGGCTGGCTTTCGGCTTAGCTATTCCATCAAGTTACGGCATTGCGGCGTGTTCCCCTTTTCCCTTCCTGCTCTGCAATGGAAATGGCAATGGAAATGTTGACTGCGATACAATTGTAATTCCCCTCACTACCACTGCATGTGTGTGTCTATGTGGGTGGGTGTGGGTGTGGGTGTGGACCAAGGCGCATAAATTAGGCCAGTCATTTACCGTTAATAGCAGTTGGCAGCAGCAGCTGCTCCAGTTGCCCAATGTTGTGTACTTTTCAAATTACTTTGCAGTGCCAACTTTGACCTCAGCAGATTGGCAACATTGGCAGGTTCAACATTTGGCTAAAAGGGTGTTAGAAATGCTTGGCAAAAAATGGCTTAAAGGGGGGTTTACGATAAAGGGAAGTAAGTTTGCAAATTGTGATTTAAATATATGAATTTTTGGTATTTAAAGTTTTCCATAAGTTTAAGTCATTGTAGACTGTCAGGAAAACATAAAAATATACACATTAAAATAGTAACTATAAGTCTTAGAAAAATATTGTCTGTATTTCCAGAGATATTTCCTATCATAGACCTGACTCTTCAGTACAAATTCTACCCAGTTTAATAAGTGATTTCTAGAAATCCGATTACACCCAATGATCCAAGCTTCCATATGCGTAAATGAAATTGCCAGAACTTGCCTAAGCTGTTCGGCGTATGAACTGAACATGAAGCGCCAGGCATTCAAGGCATCTGAATTCAAAGCAACAATTGGTCTAATCTTAATAATGGAATTTTGAAGCCTCTGGCCCCTGGCAGTTCCAGCTTCAATTTCCGTGCAATGGCCTGCCCCGCTCCATCCAAAAGTCTCCACCCACTCGATCCATGTTGTATGTGCCCGGCTGTCTATCCGTTTCGATTTGGATGAGGGTGAGGCGACCATGAGGGCTGTCAGCCTCAATTTTGGGCCAGCCACTTGGCCATTGTTCGAATTTTGACATAAGCAAAAATCCCAGCTCAATCCCCATCTCCTAAATTCATCACAGCGCTTGTATGCACTGCAAGAACTCATATGAATAATTGTGAATAACCTTTTATTTAGTAGAATCAAACAAGAACACTTAAATCATAAACATTGTAAACAATTCCATAATTTAAACTTTTACTTGTGCTTAGTATTTTCAGAACCTTACAAAGTTTTTGTAATATTAAAAGTTAGTAACCACTATACTTTAATAACAAATAAACCTTATTTCTAAGTACCTTAAAAAGCATTTCACAATACTTGTTCCTTTCTTCAAAGTAATTTTATTTAGAGACTGTAAATTTAATTAAATTAATTTATTAAACATATATTTTTTCAGTGCTTGTTGAACATAATGCTCGGATTATGAGCTGCGCCTTGACTACGTCAATGGCAGTCCAGTCACATTCAGAATCATATTCAGGATCCAGGAGCATTCAATTCCTCCACTCGCACTCGGCTCGGTTTGGACAGAATTGAGTGAGCGGCTTGAAGGGTTGTGGGCTTGCGACTCTCTAATTAAAATTGATTACCACAATTTGGGTATTGATTGGCCCCGAACACGCACAATGACCATGCCAAGTTTTCCATAATTCTCGCCCATTCAACTGTTAACAGTTTTGACCCGCGATGTCTTTGTTTTGTATCTGACACCTTTTCCCCGGTGCTGCCATCATCCTCAAACCATTAATTAGCCGCACGCAATCGGTGGCAGCAGGCTTATTGATTACCTTACCACACGGGTCTGTATGTATGTCTCTTTAGGAGGTTTGAACTTTGCCGGGTTCGATGTCACACGTGTGTGTGCGTCTTATGACTTATTTACGCCGCTGATTGTTTCTGACATCTGTTGTAATTGACACTTTTCGCAAGCTTCTCTAATGGACGAAGACGCGCAACAAGACCGCAAAAGCCACTGTCAGACCGCAATCTCATTCTCTTACCATCAATCCATCAGGATAGACCACCCTATCGAGGACATCCCTAATGGCTGTGGAGTAGTAAATGGCAGCAGTTTCAAGTCGGAGACGTATGAGTGCACAATGTTTGCAAAATATCCGATTACATTTGCATTTGATTATGGTCAGCAGGGAGATGGAAAAGGATACAGAAACCATATGATATTTATCAATTTGACATATTTAACTAATAAATAAAATGTGGTATATTTATGCTAATCAAATATGGTATCAATGACAGCTGTTGAAATAGTATAAACCTTTTATTCAATAAAATAAAATATACATTTTGGATTAGACATTAAATATATTATTCAGGGAATTTATACTAAATTGCATTTGTAAAGTTTAACTATTTGACTTTTCTTTGGATGAGCTATAAATTTCCCCAGTTTAGGCAGTTTATCCTCACTCATTTTCACACTCTCTGGCTCTGGCGATGTTTATCTCTCCCAATCTCTCCGAAAAGAGTTCATTAGGAAATGCGAATTCTGTGCATCCCTGCATGCTGCCAGCAGTGCCTTAATCTAGTCGGGAATATAAATTTAAAATTACATTACGTCTATGTAACAGGGATGGGCATGTGCTCTGGAGCTGGAGATGGCGAGGCAGTGGCGATGGCGATGCCATGACAGCACGACAAGCCGGCATCCTCCGCTGGAAATCAACGCCAAATGTGAGTTGCTTTTACAAGCGCCGCGGGTGCCCTGACAAGGAGTGAGCCCCCAGTCCTTCGTAGATGGGAATCCGAAGCCCGCAACCCATACTCGGTGTGGCTGCTCGGGCGCCAAGTGCATTGGAATGTGTGGCAGCTGCAATTGTGCGGCAATAAATTATTGTGCAACACGCAGACATCGCAGACGGGGGCGAACTCAGCTCGACTCAACCGAACCCAAACCCAAACCAAGCTGAACTGAACTGAACTGAACCGAGCTGAGTGAGTGCAGGAGTGAGTGGTGGGGCGTTGCTGGCATGGTAATGAATGCTACGAAAATTTTTTAACAATTTTTTAACTTAAAAATTACGACAGCGCTGACAATTTGCCATAAAAAGCGACGGCAAACTGAGGACTGCAGAATGGCGGAGGCTGTCTGAATTTTGTGCTGACTCGACGACTATGACTCTGATAGGAGTAAGGGTCGCAGTTGTCTTCCCCTCATCTCATCTCATCTCAGTATAAAAGCGACTCTTGAAACGGAAATTCTGATTGGAGATGGGTGCGTGAGATGGTTAAGGAGAGATTTCTGGGAAATAAACAGCTTGAAACTTGAAAGTTCCAAAAAACGTAAGGGAGGGATAGTAAAAAGGACCCACTAGTTATAACCAAAGTTAATTCTAAGAGAGCATCAGCAATTCTCCAACCTGGATTCCGTCAAACGATCTGTATATAAATAGGAAAATATACAACACCAATTAGTAACAAAGTTTGCGATCTATTGAGGAGAAAAGCAAAACATACTGTAGAGACAACATGCTATCCTTGACTTCTGCGTGATCTGACATATAGTGAGGTCTGAAATTATGTATAGTGTTACAAAGAAATATAAAACTATAAATACTAGTCGAATTACAGTCTGTGATAGTTTAGTCTTACCTCTTAACAGTTCCCACATCATACTTCCTTTCAATTTAAATATTCAATTTTCCAGATATCTAAGTATTCTTTTTTCCCTTTTAAAACCTAATACTTGATCACTATTAAACTTTTCTCATCTCTAGCTGATGTCTGACTGCTCCGTTGGCATTTTTGCTTTTGTTACACCCATTTGATGTACCTTGAACACACACAACTGCTGCTGCATGTGTGTGTGCTTGCAATATTTTACTCTGCCAAATGGGGGAAGGTTAAGGCTCATTTGTCAAACGTCACGACTTGATGATGCAATTGTTGTTTGTGCCACGCATGTTGTCATTTAGTTTGCATGCAGATTTATGCCCCAGCCGGGTTATTTAAATATTCCTTTATTTTATATCCAACGCTCTGTCTGTCTGTGTCGCAGCGGCACTGTTAATGTTGTTGATCATCCCATTTATGGCTTATTTGTGTACGCTTTAAAAACAAAAACTCTGTCAACTGTCAGTTGGCATTTTGATTGACAAAAGCTTTTTACCTGTTTCGGGCCACCGTATTTTCTCCTTAAGTAAACATATCGTATTACCGCCCCAGCCACAGTTGCTTTCATAGGGGTTAGTTGCCAAAGAATAACACTTAAAGACGTTGGTGGGTGGAAGGTCTTGAAACCCACCCTCGATATCCAATGACAATTTATGCGTTTTTAAAGAGTCCCTTTTCTATGTTCCTCCCCCAAACCATGGATATCATGCGATTCGTGTTTATCTTGTGCTTTTTTCTGTTAACGCTCGCCTGCATTCCGTCGGTGGACCTAAGAAAATATTATTCTTTAATTTCTGCGCTACTGCATTTTTCCTACCTTTGCTATTTTTGTGTCTCGTTTCATGCAGCCGACTAGCTGGCAGCCAAAAGGCATAAATTCACAATGGTAGCAGAAGGACGAGATGGAGATGGAGACAGATTTACCTTTGGGAAAGTTCTCCCTCATCTTTCTGCTGGAAAACTTCGCAATTGGTTTCTACTCCTTTGCATCTCGTTTGCCTTCCATCCAATTTTTGTGGATCGCATCGCTTACAGAAATCGCTGCACAAGTTTGGGGCGCCACACAACTAACTTTGATGCATAAACTTTTCCTTTGCCAGCCGTGGAATGAATGAAATATTTTCCTCTGTTGCTCCTTCGGCTTTTCTGGCATCTCAAGCTGTTTAATTGTCAGGCAAATTTCGCTTGGTTCATTGAATTCAAAGTAAACTTTGTACGTCTCTGCGGTGGCTTGCTGAAGCGAAACTGAATAAGTTGTCTGTATGAAAAGGATATTGGGTGGGAAATGCACTATTGGTTTTTATGTTGGGTACTGAAAGGATAGGAGGGAAACATATTATTTGATAGATGAAACTTTGATTTTAAAAGTGTATATTTTTGATTTGCACTGTAGACATTGAACTATCAGAATGTTTTTGAGAAAAGTTAATATAATGACATAACTTTATAATTAAATAAGTTTATTTTATCTTGCTCGCCATAATATAGAGTTTACAATATATTTTATCTACAAAAGTTTCCTTTTCTTTTAAGTATGGAATTTATAAGTTGTATTTAACACATTAAATTTTGGATTAGACATTGAATATCATAGAATTTGTACTAAATAGTAGAGAACCTTTACTACAAAATATAAACCACTAAATGTTATTTTTATACACCTTAGTTTATACTGTCGCAAGTATTTTTTACTTCAAGTACCCTAATAATAATTTAATACTCATTTGAATTATAAATTTTTAATTATCAAAAGTTTAGAATTTATACAAAAATATCATACCTTCCCTGAACATTTTTTTGTGCATAATTATTTACAATTATGCTAATTTTTAGGATAGTAAAGTTTTTTATAAATGGATAATATTCTTGTCTCCCCTTAATTTCCGTAATTTACCCTTCATTACGGTCTCATCACTTCCCTTAAAATGGCGTTGAAAATGCATTTGAGAACTACTTTCCACATTGTCAGGTCTAAGACCCGTTAAGCTCAATGCTGAAAAGGGGGAAAAACTTCGGCCTCTCCTCGATTTTCCCCCCCAGAAGCCTTGCTGCTTCGCGAGTACGTGTAAATATTTTGCCAAGTCTGTTCGGATGGAGCATTAATCATATTAAAAAGGAGCAGGCGTCAGACGATGGCTGGATTTTCAGCTGCCTTCTTTTGTTCCTTTTTATGGCTGGATGTGTACTCGTCATACAGTGCGTATGATTATTACCACTATTATTAATATTATCATGTGCTCGGTCGTCGTGGGCTTGACTCGGCGCCTGGAGCTTGTTTTTCCGGGACACGAGCAAAATCGCGTGGCAAAGGAGGCATCGTCATTGCAATTATTTACAAAATCAGAGCACGTCCTGGCTCTGCTTTTATGCGATTACGTGTATGTGTGTCTGTGCACTAAAATTCCTTGTGCCAAATCGCTTATTACGCCACCGAAAGAGACAGCAAACCTAAAAGAGAGAGAAGGAGAAACACACAGATGTTGACAGGCTTGAGTTGAACCCTGCCTTGGCGTTTATGCCTTTCTTATTTATTTAATCTCAGGTAAGGATTTTTTTTAATATTTTTCCTACTTTGTTTTAAGCATAAAAATATATTTGTATATACCAATAGCAAACAATTTTTATCGGTTTAGATTTTATTTTGTGCCATTTGTTAGCCAAGTTTACATGACTTTCTCTAAATAAGATTTCTGAAAAATATTTTAAATAGGTTAAAAAATCCTGTCTTACTCCAGGCTAACAAACAATAAAGGAAGTACTTTATTGCCAACAATTTGAATAGAATGTATTGCCATCCGAAAAGAAAACTTTCAATTATAAAATGTGTGAGTCGAGTTGAGTTCTGAAACTTTTCGGAAACAATTACGTCAAGTGTTAGGAATTTGCACCCAACTCCTTTTCTGGCGAGTGTTCGTAATAAGCCACTTTCCCTAATGACAAGACATTTTCAGATCCTTAGCCGGCAACTTTTTAATTTCCCAGTTTGCCCATCCGGCCTCCATTAGCATATAGACGCCCGGCGAGAGTGCAGTCGTAAAGAAAAGTTTCGGGGCCCGTTCCAGCCTTCCAGCGACCTTTATTGTTAATCCACGCATGCTCTCTCCTTGTGCAATATCCATTTGGCCCCAAACTCTTTTGCGACAGGATCTCCCCTGTGTGGGGGGTGGTCCTGTCTATAAGTCTGTCCTCCATCTGGTTGCGTAACTTTTGCGGCAGTGGTTTTAATTTAAATTGACAACATCAAGCAGTTAAGTACTTGCAGCGACATTTTAATAGCTTGTAAGCCCCACGAGTACCGAAAACTTCCCCTTAGCCGAGCGAAAGCTGAGCAAACCAAACAAACACCTTCTCCCCAACAGCAGCGAACACCCCCTTTGTCCGGATGCCACGTCAAGCCAAAGAAAATAAATACAACGGACGCTTATTTACATATTCCCAAACGTAAATACGCGCCATTTTTATTTGCTCCACGTTCTTTTTTATTTTTTGTTCTTTTATTTTGTACTTTTTTTTTTTAAATACATATTCGGGCACTCAGCGAGTCTTTGCTGGGTTTTAATTGTACCCTGGAATTGCATAGGGGTTAAGGGGTATAGCGCAAGGAAAAGTATTTGAGTGCATATGGTGACCTTACCTTTTTTGAAAAGTTTATAAAATGCGTAAAAAGATTTATTCATATACATGAATTTAATATTAAAAGTGTTGTTATTTATGAGTATTTACAAGCTGCACAGAAAATTACCAACTCTTAAGTTCGGGACAAGTTCGTAATTAATAAGTGTAAACACTAGTGAAACATTAGTGAACCACTAATGAAACACTAGAGACACACCTTTGAAACACTAGTAAAACACGAGTGAAACACGAGTGAAACACGAGTGAAACACTAGTAAAACAATAGTATAACTCTAGTGAAATTTAAAGCACATGCGCTTAGCTTTGGTGGAAAAATATTACGGAGCCTGTACAAAATTATAATAATATATTAGATATAATTTTTTCAACATTATTATTATTTTAATATTTAGTTTATATCACTTAGTTTATTTCTTAAGCTAACAGAAAAGTAATAAATGGAATAAAAAGTTTACCCTTAATTAATGTCCTATTTTATAGGATACTCCCACGTCGACTACAAGATCCTATCCCGCTTGCTTTTCATTTGATTTCATTCCTTTTTTTCTGGTCGTTTTTAAGAAAGAATTTGCATAAAGTGAAAACAAGCATTTTAATTTCACTCGACGTAGCAAAAATGAAATGTGCGACAGCATATACGGAGAGGTAGTAAACGCTACCATTTACCGCTGGCAACGCGCCACTCCTGCTGCTGCCCCATCGGCTCCCTGAAAATCCCCAGAGCGTTAAAAAGTTTTGCAGGGGAAGCGACAGCTACGGCGACCCACTAAAAAAACGCACTGGAAGGTGAGCAAAGGGGCCACAGTCGTAATTGTTGGGGACCAGCAGAAGCAGCATGGACATGGACGATGGAGTGGGAAAAAAGCGCAATGCCAGCAGACAAAAACAAACCAATTTAAATTAGACGACGACCCCCGCTGGGTAAATCTTCCACCGTTTCTTTCGGTTCGGGGGTATAAAGTGTTGAAAACTTTTGGCATCAACTTTTGACATTTGCAGTGCACTAAATGGAAATTCTGGCCAGGATTAGGCAGAGTGTCCGAAGCCCAGTAGAAGAAATGATAAATGTCCGTTTTGGTCAGTTCGCTTTTGGTATCTCTTCATGCACTTAGAGATTAGTCAACAAATTTAAAGGATTAAGGAATGCTTTTAACAGAAATATAAATTATTTAGTAGAATTATTAATCTTAGTTTGACCCTAATTAAATTCATTCCTTTTGCCTTTTTTTAATGTAATGGAAAAGAAATTAAAATCGAAAATTTAAATATAGGCCTGTAATAAATAACACTCCACTTCAAATATTAAACTTTTATTTGAGGTTATTGTTATAGAAATAAAACTAAAATAATATTAAGAGAACATATGAAAACCATGTCCAACAATTACATATTTTTAATGCTTTATTTATTTATTAATCATTTTAAATATTTCTTTTACCATTTTTTTGAGTGCCCGAGGTAACATAATGAAAACAATTTCTGGACTGTCCTACGTCTGGCCCATCGTTCTTCTCTTTAGATTTGAGGCACTTGGGGACCGGGACCCCATTTGAAATGGGACACATGCCACGCTGGCAGTTTAATATAATTTAAACCTAAACACATACCACGACAGAGGCACACATTTATACAATATCAAGAGGTATTGTTCTCGCTTTCCCTCTGCAAGTGAGTTGGGGTTTTGTCAAGTAGCCGCCGCGTCTGCCATTTGACGCTCGGTCCCATAAATTACCAGACACTTGGCAGGGAGCGTATACTATATAGCGAAGGCATCTTCACATTTCTGGTTAGTCATTTGCCTGCCCCACACACACACACACACAGACACACTCGTACCATTATCTAGACACAAAAACAAAACTATTAAGTGGGCATAAAACTGGCTACGGTCTATGGGTAATTTTCCTCTGAGCACTGAAGGACCTCTTCTGTTCCAGCAGGAGGCGGGGTCAGCCGATGTTTGTTGCCACTGTGGAACCACCCTCGGACTAATGGAATATGCAAAAACATTCCGGTAGATATAAACCAGGCAAAGAGGCTTAATAAATCCCAAAGATCCACCATTTAAGGGAATGTGTTTGTGTTCGGTTCATGGCCATGGGCGGATCGTAAAAACTAAGAATTTAAGAGAGCTCAACCTTGAGGTATAGAGTGGGGTTTGCACTTTATTGCTATATTTATTTCATGCCAAATAAGAAATAAATAAATAAACAAGGATTTCTTAAAGAATATTTACATATTAAATAATTTTAGATTTCTATTTTAAACAAAACAAAAAGGTAATAATTTTTAAGAAGTAATACAAACTTGTTGAGACTCATTGCTAAATGGAATATGAAACTTAATAAGCCTTTGTTTATAGTTTATTATTATTAGTTAGCCAACTGTGTGTTAATTCCTCTAAAATATCCATAAAATTAACTTTTAATCACACCATTAATTTTTACCGATTTAAAATTCAGTTTAAGCCGCAACTATATTACCCTTAATTGAGTTTTTATCATTAACATAAACTCTTTAAGACTTACTGATAAATAGAATATGAAACTTAGTAAGCCTTGAACTATAAAAGTTTATTATTATTAGCCCTGTGTGTTAATAACTCCAAAATGTCCATAAAAATAACTATTAATCCCACAATTGTATTATTTTTCCGATTTAAAATTCAGCTCAAGCCGCAACTACATATGTATATAACCCTTTATTGAGCATTTATTTGCAACTAATTTGGCATTGATTTCAATAAATTAGTATTTAATTGGTTGCACTCGCGTTTTTTGTGGCACAATTGATTGCGCTAATTGACAAAAACCGAGCGAGAACAAATGAGAGAACGTGGCCAACAGGTACGAACGGATATTGCATGTGCAATGAGCCAAGATTTTAATTGGATGGACGGGGGAAATTTCCTCAGTCAGATTCTGTTCCAGCTCCTGCTCCTGCAATCCTCCCCATTAAAATGGAGAAAAAACTTTGCCACCTTTTTGGCGAACTGTGACCCGGCCTCTCCAGACATTCTCAAGTGCAAAGTTTATTCCTTAGGCTGGCGGGCGAAAAATATCCCCAGGGACCGTCGGCATCGCCCGAGTGGCGTCTTCCTGTCTCTGCTATCCTTGTTTTCCTTGTCTTCGGGGGTTGTGCATTTAGCTGCTCAAATAGGGGGAGTGGTAGCTCAGATGTCAAGGAGGCAGAATGCACGGGGGTTGGCCGGGTCTAAAAAGTCAATCACAATTCCCAGTGCAATCACAGCACGCGTATTAATATTTAAAGAGGTCATCGGAATTGGTTTCTCTGTCTTTGAGCCACTTATTGCCGTGTGCGGAGTTTGAGATAAGACGTAGCAATCTTGTGGCCTGCAATATTTTCCACTTATTTGCCGATTTGTTGCAGTTAAGTGCCGGCCCCACCAGGACTCGCTGCAGGACCAACCCCAGATGCTAGTATCTTGATATATTTTATGTCTGGCAATTTGCCCTGTTCTCCTCTCCGCTTTTTGTCTTTTTATGATTTGTCTCAGCAAGGATTTCGCTTTCATTGTGTGCCCACGTTGTTGCATTTTTAATGCCAAGTCTCGGGATTGATTTCGCATTTGCATTCGTTGGGATTCGCCGCCACCTTTTATTTATGATTTTCCGCCCAGCCAGGGAGCGGGCGATATGCATCTTGTGGATGCACAGCGACAGACACTGTCTGCTAGCCGTCTGGCCTGGTGGTAAAACTTCCGTTTGGCATTGGGGAAAAGCCAAGTGAAAACTTTCCCTTTTTGTCACTGTCTATTCAGATCCCTCCGCCGGCGAGCCCGGCATTTCAATTACGTTTCCCTCGCAATCAATCACACTCAAAGTTGGAAAAGCTCTCCTCTATGTTACATCCTGGAAGCGGGAGAGTGGAAAAGCATTTTGCATTTCCCTCTCTGACTTATGCTAAGTGATTTGCTCATTGATCATTTATCTGAAGTATCGGGCAATTAGATAAACTTTTGATTTGATTTTGACCGTTTTATATTTTGTATAAAAATTAAAGGATGTAAAATATAAATACTATATAACTTTAAAGGAACCTTTGCTTACCTTCCATATTTACGAGGCTATTTCTTTGGGCTAACATAAATAATTCCCCTTGGATTTAAGCACTTACCTCGCACAATTTTCTTATAATTTGTTATGCCAGTTGCTGGCAAAACTTTTAATTCAACAGCAAAACCCGAATGAATAAAATTATGCCAAGGCAAATGAATTAACACTTTTGGGTATACATTCTTTGGGACTGATCCCCCATCCCCTCGGCCCAGCATCCGTTTTTCCCCCGCCCTCTGCAACTTTTGATATAATTCCTCTGGCTGAAAAGTTTTGCGAGGGAAAAGGGAAAAAGGGGAAAGAGCCGGGCTCTACCGGAACTTCCGTGCACTGCTCAAGTTCTGGGCCGTCGCATCGCCTTGGCTGAAAAGAATCTCTTCCGCTCCTGCTGCCGCCCCTTTGGGGTGTGGGGGCGTGGCAGCAAAATAAATTTGTATTGTTTTGTCTGGGGGCGAGAGGCGAGGCCAAAGAGCAAACAATGCGAGAGCTGTGAGAGCTCAAAAACCGCAGCCACTAAATGCATTACGTGAGGAGTGGCAGGAGACATGGAGAAAATGCTGGGGAAAAGCGGTGAAAAGCTGGGTGTTTCCCTCCTCTGCGGCTACACTGTAACGGCTTTTGTGTGCGGGTGTGGGCGAGTGTTGGGTTTGGCATTGTTTTCCTGCACGGATATCCTTAATGAGTGAAACTGGGCTGCCGCCTTCCATCTCCTTCAGAGCAACAGCAGCTGCCGCCCACAGCAGCAGCACAGCAGCCAGCCATCATAATTACCCCACCCACGGGCCACAGGACCACCCTCCGCCACTGGACGCTAACCCAGCTGACAAACACACTCGAGGTCCTGGCACTCAAGAAACCCCAGACCGGGAGCAATACGAATTCCTGGCGGGGGACTTTGCAGCTTCTTCGTATCTCTGACCACATGAGCACATAAATCTTCCCCGGAACCACAGTAGTTTCAGAGGTGTCAAGGAATGCGGAAACTTTTTATGAAATATATGTGTTGACATCGAGAAATATGTTTATAATTTAAATTAAATATTAATTAGTGAAAATTTAATATGTAAAATATATTATATACAATAATGAATGTTGCTACATTTTTTTTTTATCTTTTTAAATATATTTGTCATTAAAAGATCAAATTTAATATTTTTGTCTTACAACTTCTAGGTCTCTTTCTTAAGTCTTCTTTCTTGTTATACAATTAATAATTATAAGGAAATTATTACTTACAATTGTCCTTTGTTTTCATCCCACTGTAAAAGGACCCCATCGGTATGGCTGTGTAATTATCATGATGATCACTTTTCAACATTACCAAAGCGAGGAAACTTTTATATTAAAAGTAAACTTATGACAAACGAGCAAAGGAAAGGAAGCAACAGTGGCAGGGGCTGGGAAAACACAGGAAAAAAAATGGAGTCCTGGACAGGACTCAGACAAACATCTGCACACACGCACGTGGGGTGCCCATTGTCAAGTGTAATTTATCATTCAGTCAACGTCCTTCGATTGCAGTTTATCTTCCGAACTTACTTTACTGGGTCGTCACTGTAATTTCTCTTGCCTTCTCTCCATAGAGATATATATATCCTGCTTCCTTATCTGGAGTTCCCTCCTCGTCCTATTCCGACTCTCTTTCTCTTCCCTGGGCACTGGCCACGGTGCCCGGTTTCCCTTTTCCCACGAGTAAAAGCAAAAGGAAAGTATATTAGGGGAACAACAAGGATATTCCCAGAGAGTTGTTATTGTCCTGGCAGAGAATGAATGGAAAATCAGGAAAATCTGACCCCCAGGTTGTTAGTTTCCTTGCAAGGATTTTTAAAGCCAATGGGAGCAAAATAGCAATTAACATGGATTTTGAAGCATCCACCTCAACTCCCCCGTTCTCCCCTCGTCATCCCTCGTCTGGCAATAATCGGAAATAATTGAAGAAAAGAGGGTAGAACAGGAGCAGAAAAAAGAAAATACTTATCGTACGGAACAGATAGGAAGGGGGCGAGGGACACGTCCCTTTGAAGGATGTTTGTATGTGCAATTTGTAACGTTTTAATTGTTGTTTATGCGATCTAGAATGGATTCGCCCAAGTTTTCATTCACGCGCGGGGGAAGAGGTTCACCGCCACAAGCCACTGAGCTAATTTTGATTGCGGTGCAGGTTAGTGGCATCGGCAGGTGAAAGACGACGATGTCGGCTCCTAATTAACTATGCCACTGATGTTTGATTCGATTCAGCAGATTGGCTGCAAATGCGGGCTAGCAGGAAGCTTAAATGGTTAATGCCTTCGGCGAATACAAAGCACGAGTCCTCGGCAGTCATGCAAATAAAATGAGGGACATTTTTGGGACTAGAAGAAGATAAAACGGTGGAAAATGATTTAAAATCCAGGAACTCTTAAATCATCTTTTGAATTTTTTAATTTAAAAAAATCTTGAAGATAAAATTTAACAGTTTTATTGGAAATAGGAAATGCTAAAAATATCGAGACTGGAAGAAGATAAAGAGGCGGGATATGCTTTAAAATCTTAAATCATTTTGTTAATATTTGAATTTAACAAATTTTTCAAATAATATACATATTATCGGGAATAGAACATTAAAAAATATATAAATAAATAACATTGAAAGAATCCATGAAATATACTGATAAGAATTCGTGTTAAATCAAAATATACAACCCTTGCTAAACTTGTTATTTATTTATGTTGGAAAAAATTAAGACGATTAACAAAATTAAATTGTTAAAATTCTAAATAAATAAAAAAAGAGTTGCTTTAAGAAGTTACAATTAGAGAAAAATTTACAAAATGTAAAAAACCTAATCAAGATAAATTATTGACTAAAGTAGTAATAACTAAATTATAAATAATGTTTATTTCAAAAACGGTGCAAAAGGCACCCATGATTCTTGAGATATTTCAATATATATTTTTCCAATTCCTCCTCGATATAAATACATATGGACAATTTATATAGACCAGTGCATTGTAGTAAATTTATATAATATATACCTTTCTTAAAAATAAAAGAGATTTTACCTATTAATTATTTTCTTTAAAAGCGTTTAAGGTTATATGCAGTTGCAGTTAACGGTCTTCATTAAAATTCAAATTTTACTCGTTACTTTTTCCAACTCCAAATCTGTTAGCTAAAATTTCTCTCTGCTTTCTCTCAGCTTTCTCTCCATGTTCCCTTCGTTTTCTCTTTGCTTTTGTAAGCAACCAGGGAGCAAAGGAATTCCGGTTGACACTCCGAAAATATTGTTTATTTGAGGAGTGCGCAGACTCAACGCATTTGCCGGCAGGATTCAGCAACAAATGTTTATGCTCATCTTTGATAATAAACAAACTTGGCCGGAACCACAGCCATATAGGAACTTAAAGTAAATTAAATTAAATTAAAAAATTACATTAATATTTTTTAAAATATTTATTGATATATTTATGGGTTATTATGTAGTCAAATAACTGTTTTTGTGAGGAATACGAATATTTAAAACTCGTTTGTTAATTCTTAAAATATTTTAACCTTAAATTGTGTTATAATAAATTACCAATTTTTTTAAATTTTAAATTTTAGCTTAACAATTTTTTCGCAATTATTAAAAGTTTATTTAATTTCAAGCCAGAACTAAAATAAATTTTTTATTTTTAAAATCTTGATTAGGTGAAGTTAATTTACATTTATATAACAATACATTTGATTATAATTTTTTTTAAAAAAGCAATTCAGTAAATAAATCAAATTAACAACTGCGGCCCTTTAGGATATTTACTAGGATTTTTAAAACACTTTAAAATATATAAAAAAGTATGCAATTAAATGTAGCTACTAAGTTCACCGTAAATTTATAATTTTTAAGGGTGTAAAGTTTTCTAGCACAAATTTTTTTTAAAGGTTTTAAAAACCGCATTGACTACTCTAGTTAATTTTTTAAAATCTTTCATCAGTTGTCCCGGCCAAACTTATTTACAACCGCTTACTGCCACTCTCGGTCTTGCTCTTTCTCTCGATTTTACCCTGAACTTTGCCCCGCTAGGAACAGCTGATTTCCCTGCAGGAATTTACTCCGAAAAGTATCCTTCTATTTCCCCAGACAAGTTAAAAAGCCGAGCGGCGACGAAGCTCGGAACTCACCACGCTGGCGAACATTGCTGTGGACTGTTCTCGGTTGCTGTTTCCAAAGGACACCGCATATCAACGTTGGCCAACGCAAGGCGTTCAGTTGAGTTTTGGTTACTGCCGCCAACGGTTAACGAACTGAAAGTGAGCGCGTGTCGGGCTTTTCGGCCTGGAAGCCAACTTCGTGGGCGATTGGCAGGAAACATAAACAAGCCAAGTGCGAAGTGCAAAGACTTTCGAAACGAAAACTTAAAAAATTTGACAACATTACGAACATGCGTCAGCTGGACTCTGGCCAAATTTGGCCAGAAGCGTTTAGGCCGCACACTTAAATGTGAACTTCTCCCACAGCTGTGTGGCGTGCTGAGTGTTAGAGGAAATGTAACGAATTGTGTGCGAATAGAATACTACGAAGGAGTCAAGCAGAAAATCAAGCAACACGAGAATATATATCCGCATTTATATATACATATATATTCTGTGGAAATCGCTCCCCTCGCGTGTGCTGTGTGTGTGTGCGGGAGCTGGGCAAATAAATGCTCTTGCAACGCTTTTTTAGCCAGTTTATCTTAAGGCGAAATACTGTAAAAAATCGTAAAATGGATTTACGTTTCGTATTCATCGTTTTCCTGCTCAAGTGGACCCATGCACAAGGTAAGCAAGCGGGGAAGCGAGGAAAGAAAAACATACAACTCAAACTGAATAAAAACCCATCCTGGTCATGGATTTACTGGCTTCCTTCCCAGCATTTCTGGGCGTTTGCCCGGCATTCTCTGTTTGTGCACCTGCCACAGCTCCACAGCTGCCGCCTCCCCTTCCCTCAAGTGCAATTCAGCCTGCCTGCAATTGCAAATATTCCATAGAAAATTGCTCAACAGAGAGAAGTGCCAGCTCGTGAATGTATGACATTTGTATGGCTGTGCGATCCCGTAATGAGTTGCATTTAACTCCAGCCAACTCACTTGGCCGAGATGTTTTGGGAGCCCGGCATATTTATGATGATTGCCGGCAAGGTGTTGAATGGGCATAAAGCTTCAAAGCCCGCCCGGAGGAATCCCAGGGATGCCAGGATGCTTGAATGCATCTGAATGCAGGTTTATTGATAGCTCCTCGGCACGTCTGGGAATCTGCCCTCAAAAAATGCAGACATCTCACTAAAATCGTATTTTGTTTTCAGTTATTGAAACGAAGAATGTAGAGCACTAAAAATCATAACTTTAACTTATTATTCAAAATAAAAATAAGTTGTGTTCTTTTGAAACAGATTTCTTAAATAATTGTATATTGCCAAATTGATTAAAAATATATTTAGTTGCTTAAAAATACGCTTGTGCATTGAATTATTGCAAATAAACTTTAAATGTTAATAGTTTAGATTTGTTAAAAAATTAAAAACAATGATTTTTCGACTTGGAACTGGTTTTAAATTGGGGAAACTATTCCTGATGTAGGCTGTTATAGATCTGTAAACTTATTCAATATTTAATAGTTATCTATAAATTTATTAAATTCTTTATAATCATACAAAATAACTGAAGCTACATATAAGATAACCATTTTGATATTAAAATACAAACATAAATTCATAATAATTTGTGGTTATGAGACTATATACGAATTATCCCTATAATTGTCACTGCTGTAAAATCTCACATCCGCTTAGGAGTTCAGAAGTAATTTAAACTCTGAGCTTAACTCAATCTAACTCGGCAGATTAGCATATTTCCTGATTTGCATTTATTGGCCCAAAACTCTGGGATAACTTGAGGCATTTCCAGAATCATTTCATCCGTCCAAAGATACTTATGTACCCAATGCATTGATTACTTCCTGCACAGAGCCCCGAAACTTTTGCCAACTATAATTCATAACTCTTGCTTATCTCACCATTAAGTTGTAGCCATCAAATGGGAATTCGTGTGTGCAAAACTTTTATGCCAGACGCAAAACAATTTCCGCAGTTCCGTCGTGTCCTCCCCCAAGCCCCCGATATCATCCTTTCTCCCAGCCAAACAAATTAGTGGAAAATGTTTTGGCAAGAAACGGGAACGAGAACAAGCTGAAAATACCCCTTGGGCTGGCTAACTAACCGAAATGAGTATGAATACGAGTCTTGGCTTCCCAATGCGAGTGGCACTCACTCAGGGCCATGACTCAAGCGGACGGACTGCTTTTGTTGCATAAAATATGCGCATTTAATAAGGGGGCTCCCACACTCCCCTTGTGAGCGGAATGAATATGTAAATGTAAATGCTGGCCCACAAAAAAAAAAAAAAAAGAGAAGAAGAAATCGTTTCGGGCCCCGGCCACAAATGATACAAAAGATATTTCATATTTTCCGTATATATATTCTCGTACATACATCCCACGCTCTCGTACTTGTGTACATTTCCATTTTGCCGCTGTTCAATTTGCGTTCTTTACGCTCCACTCTCCTTTTTTGGTTAAAGGCCATTTTTATTATGTAGTTCAGGCATGTAAACGAATTCAATTGAATAATATCCTGTCATTTTGTTGTTACATCCTCTTCGGGCCACCCATTATCTTCGTCGCCCCTCCGGCTTCGAGTCGCCCCACGTTTGGCATGTCAGAATATATATCAGCGCACAAAATCCGCCAATGCAGGATGAAGGATATGGAGGAAGGAGTAAATAAATAAATCCCGACAACACGCGTGTCGCTGCTCCTGCACCTCCCGTCAGGCAGCGCTGAAAAGTATGCAATAAATTTGAAGCAAAAAATTTATTGGCATTTTAGTGGGTTGGCTGCATTCATACGTGTGTTCCGGCCATGTGCGTGCGTGCGTGTGTGTGCGGTGTATTCAATAAAAGAAAATTAAATACTTTTCGGCAAGTATTTTTCTTTGAGTAAATTAAATCCCGCCTTGTTTGCTCGCTGTGGTTTCTTTATAATTTTAAGCGGAATTCTGTTCTCTTTACTGGCATTTTTACGATTTAATATTGAAGCTATGTTAAAAAGAAACATCTTTTTAGAGATAATTTCAGAGAAAAAGTTTTTAATATACTTTTGATTTTGTATTATATTTATACGGAGAATATTGGAACATGTAGATTATAAAAATACAACAATAGAGGCGCAGCCGAAAAGTATGCAATACTTTCAATGCAATAAAGCCAGGACTATTTTTGGTGTAAAACGGTGTAAAATATACAGAGAATATAAATGCATAAACACGATTCTTTATTATTATTCATGAAAAAGCTTTATTATGCATAAATTAGTTTCCTGTATTGTTTTTAATTTCTTCTTTAACTTAAATAATATCTTTAAATTAATTGGCATAGAATTCTTCAGCATTAACCAAGGGAAAAGTAAAAAAAATTAATTCTCAAATATTTTAAATTTTTTAAATCACATACCAAATTTATGCAGTAATTTTCGGCTCTCAAACCATTCGTTTTTATGTTTCCTCTGCCATATCTGTTACATCCTTTTGGCCCAATTTGTATGCCATATTCCCGTAACGGCTCCCAGTTGTTTGCCATACTTTCCGTTTTAACTTTCTTAAACTTTGCTTAATTTATAAATTATGCATTTAGTGGACTCCGTTACCAGGCAATTATCATTTTCATGCGAAATTGTGGGGCGACTTGTTACAGTTTCGGTCTCTCGCTCATTTTTGGACGGCCCCTAGAAAGTAGGCTACGCAAAATTAATTTCTACACGGAGTTGTATCTGCGTCTGTATGGGT
Source organism: Drosophila punjabiensis (assembly GCA_008042585.1). Lineage (NCBI taxonomy): Eukaryota > Metazoa > Arthropoda > Insecta > Diptera > Drosophilidae > Drosophila > Drosophila punjabiensis. Next base: position 250,906 of record VNJR01001946.1, on the reverse strand, counting down.
TGGCCTGTGTGTGTGTGTCATGGCATGTGCGTGTGCTTACTTATTTGGCAGGGACTCGACCGAAGGCAGCCCAAGAAAGGACCCGACTCGAGTCGGTTGTCTTATATTTTGGTCTCGTGCCTGGCGGCGGCCAAAAGCAAAGGGCATAAATTTATTTGGCAAAAACACAGGAGCAGCCGGGAGTAGGAGTGGAGTAGAGGAAAAAGTTTCGCAGACCGGAATATTAATGAGTATTTAACCTAAATTGTTGCTGCCTTTGATAAGTGCCATGAAATATTCCCCATGTATCTGCCTTGCTTCCGAATCTATTTCTGCCGCTTTCGCCCTGCGGCATCAATGGCAGACGGGAAAACTTGCCATATCTTCACCGGAATGTGTGTGCGGACCTGGGCAGGGTCTTTTCCCTTCCAAGTCAGGCATTAAATTACTTTAAAAGAAAGGGGGAAAAAAGGGTTAAATTATTTTAGATGTCGAAGCGGAGACCCCAGCGCTTGCCTTTAAGACTTTCTCCGAAATAGTCTAAAAAGGACCTGCAACGAGTTTTGCTCTTTTGCGTCTGGGTCTGTGGGGAAGTCTCACAGGAGAATAGGTATTATTTGGCCAGCCTCTAGTTAATTGAAAAGCCGAAGGTATTTATTCCTTGAGGGAAAAGGACCCAGCCAGCCAGTAATAAAGTAATATGGAATTAATTTGAAGTCTATTAAATATAGAAATATTTTCGAAATTGACGAATTGAGCTGGTAAAGCAAAATATTTACTTGGGAGTTTATTATTAGTCACAGTGGAAACTGGCAAGGTAATATCTTTAAGGAATGTAATAAGATGAATATGTTAACAATTCAATTAAGAACTTAATATGTAATTGGGAAAAAAGCACTTCAAGTTGTTAGTTAATTATATTTAAACTTATTATAATTTTATTTCAATGGTCAGTATATTTCAGGATCCAAAAAGAACTTTTTTTTGGGCAAATTAAATTAGTTTTCAGTTAGTTCAAAGCTTCCAAATAGTCACCTGTTTATTTAAGCCAGTTTTTACTGCATTTGCACGCACAATTCCCATGCAAAGCAATTACCAGTTTCCACTTGTGTTCACAGCGTTGGTCCTGGCAAATTGTAATTTATCTTAGCCTTGGGCCAAAGGACAATACAGGCAGATATTCCTATTGCAAACACAGGCACACACACACGCTCACAGAATAGACACACGAGGGAAAATTTTAATTAATTTCTGCATCAATTGAACGGCTGTCATAATACAAATAGACGAGAGAGAGGCGCACAGACAAATGCGCTTGTTTATTTGTTTGTGGGGCAAACGCACTAAGCAAACAATGGCCACAAAAGGACATGCAGGATGCCATTGAATACGAACAACTACGGGGTCCTGTACTCATAATCGCCATATTTTGATTAAGTTAATTAAGCGATTTCTCTCTCTGGGAGCCTTTGTGCCAGCCGAAAACAAGGCTTATCAAGGCTAATCCTCTTCAGCGTTCTCCCCTCGCCGGTGATTACCCGCTGAGCTTCGAGTGTTTGCCATGTGAAAACATAATTCATTTCATTATGATCCGAACTAGGCCAACAACAATAGAACAGCGGGGAACAGAAAGTGCAACAACAGCAATAAAAATAACAACATCGGCGCCAAGGAGCGGGGCAATTGAGCCTAATGAATTGCCATAGTAAAAACGAGGCTGAAGCAGCTGCCAAGCCGCTGTGAGGCCATCAAAACTTTAAAGTGCTCGAGTTTGCCATTAAAAATGAAAGAGGCGAAAAAATTACCACTCGCAAAAATGCAGGAAACAAAAACATCAACAAAAGCCAGGAGAGAGAGAGCATTTCCATAATGAACCAAGGCGAAACTTTCCCACTCTCGACGATAGCGAAAAAGTTTTGGCTTGCGTATTCCAAAATTGCTTATTATAATATAGCCATGCAGATAACCCTAAAAAAGAATGGGGTTTTAAAAATTAAAAATCATAAAGTTGTGTTTGAAAAAATACTCAAAATTTGGAAACTTTAAAGATAAGATATTATGAAATAAAGGAAATTAAAATCAGTTTTTAGATCCTTTCTACGTTTTAAAAAACTAAATCTCACTCAAACATGTCTAAATTTTAATTTAAAACAAACTAAGAATATTACCAACTCTTTTTTCTTCTAGAAATAATAAAAACCCTTTTCTTAAGCCTTGACAGCCCACGGTGTCCTCTCTGCTGTAGAGTGTCCGAATATGGCGACACAAACAAGTGTTGAGCATATTTTTTACGACAAGTTTGATATCCTCCAGTTTCGGTCGCGCTCCCAGTTCCTCATCCTCATTCCTTAGTTTTTTCTCAGCGCCGCCGAGCAATCATAAAGCACTGTGAAGGCGGCGGGAAAAAGTGTGGAAAAAAAAGGAGTGAATGCCATGCGGTCAGTGATGATGTCTGGTGCTTCCCCTTGCTCCTTGCTCGCATTTCTCGCGCATTTTTCAAATACTTACCCTTTGGCCGGGAGCAGCCGGAAAGGGATCCCAGGACCTACGGACCTGCGGACCAAGAGTCATTGACATTTTAATGCGCTAATGAAGATGACGACCCCAAAAAGCGGAAGAAAAATGCTTAAATTCATAATATAATCAAATTGTTATAAAAATAGTCGGCGGTGGCCAGCCAGCTTGACAGGCTCCGTCGCCTTGCGGTCCCTGCTCCAGATTGTAATTTTTTTTCCCTCTTCATTATCGTCATCGCATTGCGGGGCTTTTAATATTTTCTCCGTTTTTTTTTTCGCCCGACCCCACTCCGGTTGCTACTCAAGGACTTGCGGTGTTTATGGGTTGCTGCAATTTTTATTTTATTTATTTTTTTGCAGCCCTCGTCCTTTGGTCCTTTAGGTCGCTGGCAGTCAATTATGTCAAAGTTGTCAATTCATAAACAAAAATTGCAGGGCGTTGGCGTAAGCAGCTTGTGCATAAGGCTGCTCCTCTTTTCGCCAAAGTGCAGCAAATGTTAAATGTAGGTTATAAATTGGAGTGCAGCAGATGGAAGGGCAGAAATGAACGAAATTGAGTGGATGAGGCAAAGGGCTGCAGCTGACAAACTGAAATTGAAGGGGGCGTAAAAGTTTTCCCCCCAGGACATTTACACAAACTAAATGAAAGCATTTGGAGAAACGGAGAATGAAGTTTATAATTGCAGAAATTCATTTCCGCAAAACTACTGGCTTGAATTATGACCTTAAAATAGCAAAACGATTAAATACATTCAACATTTATTTTTGATAGGTTAGTTCAGGAATTTGTCTATTTAATTTTTAGTTTGTTTTATGTTGTAACATTATTTAATATTTTCTTTATTCGCATTGTTTCTTCTGGTTGTTCTCGATCGTAGTGTCCTTTTCTTATTGGATCTTTATGACATTTGTTATATATTCATTCTATAAAATCGTTTCTATCACTATTATTGTTTTTAAGTATTTTAAATTTTTACACAGTTCACAATGTATATATGTTTTATTTTATTATATTTAATAAATATTAATAATTCTAGTTGATTTATTTTTTAGTAAAATCTGAAAATATAGATAAAGAACATCCAAAACACAACAACAAAAACATGCAAGATATATTCAAAATACACTCAAAAGGCCTCCTAAAAAGTATACCCAAAGTACACGAAAAACACACCCAAAATACAACAAAGATATTTTCGGAATACACACAAAATATATTAAGAAAAAACACACCCAAAAGACATCCAAAAGAACCCAAAATACAATGAAGTTATACCAAAATTACACTCAAAATACAACCAGAATACTCCCAAAATGCTCCAAAAATAAACTTAAATGAACTTTCTTAAGTATGTGTTAAAATAATCCAAACTACACTCCAAATATATACAAAATACACCCAAATGCGCCTAATTAATTAATTTAAAATATGATAGTGTAGAAGCACGTATATTTCGTACTATTTTTAAAGCACTTTAATTTTCTAAAAATATCTACTGAATTTTACTTAAATTTGCCATATTTAACTTCTGCTTCCATCTGCTTAAATATTCCCTCCGCTTTTACATCTAGGTCTCTACGAGTCGCTTCATAAAACTTTAACTCGAAAACTCTTATCAAGCCAATCCCTAGCTACCCAAACCTTAAGCGGCTTCATCTCTAGGGTACTTAAATTTTAAATGGCATTTGTTAACCCTTTTGCTGCTGGCTTTTTATGACTTATAATTTTTGCCAACTCATTGCCTTTGAGTTCGGCGGCAAAATCACGGGCGGCCCGAGAGCGGGCAGCACTTTTCCGACTTGGCCATTTGTTGCGCTGGAAATAGCCGAGAAGTCTGCATAATTTATCAATGTCAAAGCTGGCCCGATGATGAACGCCAGGAAAATTGCCAGGACAGCAGATTGTAGCCTAGCCAGGCCAAGCCCATTTTATTGTCCTTTGCCGTCGAATCGATAAACTTACTTGTTGCCCAGAAAAGAAAGGAAGAAACCAAACAAGAAGATACGGAAAGGCCATAAAATTTGAGCTTTTTAACAAGCAAATCGAATGAAAGGCCGACGACAGGGATATTGTTGATATGAGCGCACAAAAAAAGTATATATTTATATATATATATGTATAAGCGAAGAAAAGAAAAGAAATGAAATGAAAAGAAAGAAAAGGACATGCCTGCTGACCCGAGTCCAAGCTGCTTATCAATGGCCTAAGCTAAGCATTCCATTTCATTCCCCTCGCTTTTGTTGACTTACCTTTTGTATGGCCAGTTAGGACATTTTATATTTATTAAAAAAGACGAAACAACAACAACTTTCGTCTCGTCTCGTCTCGTTTCGTTTCGGGTTTTTTGGGTAATAGGCATCCGGTCATAAAAACATGAATTGTGGCTCTTAGCAGCAAATCCAATTGGGCATAAATCGGCTTTGTCGCCAGCACATGAGATGGATCCTTCCTCTCGGTAACATCCTTGTCGTGGTCCTTTTCGTCCCACTCCCGCAAGTCCCCTCCCATTTTCCCCTCTTATGTAGGTTCTCAGGTTATGCTCGTTTTATGGCTTTGCTCGGCTCTCCATTGTAGGCTTTATTTTATGTGCATTTAAGCACAATGCGCTTATTGACTTAATGACAAATGTAGTTAGGCAACACAATGGCTGACAATGCACTGCAAAAAATTGGAGCAATTTGCGTTTATTAGAACTTAATGCAGGGAAAATTAAAAGAGTTGATGATGCTAGAATCACATATAAATAAAAACCTCACCCAATAAATGCTTTTATCTGAATAGCTTTCTTGTACATCCTTCCGATGAGCTTTATGTATTTTGTTCCGCTTTTATTAAATACATTTTTATTTCCGACAGTGTCTTATCCCGCTCGCAGTTCCTATTCCTGTTTCCGTCACCGTTTTGCCGGCTGTTTGTGAGCCAAAGTGCTTGAGTTTCCTATTATAAGGGACTTAACTGAAATTGCATTGTGGCCTGCATCCTGCACTTGTCACTGCCAGCCCCAAGCTATTTTCTACTGCTTGCGCTGCTGCTTTTCTCAAGGATGTTGACAAATTTACAAACGCGAAAGTGAATTTTTTTTCAATTTTGTTGCAGCGACATCGTCCCTCTCCTTCGTGCTTCCCTGTTGCCATCTTTTTCTGGCAGACAGGCAGGCAGGAAGCGCGCCTAAGTAGTTTTTGTATAATTGCACTCGTCATTGTCGCCTTGTCGACATCCTTGCTGAAGGGGCTCCCTCATCACCTCTCTTCTCGCTCTTCTCGCTCCTTTTGCACCTGTCTCCCTTGTGTCTTTAGCTCCTCTATCGCTCCTCTCTGTCGCTCCTGTGACAACAACAGCAATTAAGGAGTGTTAACAAGCGCATTTTTCAACTTTGGCCCGCGGCTCGACGTTGCACTTCAAAGGTGTGCCACTGCCTGCCTCTGCATTGGTTTGTATCTGTGTGTTTTGTATCTGAATCTTAATTTATATGTGTGAGTACCACAGCTCTTCATCCTTTTCTGCGCTTTATCCTTTTTCGCTTTAGCGGTTGATTGGCAAGGAATTCAAATGTGATACCCTGGAAAATGAGGATATGATAGTTTGATTCAGACCAGAATTTCATAACAGGTAAAAAACGTAATTTAAAATTCAATTATTCATAATATGAGACCTTCAGATGGGGATAATATAATATCATTATCCTTCTAAATCTTACTAAAAGCGCATAAACTGATCTTAAAGTTCTAGATAATTTTTCTGAGTTTGTTTTTGACCGTCAAAATTAATAACTTGGGAACTTTGAACGTCAAACTATATAATAATCATTGATAACATAATTTTCTTATGAATAATAGCCCAAAATTATACAAACATTTACAGAGAAATTCCAAAGCCCCGAGTCAGAATCAAGTTTCTTCGCTAACCCAATTCTAGGCATTCCACGTTATCCCCTGAATTATTCATAAAGCTGTTTTGTAACCTAGTTGCATTCATAATCAGGCGATGACTGACACATCGCTCAGACAGTTTGGAATACCCCCACTTTGAAATCAATTTATACAGGAGGACATTCCAGTGCCACCAGGCGGAGTAAACCATAATTAAGCAAATCTGAAAATAATTGAAAGTTTGCAGCATAAATCCCAAAGACAAGCGAAACTACGGCATAGTTTTAAAAATTCCCTTGTTGACAATTAAGTTAAGCAGAAAGCACAACAAGAACCCGAGACCCGAAAACAAAACCAGACGCAGACATAACAAAAGCAAAAGCAACTGAAATGCGTCAAAGGCACGCAACCCTAACAAAGCAGGATAAAGGATAAAATGGAGTGGGCGGTGGATATAGCCACCCATCCACCATTAACCATTCCACATTCAGCAAGAGAAGGAGCAGAACTGGTTTCGGTTTCGGTTTCTGCTGGTTAGCAACCCTAATTTACTTTTAATAACTTCATAGGCCGAGCAGAAAGCTGTCAGGGGTGCGCATTAAAAGTGTCCTTTTTCACATGGCCAGGACGAATGTGGCGGCGTTAATTTCGATTTTGCCTAACGAGGGTTAAATGCTCGCCCCGCTCCAGCAGTTTAACGCAACTTGTCAGAGTTTGTCAGCGGCAAGAGCAGCCAACTGGGCGTATGAGCGATATCGATAACGATAATTACACATGCAGACAGACGAGCGTCCCCGCAGTCTCCCGTCTCTCGTTCCCCCCGACTTCCCCACTCCCCTGCAACGCATTCAGGTGAAAAATTCAATTTGCAACGTGTGTATGGGCCCTCCAGGCCGAACATGCCTAAGTGTGCGATTGGGTTTCTCTTCTTTTTTTCGGGAGAAGGAGCAACTCCACGGGAGTGGAATTTGGATGCCTGCCGGGATGGGATGGGGGCCTATCAAGTGTGTGGCTGCCTGACTGAGTGACTTTGCTGTCAGGACATAGATTTGTGATGCAAGAGCCGCCGAAAAAACGAGTAAGGAAAACTCATCCAAGAAGTAGACATATGACGAGCTCAAATGTGTCACCATTACGGATGGCATCGTGTCACGGAAGGAACTTGCCTAACATTTGATCAAACTTTAATTATTAATAAAAAAAAAAAAAAAAATTCTTTATAAAATGTTACATGAAATGAAATTTTGGTATGTAATTTGTTTTTATTTTAATTATAATCATTTTAAGGAGAAAACATTTTATCGTTTTAAGAGATTTGCGTTGTAATAATAAGTTTTCTCCATTTTGAATTAATTACAAATAAATCTTAGCTTCTTTTAAAGACTTTATCTATCATCGTTTTTATACATTTGGCTCGACTTTTCCATACTTAACCTTTATAATTAATGCATATAACTGTAAATCTCAAAGTACAGGATATGTGTAATCGATTACTTCCCTTTAATCGAAAGCCTTGTCCCATCCCTAATCGCTTTCACAGCTGCCGACAGGCAAAAGCGAAGACGAAGCGAGAAATCGAAAAGACACAGCCAGAGAATCGGAGGGGGAAAGCGAGGACTTTGAGTGACTGAAGCGGAACTGTGAATGCCAGATTCTGTGATTTGATGCCATGTTCTGGGGCTGGTACAGCTCCAGCTTCAAATTCAGGCGAAGCCGAAGCTCCAGCTGCAGCTCCTTTCCTTTTCCATCTTCGTCTCCCCGTGACCATGTCGTTGTGTGTGCCCAATGCCATTGCCATTTCCCAATCCTGCTTTTGACAGTCGTTTTGCAAACATGTCGAAGCCATTAAGACAATCATGCGTTCTCTCTCTGCGTGCCTGCCGCCCGTCTCTTTCTGCACCATCAAGTGCTTTTTTCGGAATACTTCTGCTCACACCTCCCCTTCCACAGGCTCTAGACTTTCCCTCCGCTTCCATTTTTTGTATGTTGGAGCGCTTTGTGATGCATGTTTTGTTTTTGAAAAATGGCTGTCGCGTCACTCCTATTGTGTTTTTGAGTGTTTGTCCTTCGTCCTCTTCATCTGGCTCTCTATCCCTCTCACTCTCTTTTTGTCTGTTTGTCACAGAGATTTATGCGTTGCAATTTACACAGGAACAAAAAAAAAATCGTGAAGAACAGAAAAAAAAACTAAAAGAGTGCGACAAAAATGTTTGCCCAACGCTTAGATTGAGTGAAAGTCCTTTTTGCGGGCACTGTAGGTGTTGAACCGGATTCCGATACTGGAGAGGGATTCCTGCTCACACCTCTCACGCTTCTAGGCTTCTCTAACTCTTTCAAGGACTATGGAGCTCTAGTGGGGGCTAGGTCCTGGCACAGAATAATTTTTTGTAAGCTAAAATATATTCATCAGAGTGTTAGGCTTACTTCAGTGGTTACGAAACTCATTCAGATGGTATTTATCCTGATAAATTGGTTGGAGAGAGGATTATTCTCTAGACAGACACAGAAGGAAAGTCGAAAATAATTAATTAACTTGTATGGCTGATTTCAATAATAAATAAAGTAGTTTGTATTTATTGTATATACATTTTTGTGTTATTATATATCCCCGGATAAATCCGGTTTTTTAATTAACTTGACTTCTGCCGGAAGTCAAATATATAATTGTCAATATTCTGCTCTCATTCCCATTTTCGCATCATTCCATTTTATTTATAAATATTTTTTTTTAATTCCACTATTAAGCCCAGAAATTATGACGCCATGAATTTTAATCAAACATTTTGCAGCCCACCGAAACCAATTCAAAATAATGTTGCAGCGGCGGGAAAAACTTAATGACTTATGAGTGGGCATAAAACGGGGCAGAAACTAAATTATCCCATATTTCACAGGGGTCCATGTCGCACTCCCACGCACGAAACACCCCGAAAACTCGCACCTCCCCAAAAAAAGGGAACCTTCTCGTACACTCTGCATCCCCAAAACTGAAACCATTCCCTCCCCCATGGAGGTTTCGAAAAATACAACGCAATGCAGCGTAAAAAGTTTCAGAGACCGTAAAAAGCTACAACAAAAGCCGGGGACAAACTAATGAAAAGGAGCCAAGGATGTTAAGGGGGTGGATCTGATCCAATCGTTATCACAACAAAAAACAAGGACGACCGAGGACAGGATGGGACAACGACTATAACGACAGATTGAACCCTTCGCTTTTAATGCAATTAAGTTTAATTGAAAATTTTCACTCCGAAATTATGAGGCGAACGTGTTGGGAAAGAGGCCAACGGCAGGGCCCCAGCAATCAGGCAGATAGAAATTAACATGAACACACTATTATGGGGGCGTTATCCTGGGTGCTTGGCACGTACTCGTCCTCATCCTCATCCTCGTCCACGTTCTCGTCCTTGTCCTGACTGAAAGCAATCAAGCGTTCAAATCACTAGCCCCAAAAAGCCCAAGTTTTCTTTGATGCTGCGCGGTGGCGGCGGAATGATGAAAACGGGGGGGCTGAAGGGGTCGTGGTTACCCTGCAGGACTTTATTACAAAACAAACAAGCAACAAAGTGAGGCAGGACCCAGGACTCCCGATGCCACTCCACTACCCCCGTCCTGGCATTTAACTTATCTTTTATCTTGATTGCTGTTGACGATGACAGGGATAATGATGATGATGGCGCCTGGTCACGGTGTCCTGTCTGCGTGTCCCGGCTCCCGATTTCAGTTTACCTGTTCCCGGATAGGATTTGTGTTTGAACAAGCGAATGGCGCTTGATTTTAATTAGCATTTGACACAGCAGCTTGACAGCTGGCAGATCCTTGACTCCTGCTCCCGGATCCTTTTTCAGCTGCTGCTGCTGCCGCTGCCGCTGCTGCTTAATGAGCCATCGCCCATCGCCCGACTGGAATTGCAAATGTCCCCGTGTGCAAATAAAAACATCCTTGTGGCTGCTCAGTAGCAAAAGAAAAGCAGAAAGCAAGGAAAACAGATTCGCGTCGTAACATTTTACGGTTGACAAAGTTTCGTGGCACGAAAAAAGCACTAACTGCAATAGTTCGCTTGAACTTAAGCCCGGGAGAACTTAAAAAATACACTTCCTTGGGGGAAAAATGGAGCCAGGATGGTGAATAAATGAAAAAGAAAATAGAAATGTATATTATGGAAACGGTTCTTTAAAATAATTCCCAATAAGAATTGACTTAAATATAAGTGAACGCCAAAAAAAGAAATCACACATATGTATGTTTTCCAAGCTTGGCAGTAAAGCCTGCACTCTTTCTCTGGATACATCTAACTGGGAATTGTAACTGGGATAACTGACACTTTCATCTATCCACCCAAAGCACACACACTCACAGACTCCACCAGAAAGACATGGAAGCCTGGCCAAGGATTTGTCACCGGATGCGCTGCGCCGGAAAATTCAATGTGAAAACTTTGCATTTGCCATGTGCAATGCCAGAGGAAAGTGTTTCTGCGAGGCTGAGGGCGAGGGCGAGGGTGTGTGCAATACAGTGTGTTTTTCCAGGTGTGCTTGGCAGGGTGTCAGGTATGGCTGGCTGGAGACTAAGCTGCCGTTAAGGCTCCAACTAGAGCCAAAGCCCGAGCCAAGTGCAATGGCAACTACATGGACTCGTACATATGTATGCCAGCCATTGGACACATGCTCCAACCATTGCAGGGGATAGGGGCAAGGGGCCTACCTAAATATGGAGCAATAGTTGGCAATGATTCTCTCCAGACAGACTAACCCACATGTGGGAGCGGCAATAGATATACATGATACCCAGAGAAGTATGTGCACAAAAAGGAAATTTCGGTTAAGTTTAAAATGCGAGTAATATTATCAAGGATTTTTTGAACTATTTCAAAAATTCGTAGTCTTTATTATCGGTATTTTTATATTATTATTAATTAGGTATATAATATATTTAGCAATTATTTCTTTCTGTGTACACATATGCCACAAGTATTTGCACAATTTTTGTGCTGCAGGAGAGCCACAACTCTCTCCTGCAGCATTGTAATGCATTTACCAAGGGGCCCGAAACTTTCTGCTCAGCTCTCAATGCAAATGTGTGCGCTCTCCCGTGTGCCCTGAATTATTTATATTATTTGCACTCTATATGCACAAGTCGAAGTTGTCTAAGCATAAATAAAGTCCGAAATAAAATGGCACAAAGAGCCCAAGTTTCCTGGAAAGTCGAATGCATCATGACTCTTGAACATTTCACTGCTCGAATTTGGTCTGGGGGTGTTACGAGCAATTAGTAAGAGTGTCACTTCACCACACCCCCCAAAATACTACAAAAAAATACAAAAAAACAAAAATAAAACCCAAAAAAGAAGTGAGTCATTGGCAAACACCCTTGTCTGCGCTAGAGGAGAGTGAAATGGTACAATTTATGGTTTGTTTCGGACAGTTTCTCCCGTTGTTATAGCGCTGGGTGTGCGTCGTTATGATTCATAACTAAACAAGAACAACGAAAGAACTTCTCGACAACATCCCCGGAAACAATTTGCGGCACACGAACATGAGGCGTTTACAAAAGTTTAATTTTACTTGCATTTCGTGAGCGGCAGTTACGGAAACTTGGACATTTTTTTATACGAAATTTACATGTAACATTAATGGTTTTTAGAGGTAGTATTTTGTTAAATTTTAAATATGGGCAATTCCATAGTCGCGCACGGGACATTCGTACGCATTCAAAGTAAAAAAACGTTAACAAGGAAACGATTTTTTTTTCGGATGAAAGTCTTAACATATAGCATTTTATTAGTTCTTTTATAGGTGCAAAGATTAATTTTGGTTAATTTTTCATTATTTAGTTATTTGCAAATCTCAAGTGATTCGCACGGGACAAAAAACGGAAGTGACTTTTGAGGTCGACCTATTCAAATGCCAATTTCTGCGAATCAAGAGGCAATATTTTAATGCAACTAATTTTAAACTGTTGTACATAGATGCCTCTTTAAAATGGTTATGAGTATTTCCCGAAATGACTTGCACTTTTTTTTTAATTTTATTTGACGCAGATTCGCACGGGACATCGCGCACGGGACATTTTTTATCAGCATACTTTGCACGTTGTTTTTTAATATTAAACTAAATTAGAAGAGCATATATCCGTTTTATTTTGACTATTTGCACTCTTCTAGTGATATTAGAAAACAGAAGTCAAAGCATAAAGCTTTGTTTTAGAAATTATCTTAAAAAGGAAACAGGTCTATTTTTATGATGTTTTTTATTAAAATAATGAAAAATCGTGTTTTCGCGAATATGCTTTCAAATATTTCGAAATTTGTTTTAGAATATGGTAAAGCCTTCAAATTGAATCAATTGGACCATTTCCCAATATTACAAAATTGAAAAAAAACATTTTAGAAAAGTTTTAGTTTTTTGGCCGCGGTGGACCTTTCTGTGGAATTGCCCATATATATGCGAATGCGTAGACTAGACTTTGATTTGTAGAATCTTTAATTATATGGGTCTTATTTTATATACTTCCTTGCCTTGCAGGTCCCAGTAAAATCCAATTAATTACATAATTCCTTATTTAATTACTTTTGCATTTCACCTACACACGATCTGAAGGGACAGAATTTAATCATGACACACAAAATGGTAGATGATGAACCTCTTGGCACATTAAATATACATATTTTATACGTATTTCGTCCAATTTGGATAGCTCCTCCATCACAGGATGGCCCACATCCATCCATCCATTATTGTTGCTGTTCTTGTTCCCTACAAGACATACTTGGTGTAGCAGCTGTTGCTGCCTACGCTGCTTTTCACGTAAATTATAGCAAAAATTTAATTATTGCATTGGCCGCTCTACTTTACTTTTGCTGCAAAGGCGGAAAGGGACGGAGGCCCAACTAACATACTTCCCTGGCCCCAGGCAGCAGGCGGCAGGCACTAGCAAAAGTTGTATGTCGAAAAGTATGCTACTAAAACAATTAGCAAGTCTTAGAGCTGGGCTATAATTAAACCAACAATGGGCTGAGTGGGAGCCCACTTCCTCCTCGAGGGGCTGCCTTTGATTGATGATGCAAAAGCAGCCAAAGCTAAAAACTAAAGCCAAGCCGGCCCCTTGGAAGTATGCAACACATAAGCAACTTGCAAAGGCGTTCAAGGAACACACTCTTCTGGGATTTAAAGGGCTGCGGGTGTGTATGTGTGTGTGTGTGTGTGTGGTGCAGAGCCTTTGTTTTACTTCTGACCCGCCGACAAACTATGCAGTGCCACAAACAACAACAAGTAGAGTCCGTTAGGCAGCATAAAGAAGTCTATATACTCTTAGATTATTAATATTAATTTATGTCAAGGTAAAAATTTAAAGTCTTCGTATGTCTAGGCGACATCATTTTATACAATTTTGGAATAAGTAGGATTTCACAATTAGTAGAATTACTTCTTTAAGAATTCAGACTTCGGAATTACCAGTAAACTCGTCTCATCATATCTTCTAAATAGGCTGATTTCGTTTTCTATCATTTGTGCTTTACTTTCACTTTTCATCAAATATTAAATTTAATAAATTTTAAAATGGAAATATAAATAGAAATCTATAAGCTGTCCTTTGTTGTTGATATTGCAATAGAAAACTATAATTATGATTTAGACTATTTAAGCAAAATAAATGTTTTATTGATTAAATATTCACATAACATAAATATGAAAGATACAAGTTTAAACCATTATTAAAATCCATAATTGAATCTGAAACCTTGGAGTGTTCCTTACCAATACATCTTCTATTGAAAATCTTAATGAAATTGCTTTTCAAAGTTAATAATATGAGTTGTTATAGAAAGTAACAAGCATCCCATCTAATATAATCTCAGATATCTTAGATCAGGCTTTAGTGTCGCTTCACCTCGTATATACCCACTTCAGTTAGTGATGCCCGAGAGGTAGCCGGGCAAATGTGTGTTATTACAATACATACACTTGCCTCAAGTCAGCATACCCCCTTGCCTCCTTCTCGTTTTTCGCCTGTCTGCTAAAAGGAAAAGAAAATGTTTAAGGAAATTGCAGCAAATATTTTGCTTGTTAAGTGAAACCCAGTTTGGCGAAACGCTTTCGCAGCAATTTCTTCAGGCATTTCGACAACGTCTTGGTCCTCGGTCTCGGGTCTCGGTTCCCTAGATCCTGCTCCTGCTGGTCCTGCTACCCCGGCTGCATTTTAGTTGCTTACTCCAGTAAAAACCCCTTCCACGACGCCGCCGCCCCTGCACTATTTGATGCATTTTGCATAAGCGCTGGGCAAATGCCTTTGCTGCTTTTATGCAAATTTCAAGCATTTTCCATGTCGTTACATTCTTCGTCGTGTTTTAGTTTCGCCCATAAATGCATATATGCAGGCGAATGTGTGTTGGCCGTGCAACTTTCCTTGGCATGCAATTAAAACTAAATTAGTAGGCCTCTGGGCCACATCTGGATCTGGTTGCAATCGCCGCTGTTGGCAAATTTGCTCTGTTTGCTAATTGAATTATTCAGCTGCAAGTCGCCAAAGTTTTTCCCCATCGCCTCCCTTTTTTGGTGGGGGAAAGGATGTTCCCAAACAAACTGGAAAATGAAGCGTAATCAAAACAAAGGTCCCCGTCCCCATCCGTTCGTTCGAAACCCTTTTTTTAGGTGTTGAACATCACCGCAGGGCCCAAACCGCACAAGCCAACTTTGGTCCTGTTACCGGTCGTGGTCCTTGTGCCTGGTCAGCAAAGATATGCACAAACAGGAGTAGCGGCAAACAAAACACAAAAAAAAAATGTGTCCATGGTTGAGCAACTTTCGGTTGTGAACACGCCCCTTACAAGCCGCCCCCTTCTGTGTTTTTTTTTCCCGGCAACCCCACATGCGACATTTAACCCTCGAATTGTGCTCGACGGACACATTGAATGCTTACACTTGGTCACGAGTTGTGCCTCCTTTGCTTTGGGATTTGTTGTAAAAAACTAGGAGAGCACAAGTTATTAAACTGTTTTTTTTTTTATAGTTTTTAAAACTATCTATGTTTTATACCTTAAAACATAACAAAACAATAATTGATTATATTATATATGATTGATATAAGCAAATTGATTTTAAATAATCCTTCAAACCTATACTTCTTACTAAATTTTAAGCAGTATTAATTTAAACCTAGACTAAATAGTAGCATTGTATAACGAATATATGAACCTGTGATACATTGAATAAATAATATAGCAAAATGTTTGATTTAAAATTATTCATAATTATTTTTTTATAATTGCCAATAATTTGTTATTTAATCAAATTATGTGACATTTTTCCCTATTAAAGGGTATCCAAATTCAGGTCCTTGAATCTTTTCCCTACCAATTTCTTCACCCTCCAATCTTTATATGCCTTCTTATTCCCTTTTTTCTCTCCTTTTTTGTTGCTCTCCACTATTTGATATTTGGTTTTTCGTTGCATGTTGATTTTTCGACTGCCATAACTCCCATTCCAATTCTCAGTCCACTTCAGTGTTTTATTTTCATTTTCGTTGTTGAAATAACATTGACATGCCGTCTTGCTGGTTGCTGCTTGCTGCTTGCCGGTTGACCCCTGCCACGACCCCCATCTCCTTTCGCCACCCATGCGGGGGTGAAAAGTTCTCCTTGGCAGGGCATGCAACACGTCTGCTGTGCCCCATCTCCGCGCTATTTTCTCTGTGAACTCCGATCCGAAATTCGATTTCCAGCTTGTGACTTGGTGCAACGTCTGCCGGCGTTGTTGTTGTTTTCCTTTCTGGATGACATGCAACTCTGGCCACCGGCTGTTTGTTGCTGTCGTTTTCGTTGTCGTTGTCGTTGTCGTGGTGCAATCGACAACAAAAACTGGAAGAGCAACAAATGTTGCCTCGACTGCCTTTTATTAAATAACGTTTCAATATTCCAACGTTTTCTGACATATCAATTTTCACGCGGCGTGGCCTGCATAGATGTATAAAGCAATGCACTGTGCGAAAAGGAATGAGGATTTCAAATATGAAGAATTATAAATAAATTTAAACATTTACATTTAAGTTAAGAAAAGAAAGCTTAGCTTGCAAAATATCCTGGAAACTGGTTGAAGACTTCCTTTGGTTTGCTTTAACCTTTCAGAAATTTCTATGAGATTCTTGATCTTATCTTATTCAAAAGTATAGTTTTATAATCGCAGTGCACTCGAATATATTTATAGATTCCAGCAGCGATATGAATAAAGTTTTGCATCTTGCTCCGTTTGCTTTTCCCCCTCGGCTGGCGTTCGTGTGTGGGTGACAGCAAATTGTTTAGATATGGCATGAAAATTGAAATTTATGTCTTTGCCATTGACAGATTGCTCGCAGCAAACACTCGAGTCGGTCTGCGGTTAGCAAATAAAGATTGTGCGATAGCGCAAGTTTTCCTGAATCGGTGTCCATGGGGTGTTAAGGATTTGAAAGCAAGTTGCCAGCTGAAAATGGATTTCCATTTGATTGTGCCGAGGGTTGAACGTAGCGTACATAAAACTCGGATCAATTTGAGCAATTGAGATTGGGGAATGGTGTGGAAATACCAGGCCATTTGTAGATTAACTTAAGATTTAAGGTTAAGTTTAAATTCCTTAATTTCCTTGCTAAAAGTTCATTTTCCCAGCTTTTCACAACGATTTGAATTTAGAAATTAAGTTTTCTACCTCGAGGGAGCTGGAAACAAAAGACTATGCTAATCCCTGGCTTATTTAACCTATCTGCCCAACCCATTTCTACTTTTTCTGCCCTTTTCCACCCAGTTAATTTTCCAACGTTTGCATTATGCAAAACTAAACAAAAGTAGGAAAATTATACAGAGAAAAACTACTTAGCAGCTAAGCTGCCGGTGTCCTTTGCCGCATATGCAAATCTAAACAAATTAATTCCAAACTGAATCCTTTGAGCGGCCAGGACCTTCCTCTTTTTCTGCTCCCATTTGGTGCCGTTGCAACTGCAACTTCATTTGCAACGTCAACGGCAATGCGCATTAACATTGTTTTCATTTGCCACCGTTTTACTTTTTTTTTTTTAATTTTTTGCTCCTTTTTGCATTTGAACAAACCGCTGGCGATGATGATGATACCGACTGGCGCAGCGGAAAGCGGAAGCAACTCTGCCCCAATCCCCCCTGCAATTTTTATATTTAACTTTTCATTCAACGCCATCTCCCGCATCTGCATTTCTTTGGCAGGTTCGCATCCGCCGCGGATAGTGGAGCATCCCATAGATACGACGGTGCCGCGACACGAGCCAGCCACGCTTAATTGCAAAGCCGAGGGCAGCCCCACGCCCACCATCCAGTGGTACAAGGACGGGGTTCCCCTGAAGATCCTGCCGGGCTCCCATCGCATCACACTGCCGGCTGGTGGCTTGTTTTTCCTCAAGGTAAGCGAACAAATATTGTGGGCGAGTGGAAAATTGAAAGGGGTTAAGGTGATGCCGAGTTGGTTAATAGAAATTTTTGGGAACTTTTTGGGGAATATTTCTAAACCTAATATATTATATGTTATATTTGATATATACAAAATTTATCTATAAGAACTAGAAGATTAGAACTAGAAGGAGTACATATCTATTGAGATAGGATACAGTTCCTAGAAAATGTTAAAGGCGAAAAAGAACACTAAAACCTTTTCAAAAGCAATGCAGTGAAGGTTAAATTAAAATATAATAATTGAATATGATCCTATATGTAAATAATTACATTTTAAATAATACATATAAACAATAAAACATACTAATAAATTATAAATAATCCAAATAATTAATATACAAAAGGTGCAAATAGAATCTAAAATTATTAACGTAAAATTCAAATGTATCGTAATTTTTAAATTCGCCACTCTCTTGTGAGCCTATTTAAGTGACCTGCGGTGTATTTACATTATTTTCCCTGGCTTGCATTTTTCTTTAACAGTCCTTCTCCTTTTATTTGCATGCATAATTATTATTTCCAAGCTCCAAGCTTTCGTTCATATTAAAAGAGATGGCGACAGCGAGGAAAGAGAGAGAATGACAGAGAGAGAGAGAGAATAAGAGAGAGAGAGGAGGAGACCCTGTCAGTTGCTTAAAAAAATATTCATTTTGCCGGGCCATCTGCTGAGTGATGAACAAACTAATTGCTTTTATTTTCAACTCTCAGTCCCCCCGCCCTGCCACCGCATCACCCGACTGTCTCTCTGTCGGTATCATTTGGGGAGCTGCAAAAATATTTTTGCAGAAAAATTGTTCAGTCGACGCTGGCGGTGGGCAACAACTTCATTAACGCAAGGTAAACAAACATTAAGCGGGGAAGTGGGGAGGGGGAGAAAGTGAGAGAAAGGCTGGAGCGTAAAGGAAAACGACAGACAGACAAATAAAGACGTAACGGATGCTGGCAGAAGCGGAGCCAGCAAAAGTCAGCTGCAGCCTGATGAGCTCTGATAGGGAGGGAGCGAGATAGCAGAGCACTGAAAGAAAATTAGCAAGAATAAAAACTTTACAATAATTAAATATTATTATTGGATACCATTCAAAGTTTTTAACGTTTTAATGATGTAATTGATAATAAAATTAAGTTCCTGATAATTAAATTATATGGAGTTTTAGAGAAAACGTTTTTAGAGCCCCTAAAAAATATTAAATTTAAAAATAAAATTAACATTTTAAAATTATTAAAATCTTTTAGGAGCTACTAATGATTTACCGGATGTTATGATTGATTGATTTATTTTAATTTTATGCAAAGGAGCGAAAAAGTTAGCTCAGAACAACAATTTTAAGTTTAATATATATTAATATTTGTATATATAAAAATTTCAAATATAATTAAGTTTTATGCTATTTTTAATTTTTTAATTATTTTATTTTTATGTAAATTAAACATCTTTTGTAAAATATTCAAGCAAGATATGTGTTTTGAAAATCTCTACGGTATTGAATGTTCAAAAAAGGTGTATAAAAGTACGCAAAAAATATTTATGGAACCCAGTGTACATTTTATAATTACGATAAATATTTTTAAAGCATAGTTTTAAAAGAATTTCAAACTATTTAGTAATTTCTGTAAAGCATCCGGATATTTTATTTCCTACACTTTTATATACATTTTCTTTCCGTGTAGCAAGTATGAGTGACTGCTATGAGTGACTCCCTGGCCTGGACTGGCACGGACTCTCTTCTCCTCTTTCCCTCCGCTGAACTGAGCAGAGCACTCAGCAAATTTACGACGCAAAAAGCCAACGGGAGCCGCGTTGATTATGCTGATGATGCAGTTGGAATCGCAGTCTCAATTGCTGGGGATGGAAACCGTTGGTTGCGGGGACTCGGGATTCAGGATTCAGGGCCAGATCCTGAGCAGTGGGGAATCGGGTCTGAGCTTGCCACTTTTCACACTCGATCTGCCGGGATGCCTTGTGCTCGGCGTCTGGCGCTTATGCATTTGTATTTGCTCTGCCGCATGCCACTGTATTTGTTTATCACTTAAGTGCAAAAAGGGATTTGAGCATTTTCCTCTGATGTTGCCACTGGCATTTCCAGACTCCGGCTTCCGCTGCTGCCTGCGAAATGTCTCCATCCCTTGGTTCCTCTTCTTTTTTGTGGCGCTCTTCTAACGACTTTTAAATGAATTAATTCCTCTGGTGTCGTGGCCCCATATCCTGGCTTCTAATGTGTTTTTGCCTTCCCTCTACGGGGTGTGACAATGTTCGTGCTAAAAGAAATATCTTTGTAATTGAAAGAAAAACTAATAAAGTGTTCAGAGTTGAACTACGGATTAGGAAAGGTAAAGTATGGTTACTTTTTAACTTATGGAAAAATATTTAAAACTAAATTTACCTAACTTTTGTACAACATTTAAAACTTGCTGTTTAAAATATTTATTTTATGTTTAAACTTTAAATGGAATCGTTTAGAAATATATTGTTCTAGGCATAGCCGGACTCTTTTTAATATTCTGCTGAATTTTATGGCAGCTCGCTTAGCGGGTCCCTGACCTATCTTTTTTATTATTTACAACTGTTCCCGGCATGTAACACTCTGTGGAAATGCTGCACGAAATTCCAACTGAAACACAAATACAAACACAAGTATATTTCACATCATTTCATTGCTCCCCAGAGGCATAATTTAAATTCTAATTCCGGCAGCTTTTCCCACTCTGCCAAAGAGGACAATTCATCTTACTTATAAGTGCCAGACCACTTCGAAGGCAACTTCAACCAGACATTATTACTACTCGTCTAACAAGGAGGCCAGTATGCAACACTATCAAATGTTGCTTCCGAGCAGAGCGGAGCGGGCGGGAGATGAAAACAAAATCCCTCTTTAATTTAAGGGGAAAAAAGAAAGTTTTCCCATTCTTTTTTTTTCGGGGAACTTTAAGTGCTGCGAGGAGGCGAAGCAGAGTGGAGAGAAAAATGTACAAGCGAATAGGGAATATGCAATAAAATACAAAAGCATGTACAATGTGTATGTGTGTGAGTAGGAGTTTTGGGGCCAGCAAAAAAAAAGGAGCGGCAAGCTGGAAGAGCAGTGAAAAGTGACATGGCGGAGCGAGCGTTGGGAAGACAGACAATAATTTACGTAACTGCACGACAGGAGAATGAGACGAAAAAAAAAAAAGAAGAAACGAAGCCAAGGCAAGACACTCACACATTTGTTACGTATGTCTGCGTGTGTGCCCAAGTGTATATGTGAGCAGCACTTTCCTTGCCTTCCACACTTCATCTGCTGGAAAAGTCCTTAAAGTGCTGCTCTTGGTGTTGAATTTTGTGATGGAATCACCTTAACCGCAGGCATATTCGGTTAAAAAAATCGATTTTTTGAAGATTGAAAAGATAGGTGAAAACTATCAACACTTTATACACTTTTATAGATGTTTAGACTGTGCTTATCCGGCTCGAAGGACCAAAATGGTCAAATAAAAGTCATTTATATTGGTTGAGATTTTTAAAGAAATTGATAACATTTTAAAATATATTTTACTTCATAAACAGAGCCCTAAAATATTACTGTCTGTCTGAATTAATTAATATCAAAATTATTAATTATTTTATTTTAATATATAAATATTTCAATATATATATATTAATATGTCATCATAGAGTCCCAAGTTCCCTAGCTACAATGTCAGTGGATGCTGAGACATCATCCTTTTCCACGTCCTTGACTAAAGTTACCCAAGCTCCATATTTGCTCAGTCTGACTCTCAAGTGCTTGCATGCATTGCGTTCTCTTTTTATCCCTCATTCTATAGATATATCTTGCTTTATTTGCCTCCCCATTTCCACACCTCTGGTCCGCCCTTAACGTTTATTTAAATGTCTGCCACATTTGGCAATAGTTTCTTTCCCGCAAACTCCGTTCCCTCCGCGAAAGTTCTTATCCTGCTCTAAGGAGGCAATCAAGTGGGACCGGGGGGTTGGAGTTGGGCAAATAAATCAAAGCGTGACTTTGGAACCGAGCTGATTGCATTCTAGAGGTGCGGCCGGAGGACGTCTTAATTAAAAAGCCGTCGAGGCTTAAAAGTTAATGCCCGGTTTCCCCTTCATCTCCTCGGTTTCGCGGCGATGAAAATAACTTTATGCGCTGCACTGTACAGTGAGCACATTTTAATGAGTTTACAAACGCTCGACACATTCGCGGCTCCATAAAAAAATCTTTCTCTCTATATATATGTATATGTATACGCGCATAAATAAATAAATACAAGGGCTTGAGCCGAGTTGAGTGGCGAGAGGCTTGGGAGTGAGTTGAGTGGTGTGCTCCGGGGCCAACGCTGCGTATGAGTTATGTTTTTATGAACGAGGCGACGATTTTGGCGTCATGGTTTTTTTTTTCCACTTGCCTCCAGGGCTGTTTATTAACTCGAGGTGTGAGTGAGTAATGCTTTTGAGCCGCGTTTAATGAATGGGCGGAAGGAACTGGTGCGGTGGGCCGGAGAGCAGGGCTTAAGAAATCCCCCTCTGGATGATTGAATTAGTAAAAGGGCGAAGGGCACAGGCTCAAAATGAGAGGAAGGAAAGCGGTTTTTTTAATGAGGAGATTAACAGGAAAGTGGGAGCTGCGAGGAAAAGCTGCAACACTTGTTAGAAGGAATAAACAGAGGAAAAGAAATTAATTTTAAAAATTCTTTTTTTACGAGGTTTTACTCAAAAATTTTTAAATGAACTTTGTAGACTTTATTCTATATGTGGTATAATATTTAGTATTTCAACTAATGTTAAATAATTAATCCAAAATTTAATGTTTCATAATTAATCAAAATCTTATACCAAAACTTTTTTAACGATAGCATATATTTTACTCTAATTTAGAATTTTCTCAGCAGTTACTAACATAAGCGTCCTGGAAAACCTTATAAAATTATATTGCTTCTTTCAAACTTTAAATTAAATTAAAGTTCCAAGTTAACTTTAAGTTCTGTTCGTATAAAAAAGTGCCCTAAAAAGCCTGTTGCTTTTTCCCCCTCCTGGAACACGTTTTCGAAATGAAAGCAAAAGCGTTTTTTGGCCAAAATCAACCCGCCAACGAACCTGCAGATTTGCCTAATTCCATTTCGTTTCAGACTCGTTTTCAGGCTCAATTAAAACCATTTACACGTCGCATTTTACACGAGCTTTAAAATTTAAACCAAATTATAAAACACTCAAGAGTTGGGGCTAAAAGTGCGCACAGGACGTGAGGGGGAGCGAGGGAGCGAGCGAGTGACATCCCGTCTCCCTCTGGCGCACGCACCAGACAATTACGAAATGTTACAACATGAAAACGGGAATGGCTCCCAAATGAAATGTTTGAAAATTTATGGGTATTTTAAATTAAAACGGAAGCGTGTTTTCAACGCGCTTCTGTGCACACACACACAAACACACACACACTCGCACCGTGGAAGTCACACAGATACAGCCAATATATTTTATAGCTTCCCCCCTGTCACCCCGGATAAAAAGATTCCCCACCATAAAGTTGCACGTAGCACACGGCAAATATTTTCCCCTTGCTGCTCCCGTTCTAATTTTTTCCCCCGCTGCTGCTGCTGCTGCTGCTGCGGCTGCTGCTCTTTGGTGTCAAATCAGTTTCAATGTTTGCACGCCCAACAACAACAACAACAACAACAACAACAGCCAAGGGACAGCAACAGCAGAGCACAACAATAACAACAATAAATATATAAGCAGAACAACAGATCCGCTGAGCACAACCAATTCGCAGGAAATCGCCTGGCTCAAGTCATTAAAGATATAAATAAATTTATGTGACTTTTGGCATTGTTTTCTTTCGACTTATTTTTGTGTTTCTTTTGCTCGCCTTTGTTGCTCCTTTTTTTATATCCTTGTTTTTTTTTATACTCCTCGCAGTCAGACATTCGCAAAAACCAAATTAAATTTGCAGCAGAAGAAATGTTCCCAAGGAAAGTGACTAAATATAAATGTGGGACACAGTGCGTCTCGAAAGTGTAAAATGGTTTTTAAATTACATTTTTCCTAAAGATATGTTTATATTATAAACTTTTTTCTACGATTTTTGAACAACTATTTTTGATTTAATTAAAGTTTATTTTATACTTTATCTATTTAGTTAACAATTTAACTCTTTAAAGTATTTTGTATTTTCTGTTGTTTCTTACTTAAACAAATTTCATGAACAATTCCCGCTTAAATTCTAAGAAACAAAACCCAACATCGTGAAACGATCTGCAGGTGTTTTTTATTTCACAAATTTACTTTATACTTTACGGTTGCCATTGCAACGTATTTTGTTTTAATTTTATTCGAGGCTTATCCCCTACTCTCTGAGGTCCTGGCAAGGAGCCTCGGCTGCTTCCCTCCCCCTTGTAATTCATTTCAATTTTTAATAGGAATCCTCCCCGTGCCTAGCTAATGAGCTTAGCTCTGGCTTACCTGTGCCGGGCCCACGTTGCGTATGCTGAATATTCAGCTCGCCAGTTGATGATGGTGCAAATTGGATGGAAATGGGTCAGCGGGAATAGTTGGCTCGAGTTGGTTAAGTCGGTTTCGTTGTCTTATCAAAGTTGACAAAGCTGAGTAAAAGCAAAAGTTCAAGCGAAAAGTGGGATTTAACTTTAATCTGACCTGATTTGAAAGTGAAAAGTACAGAAAAATAATGTTGCCTGGTTTCCAGATGAAAGGGTCGGCTTTTGGCTAGTGGTTTTGAGAAGAGAAAATGGAAAATAAGCTTAAAGTAAAAGTCTTGTTTCTTATTTCAACATAAATTTTACAATTAACAGGAAGCGTAAAGATGACCAATATAGATTATTTCCTTTCCTCCTCTCTTTCCCCTTTTAAAGGTATAATATTTCTGTCATGATGAGACTTAAACACGGTTTAGTGTTGATAAATCAGCTAGACAAAGGAGGGCATCTTAAATGTATCTATCTGTGTGTCTGTGCAACAATACATTACTATTACTTTGTGCCACGTAATCTCGTTGCCTTTGAGCTGTTGTTTTTCCCCTCTTAGCCGCTGTTCCGTTCGCATTTTCCCAGCAACCCGCACATATGAAGTATGACAATCGAGAAGCCTGAGGCGCTCCAACTTATTTGTTTTATAAAGCGCACCCGCGGCTCAAGGAGCACACATCCTCGCTGGATGTGTGTGTGTGTGTGTGTATACAGCTGGGGAAGGAAGATTAAATGAAAGAATAATACAGCTGAAGAACCCTTTTGTCATCTTCACTTAGCGCAACACTTAATTTCACTTGGATGAGGCACAAGTTGTGTAAATTGTGCGAACTTTGTTGCTGCTGCTGCTTCTGCTGCTACTGCTGCTTCCTTCTCATTTTATCCTGCTGCAAGGAGCAGATAAATATGGCACACAAACACACAGACAAGCACACTTAGTTTGACATTTAATTTTAAGCGCATGTTGGGGAATTCTTTTGTGCTCCGAAAAACAAATAAACAAACAGTGTAGACAACAAACACAAAAGGGGAGGAGAGCCCCCTGGAAGGAAGGGCGCAAGGACATGTAGTAACTATAAAGTTGCTCGAGAGACATTTTATGATTTGAGCACTTGAAGGCAGCAGACGCGCAACAGACAACAGATTGCTGACTGTTTTATGGCCGGCAAAAGCCAAGGGGTTCGGCTCAAAGGAGGATGTTTCACGAATGACGAAAAGCAGGTCCTGCCGAGCCGGCAAATCAACGTCTTGGGGTGCTGGCGTCTGCGTTTTGCAGCTTCTTGGAAGATGCCATTTGTGAAATTAGAAATCCGGAATGAATTTTCGAACACAAGAGAAAAATGAATGGAGGAGTTTCTTTAAAGTCAAGAAAATGACTTTGTAATATGCATTTGAATTTACTCTTAAAAGTAAAGTTAGGAAGTTATTTAAATAATTTGATATATTTCTTAAACTCATATATCTCCTATAGTAAAAATAAACGATTATAGCTCCAGGGAAAATAATATAATAAATAAATAAACAAATAATACAATAATACAATTAACAGATCCTTAAGTAAATTTGATAGACATTTATTTAAATAAAATACTTAAAAGTCATTCTTAAACTAATTTTAAGGCAAGAATCCTAGAATTATACAAGATTTAACGATTTAAATTTAATGAATTCAAACTCCTTATGAAAACCCATATACCCAAAAACTTTTCCACATTAAAACCCTATCCATTTACTAATAAAACTTGCTCATTTCAATTAAAATTACTCGCAGTTGGCCCCTGCTACACTCGTTCATTTCTCAAGCCCCTCAAACCCCAACAATTTTACTCCATCTTGTCTCTCCAGTGCTTAACTCATTCTTATGCCACCGTCTTTTTACTTTCACATCTTTTTGCAGGTTGTCAATTCACGTCGCGAAACAGATGCCGGCATCTATTGGTGTGAGGCGAAGAACGAACTGGGCGTGGCAAGGAGTCGAAATGCCACGCTGCAAGTGGCGGGTAAGTCAACGCAAAGCCACAGTCCCCAATGTCCTCTACACAGAAAAAAAATAATAAGAAAACATTGTTAGATAAAAATACACATATAAAGATAAAAATATATTTTTGCGATAGTTAAGCTTGAGAAAATTTAAAGAAAAAATAGAGATCTATTAATTTCCTTGTCCAAATTCTGTACACTGGTCCTCATGATAAAAACGAATTTTGGGTGGGAAAGCTTTTACTATACGCCTGATTTATTATATGTTTATATTCAATAAAGTCATCTATATCTTGAATTGACAAATCTTTAAGAAATGGAAATATATTTAAAAAGTATATATAAAGTAAAATATATTTATAAACTCACTCGAAACAACACAGATATTTTAGATTATTTTGAGTAAGTTTAATAAGATTTCAAATTTTATTTCAATCAATTTTTAGACTGCAGAATCCTTAATTTTTTTGTCTCTGTGTACCTACACTCCTCCTTTTAGAGCGTGTGGTGTGCGTTTTTAATATTCTAAATTGATGTTGATTTTTGCTGCTGCTTGTGCTGCTGCTGATGGTGTTGTTGTTGTTGTGTCAAGAGGGTTGGGGGTTGGGGGTGTTTGTGTGAGGGGGCGTACTAGCTTTGCCCTTTTTTTGCAACCAGCAGCCGAGGCACCACCAATCCCCCCCTATTCGCACCCGCTCCCGCCCACTTAACTAACTAGCTGTGGAGCTGCTGCGTTTACAAGTTTTACGCTCGAACGCACCCACTTGTCTTCACAGAGGTCTCCTGCCGACCCACGCCATCGTCCTGTTCCTGCCCCTTTCGGCACGCTCTATTGCTGCCTCCATTAACCCGTTTTCGTTTCAGTTTTTCTCCTTTTTTCGGTTCGTTTTTTTTTGCCAGCTATTTTTTGGTTTTTCAAGCTCGTTCTGATGGCCTGAGCTTTCTCTTGCTTTGGGGAAAAAATTGTGTGTGTGCGGGATTTATTAGGCCATATGCCCAAAAAAAAAAAGAAAACACAGTGGTTTGCCATTTGTGAGTTGAGACAGGTCTCAGATCAGTTTTGATGGGAAATGTCATGGGTTAATGTGCGGGCAATCGTAGCAAGCATAACTATAAGAGATAATTGTTAAAACTTGAAGGTTTCTTAGCTTAACAATAAGGGAAAGTTGATATTTTTCTAATAAAAGCATGGATCCTCAATTGAGACAGAATTTTCAGGCAGTAATCTTAGACAAGATTTTATTTCAATACACAAGATGGAGACAGTTGTGAGCTTTGATCATGATCTAGCTCACATTAGCTTTATAATATATTGACAGGTCCAGGATCCTATTTCTCTACACTTAAAATTTGGGATCAAGGAGAATAAGAGAAAGTTATATCCCGATATCACCCATTTTTCTCCACACTCTTGTGGTTCCCTGTATCGTCGACAGAGACCGCCACTTTGTCTTTTGTTGGCTAATATTTCTTTTATTTCCCTGTGCCTTTTCATTCCCGTCCGTCCGTCTGTGTGTCTGTCTGCTTGTCCTTCCGCCTGTCATGTCCTGGGTCTCCTCCCACATGAAAATCGATATTGCTCAGTGCGGAGTTTATTTTGCCTTCATGTTAGATTCCCTTCCTCTTTATTTTTTTTGTACGTTCGCCTCCATTTCGAGTCTTGTTTAGCCTGAGCCCGAGCTGGGTTTGCTTTTTGCGGTATATATCCTTGGGGAATATTTTTCAATATTTGCATGTAAATCACGAAAAGCACGTCAAATTTGTTTGCTTGGTTAAAACGTCGTTATTGCGGCTTGCGGTGGCTAAAAAGCAGGGGGCGAGCTTGGCAAAAGGCGTTCACATTGATTGGGTTAGGCAATAAAGGAGGAAAATGGGGCTGGAGTCGGGACAAGAGCAGGACCTCGAGTCGTAGGCGGGCGCACTTGTTCACGTGTTTTTCTCCGCTTTTCTTTCTTTCCTTTTTTTTCATTGGTTTTGTGGTTGGGAGTTTGTCAATAGTAAACATAAGTTGCACATTGTGTGTACATATAAGTATACACATTTGATGTTGTCAGCGCAATTTCGCTTTGAGCGCTGTCAACACACACGCAGCCTTTGACCTGATATTAAAGGACTCCCTCCGTTGGATGGAAGATGGGTGAGTGAGTTCTAGGAGCCACATGCTAAAGAGCAGGAATTAGAAAATTGTACGGAAATTATTTCCGGCATTTTCGCAACCATATGTATAATTTGTTGGAGGTCTTACTAGACGTGATTATGGTTATTAACTACTGACAAAGCGAGAAATGATTGAAGGTTTTCGCCTTGGAACTAGCTTAGAGTTTTATTAAAACATCTATTCAAAAGGAACTTTAAGTATTTGAGCACACATTTAATCCTTAACAATTGTGTAGAATTCCCCAAAACACACCTAATATTACCCAATTAAATTTGGCAAATTTAGAGATGACGCAATAAATAGTAATCACGGCACAACTTTTCGTTAGTGCTTCTCAATTATCCCGAAACAGTCTGTTCATTAGCTTAAATTGATCACGTCGCTGACTTCAAGTAGTTGCCTTTTCTGGCAGGCTATCATAAATCTCTCCATAAACAAACACACACACACATATTATGGCCACGATAAATATAGATAAACGGTCATTTATTAACTCATTATCAGCAGCTGTCCGAATCCTGCGGCTGGAAGCGTTTTGCACCTTTGGAGCGGCGTGGCACGGCGCGGCGCGGCGACTTTTCCGCTCCGACGAGCCTCCAACGTGACCCCACCACAGGGAAAATAACGAAACGGACAAGGACGAGGACGAGGCCTACACAACTTTTGCCCAATGGCACTGAACCTGACACTGATTATGACTTTGATTAATTTATTGATGGTTGGCGTGTTTCCTGCTGTGTGTGTGCCTTCAAGGTTCGAGGTTCCGAGTTTGGCACAGGTTTCTATTAAAACTTTTGCCAGGACTTTAATGGGGTCGCTGCTGGGAAGGGAAGGGATGGAAGTTGGCCAAATTTCCCATCAGTTCTCCTTCACGGCTGCTCATGCCGAGGCACTCTTTGATTCATGCTGATTTATTACGCTTCAACTTTAAATTTAATAAAAGTCATGGTTTTAGCACATTTTTGCATAACCAAGAAGGCAAAAACTAAACCAAAGCAAAAGGAAATCTCAACCGAAAAAAAGCTCGACAAAAAAGCAAGAGAATTCGCTTATTCACTTTGTAGATTACAAAAAAATAAAAGAAAAGCGAAATTTAATTTACGTAAAAGCTGCTTTCGCTATGGATTTATTCGCTGAATATACCCGCATACGTATATATATATTCTATATATTTTTTTCGCTGCACAAAAGGTTGCTTTTGAGGGCAAACAAGAAGAGCCGAAAAAAGTAGAGAAATTTACTTGGCTACGCTTTTGGAGTGCTTGAGAGTTGCTTGATTTATTACACCAGAGTTGAGTTGCCCCCCGGAACATCCTTCTGCTATATGCACACAGGACAAACAGAGCTCTGAGGTGTGTGCAAATTACAGCATTCCCCTCTGACCACACACAGACACACAGACGTACAAAGGACGATAGGGAAGGAGCAGCAGGATAATTCTGCTGCTCTCCGCTTTTGTCGCTCCAAATCTGCGACTGCTAAAGCAAAATGTTGATAATACTCTGATTTACTATGCAAAAGGCGGACAGCGAAAGAGAGCTTTGGAAATGCGTTTCAGAGGGAAGTGCAGTCGGAGTGATTTTGACATAAAATGGAGCAGAGGAATAGGAAAAGAAATCCTTTGAAATGGAAGAAATAAAAAAAAGCATAGATACTGACAGCTTTTGGGATTTATATAATATCTAAAAGGTTATAGCAAAAGCTTCATCCAATTTTAATACAATCTACACTCCCATATTGCTTTTTATTTTCATTTATTATTATTTTAGACTCTAAAAATTGATATAGAAACACCTGGCCTTAATCGAATTCCGGTCATCAATTTATTTTGATGGCCAAATTGAATCAAATCAAATTCCATCAATTCCCTCATCGAACAGCATGGAAATTGAATTAAAAGCAACGTAGAGAAATTTTTGCATGAAATGGATTTTTTTCTTTTACAAATTAGAAGGCCATCTTTCTTCGCCTGCTCTCCTCGGTCTCCTCGAGGCGTATAAAAATCACATTTATGCCATTTACCAACAATTTATCTTTGCTGTCAGGCCGCAAACACGCGCTCAGGAGAGGGATAGCCGCAGGTCAGGGCAGGGGACACAGGGACACGGGACTGGGACACCGACGTGGGGCATTTATCATGCAAAAACCCCCTGATAATTTATAACCACCCGTAAATGGACAGGGGCCAAGCCACACACAAACACCACACACTCAGTCTCAGCTCAGTCTCTCCGTAATAATCATTTGCTCATCTTTCGTCCACTCACATGACAACATTCTCCTCCTCCCTTTTTTCGTTGTCCAGTTCTCCGTGATGAGTTCCGCCTGGAGCCGCAGAACACCCGGATCGCCCAGGGCGATACCGCCCTGCTGGAGTGCGCCGCGCCTCGGGGCATTCCCGAGCCGACAGTCACCTGGAAGAAGGGCGGACAGAAATTGGACTTGGAGGGCTCGAAGCGAATACGCATCGTTGACGGCGGCAATTTGGCCATCCAGGATGCCCGGCAGACTGACGAGGGTCAATACCAGTGCATAGCCAAGAATCCTGTCGGAGTGCGCGAGTCCTCGCTGGCCACGCTCAAAGTGCACGGTAAGCGGTTTAACCCTTGAAAAGCCATGGTGTTATTTTATGTACATTGAGAGCTTTTACTAGAATTTTAAGTGGAGTTTTAAGTACTTTCGGGGGATAAACGATTATTTTTGTAAAGATAAAAGTACTTAATTTTATTTTGATTTAATTTATAATCGAATCTTTTAAATTTGTTTTTAAATTTATGAATTTTTCAAATCAAACTACAAAATTCTATTGAAGTAATGTAAGAGAACCCTTGAAAATATTACAAATTTCTCTGTTCAATTTTGAAGTAACGATTTTTTAATAGTAGTTATTTCTAATATTTACATTTAAGTATTAGTTATTATATATTTCCTTACATGTATTTCTTTTTATTCAACAAATTGAAAAATGAAAAGCGTGCTTTTGAGGCTAAACTCCTTGCCTTTCTAGGGTTAATGGTTAGAAAAAGGGTCTCGACCGCCACCCAATCGCAGCTCCTCCAATCAATGTGTCATGTCCAATTTGCTGGAATGTGACTTGGGTTGGGCTCTGCTTACGTGGTCATATGGGGTTGGAGGTTTTTTGATTAAATTGCCGCTTATCATTTCCCCCGTTGGCTTATTTCCATTGCAGTCAAGCCGTACATCATCCGTGGGCCGCACGATCAAACGGTTCTGGAGGGGGCCTCGGTGACCTTTCCCTGCCGAGTGGGTGGCGACCCCATGCCCGATGTTCTATGGCTGCGAACAGCCTCGGGCGGAAACATGCCATTGGGTAAGTGTAATGATTTCTGTTCTGAATCATAATAGAAATAAGGAATGATTATAGAAACTTATATTGATTTAAAAACATTATTTTTAAAAGATTTTAATAAAATGTTTATCTTTTAAAGATCGCGTTAGTGTTCTGGAGGATCGAAGCTTGAGGCTGGAAAGGGTCACAATCGCCGATGAAGGTGAATACAGCTGTGAGGCGGACAATGTCGTGGGTGCTATCACAGCCATGGGAACTCTGACTGTTTATGGTAAGTTATTTTGGGAAGATCCCCAAACCTGATATCCTCATGTTAGACAACCGCTAGCCGAGCACTTTAGCTAATTAGTCTACCCATGCTCCTCCGCCCCGCACTGACACTGTAGCCCCCCCGAAATTCATCCAACGTCCTGCGAGCAAGTCCGTGGAGCTCGGCGCGGACACTTCGTTCGAGTGTCGCGCCAGTGGAAACCCCAAGCCAACTATCTTCTGGACTATCAAGAACAACAGCACACTCATATTCCCCGGAGCCCCGCCACTGGATCGATTTCACAGTTTAAACACCGAAGAAGGTCACTCGATATTGACGCTCACCCGATTCCAAAGAACGGATAAGGACCTGGTGATACTGTGCAATGCCATGAACGAAGTGGCCAGCATTACGTCGAGGGTTCAGCTGAGCCTGGACTCCCAGGAGGACCGACCACCGCCGATTATCATATCGGGTCCTGTGAACCAAACACTGCCCATCAAGTCCCTGGCCACGCTCCAGTGCAAGGCTATAGGACTGCCAAGTCCCACGATATCCTGGTACCGTGATGGCATACCCGTGCAGCCTAGCTCGAAGCTGAATATCACAACTTCCGGGGATCTGATAATATCTGACCTCGATCGCCAACAGGATCAGGGTCTCTACACTTGTGTGGCCAGTTCCCGGGCCGGTAAATCGACGTGGAGTGGCTTCCTCAGAATAGAACTGCCCACCAATCCGAACATTAAGTTCTACAGAGCTCCGGAGCAGAGCAAGTGCCCCACTGCGCCGGGACAACCCAAAGTGCTGAATGCCACGGCATCCGCTTTGACTATTGTCTGGCCCACGAGCGACAAGGCTGGCGCCTCGTCCTTCCTTGGATATAGCGTAGAAATGTATTGCACAAATCAGAGCAAAACCTGGATACCCATAGCCTCGCGACTCAGTGAACCGATCTTCACCGTCGAGAGCCTGACCCAGGGAGCTGCTTACATGTTCATCGTGCGAGCTGAGAACTCCCTCGGCTTCTCGCCGCCCTCGCCCATTTCGGAACCCATAACTGCCGGAAAGTTGGTGGGAGTTCGGGATGGCAGCGAAAACTCTGGCACCTCTCAGCTCCTTCTCAGCGATGTGGAGACCCTGCTGCAGGCCAACGATATCGTGGAGTTACTGGAGGCCAATGCCAGTGACTCGACCACCGTGCGACTCTCTTGGGACATCGACAGTGGCCAGTACATCGAAGGCTTCTACCTGTACGCCCGGGAACTGCATTCCAGCGAATACAAGATGATAACACTGCTCAACAAGGGTCAGGGACTCAGTTCCTGCACGGTGCCTGGACTGGCAAAGGCCTCTACGTACGAGTTTTTTCTTGTGCCATTTTACAAGAGCGTCGTAGGGAAACCCTCGAACTCCAAGCGGGTGCGAACCCAGGAAGATGGTAAGGCTTTCGTTGAACCAATCAACTCATCCTTTAGTTTATATTATTTTAAATATTATTAAAGTTAGTTTATATGCTTTGATTTTGATTGATAATTAAAACTAATTTTCCTGTTTTATTCACAGTTCCGGAGGCACCACCATATGGCATGGAAGCCATACAATTCAATCGCACCTCCGTCTTCCTGAAGTGGTTGCCCCCGCAACCAAATCGGACTCGTAATGGTAAGTAAATCTATATTTTAATATAATGTTATAAACTGGAAAATCCTTAGATTTGTAAACATTTTAAAAAATTACCAATTAAGTATACAAAAAGTCCTAATTTGCTCTGAATAATAGACTATAATTTTGCTTGCTGATTCCCCCCAGAGATTCATAAGTAATCCTGTCACTTCCTTTGTCAAAATACCTTCACTGGAGCGTTTCAATGCGGATGAACTCGCTCTTCCTTTGTTTACATTTAATTTCATTTGTGTGAGTTTTTGTCTCTCTCCCTTCTGCTCGTCCAACCCCCTCGGAAAATCGTCATTGAACAGGCATCCTCACCAGCTACAATGTGGTCGTCAAAGGCCTGGACGTGCACAATACGACGCGGATATTCAAAAATATGACCATAGACGCGGCCACCCCCACGCTGCTCCTGGCGAACCTCACCACGGGAGTCACCTACTATATCGCTGTGGCGGCGGCCACTCGGGTGGGAGTTGGACCCTTCAGCAAGCCGGCTGTCCTCCGCATCGATGCACGCACCCAGTCCCTGGACACGGGCTACACGAGGTGAGTGGAGTGCACCGGGAGAAAAGGGAATGTTACTCTTGAAATTGCACTATGCTTTTGAAGCAAATCTTCAGTCCAAAGTACGATTATCGTATTATACGTTTTAGAAAGAGATTCCCTTTAAGCTAGTGTAAATTTCGTCAAGTG
This sequence comes from Drosophila punjabiensis, assembly GCA_008042585.1. NCBI lineage: Eukaryota > Metazoa > Arthropoda > Insecta > Diptera > Drosophilidae > Drosophila > Drosophila punjabiensis. The sequence goes on along the minus strand of VNJR01001946.1, from coordinate 216,562 downwards.
TAACTCCCTTTTGTGTGGGCATTGTGGGGCTGCTCATTTGACTGCCAAGTGTCGCAGCGAGGTCCACATCAATCCATTAACAGGCAACGACAATGGCCAACGACTTTTGCGACCATTAAACTAAGCCTCCGCCCGGGCACGTACACAGCTCCATCCGCAGCATCCCGATAGCCGTTCTCATTCCGGGCTCTTTATTGTGTTGTCTATTGCAGATATCCCATCAGTCGTGATATTGCCGATGACTTTTTAACACAGACCTGGTTTATCGTCCTGCTGGGCTCCATCATTGCCATAATTGTATTTCTATTGGGCGCATTGGTTCTATTCAAGCGCTATCAATTTATCAAGCAGACCTCGCTGGGCAGTTTACATGGTGAGTGAACTTTAATTTAAATTTATATTTATTTTCCTTCCCTCTTCCCTTTTTGCATGGTAATTGCTTGTTCTTTTTTGTGAGAAGATTTACAGGCGGGAGAGGTATTGGTGTTCAATTTAGGGTGTAAAGCGTTTTAGGGCTTCACGAGATTGTAAATAGGAAACATAATAAGTGTAGCTATAATATTGAGCTTGGAGTAAAGATTAAAAGTATAACAATGGCTTTAAATACTTAAATTCTTTTTCGTTAAAATGAAACTAATGCAAGTACAAGTAAAATAAATATATGCTTGAAAAGTGCAGCTCAAATTTTTTCACCACACAGTTTTGCTCCTTCTTAACTTTGATGGGACAATCTCCATTCCGGTCTGGGACATGCAAGCATTTTGCTTGCAGCTCCTCCACTCCGTAATCTATGATTTATGACTCGAGCATTTATGGCCGGTCTCAATTAGGTTGCCATTTTGTAAGCCACAATAACTGCAGACACAGGACACGCACTCATAACATTGTAAAGACTCAAGGAACCAAAAACCAAGGGTAATAATCTTTGGCAGTAAGCCACAGCGCCAAGGTTAAACCGACTATAAAAAGATAAACAAGCCACGATAACTAGAGCAGCAGTTGGGGTGTTTTTTTGGCTTTTATTTTGGAGAGAAGGAGCCACCATAAAGGGGGTCCTGTATCGCACATAAAAACGACAAACGCTCACGTGAAAATCACATCAATTGTCTGGCTGCAAAAGTCTCTAAATATAGTAAGAAAACAAGGAGTTTGTAGGTTTTTAGAGGGGTCTAATAAAGTTACCCTGTAAAATTATAAATGAAACTATTTTTGGTTTATGGAAACTATAAATATTTATAGGTTTATATTACCTTATAACTAAAGTTCTTTCTTAGTTATTAGCCAGATTATGAACTCTAATAAAACTAGTTGGTAACTCTTCGAGCATACCCAGTTTAGCTTAACAACTCCAGGGAATTTACAATCTCGCTGGAAAAGGGCGTGCAAAAGCTTTTGCCAATTGAATATAAAAAGTAATTTCCGTCTTTTATTATTTGCACGTTACAACGGCACAAGCTGAGGAAAAGCCCGGGCAGTCAGTTCTCCGTTTTAGTTTTAACGAGCCGTAATCATTGCCAGCACAACACACATAGACGCCATTCCGATATATATTCAGTCTCCCGTATTTCGTATTTTTTTTTTTATTTCAGGCAATCACGCAATCGGAACCGTGCGAAAGTTTCCAACATTGCCGCTAAATGGAGGCGGAGCCGTCGGTGCCGTTGGCTCAAATTCGACAGCGGCAACTGGCCCCAATGGTCTCTGGATCGATCCCACCGGCGGCGTTTGGCGACAGGGATCCGGAGCTGGCGGCGGCGGCGGCGGGGTTGCAGGAGCTAATGGCACATGTACGACAAAGGAGCAACTTCCGGGATACGCACAGGCCACCGCCCAACAGGGACAACAGCCAACGCTCCTGCCTGATTACGAGAGGTGAGGCCCGGGTTGTTTATCAGCTCAGGAAGTTGCCTTAATATCCTGTCTGCGCTTCGCTGACTGTTTAATTACAATAAAAATTGGCTAGCAAGCAGAAGGCTTAAATGGGCAAAGGGAAATGCGAAAAGGGATGGGTGGGTGTAGGCACAAACAAGAAATTATTTATATTTCCATATAAATTCAGTTAATGAAAACCATGAGCTCCATGAGAAAATACTTACAGGAAATTAATTTATTTAAAGATGCTGAAAAGGACTTAAAGAGAAAAGTATTTTGCTTAATTCCGAATAATTTTTTGTTTTCTGTGTAAAAACCAGAGCGAGGCTCTTTTGGTTTAAGTAAAAGATCCATCGCACTATTTACGAGCTGGATCGTAAAAAAATATATATATTTTGTGGGGCTGCAACCGCTGGATCCTTAAAATTCCCCCACCAAGGACCGAGCCACCCTCGAAAGCCACCGCAGCAACAACAAACGCCATTAAATTGTTACACTTGAACGGGTTTTACTTTGGGCCTTGGTAACTTACCCCGGCCTCGAACTGTTTACGTTTCTCGAGGGGCAGGCGGAGGGGTGGCACGTTGGCAGGAGGGTGCACTGCAGCCGTTATTTAATTTCCATATACGCATTTCATTCATATTTCCCGGGGCTGTTTTATCTCCCTGTTTCCTTTGGCTGTTGTTTTATTTTTCCTCTCTGCGGTTCTCCCTTAAAGACTAATGAGTTTTCCTTTTGGGGAAAATGTAAAGCAGGCAGGGAAATCTCACATTTCCTTAAATTTAAAAGATTCCTTAGATGTAGAGATTAAAAATCCCTTAAATCAAAGCCTCTACAGCCAGATACAGCCTTCAAATTCCAAAAATATTCCAAAGAACAGGTCGACAACATTCAAGAGCTTAAACTGTCAGTGAAAACTCTTGAAAAACTCTCAAACTTTTCAATCCCAATATCAAATCTTAACTTTCCGCGAACTGACGGACCAATAAAGAAATTTCTACCAGTTCGTCAAATGATTCTCGGAAAACCTCGTGAAAGTTTACCCGAAGGACCTAAGAATGTCTCCTTAATAATCTTAATTCCATTGAGCCTAATCCCAGTTCCATATTCAAGCGACCCACTTCCACTTTCCTTGTACTTCTTACTTTGGAATTTATAAAAAGGAAAAGCACATTTCCTTTGTTTTTCTTTTGCTGCCTTAAAGCTTAATGTACCGTTGCGGCAACAATAATAAAACAAAGCAAAAAATAAGAAACAGAACAAAATAAAACAAAAATCCAAACAAGAGGCAATAAAAAAGTGGCAACTGCTGGCGACATATTGCTGTCCTTCTCCGCTTACACCTGTCTGTCTCTCTCTCTCTCTCTCTCAACCCGGAAAACTTTAGCGTATTTATTTGCGGCATTTTACGCATTTATTTGTTTAGACTTCCCTTGCTCTGCGTTTTTTATGAAGGAATATCCGCCACCTTCCACTTCACTTGCAATTTGGAGCATTTCCTACCACCCTCGCATACCAGGGACTTCCCCCTCGAATACCGTTGCCACTTCCGTTACGCGATTTTCATTATTTCCGTTTCAATTTTTCCGTTGTATTCCTTCGAACCGAAGTTCTTCCTCTGTTGCTCACTTTTAACAACGTTGTAAAGTCGTAAAAAGTATAACATAAGCAGGAATACACAGAAACAGGATCTTCTTTTATTTCCCATGTTTACATAAACACTCCCCCCGCCCTTTATTTCGTCCTCGACCCCGCGGAACACGTGCGAGGAGCGGCGACGTCATTACCTAAAATTTCCAATTAAAATATTTAATTTCTTTCGCGGGTTGTTGTCTGATTTTGGGGGGGACGAGAGTCCTTGCCAACCCCCCTGGAAAAACGCAATTTTCACCGCTAAATTAACAATTAAAAATTGATAGTCCTCGGGGAAGGGACTCGGGACTCTTCAGATCTCCATATTTTCATATTCCCCCGGTGTCCTTAAGGCCACAGCTTAATAGTCTGAGTAATTTCGAATTCCTTGGCACATTTTGAGGCGTTCTCCGAAATGTGTTTTATAATTGGGTCAACCGTATCGGATATAAAAAGATGTCTTTGGGTTAGGGATATAAAAATTCGAACGAATTTTCTCAGCTTTAAAATTGAATAGAGGACTTCGTATCCTGTATCCTTGGCAGTTGCTAAACTATCCAAGCCACCATGAAATTACCAAAACTATTCGCCTTTTCCACCCATCCTCTGTCCGCCTCGGTAACGTTTCAGTAAATTTTTACGAGAACTCATTGGGAAAAGCAAAGCGATAGATAAGCATTATCTCATTAGCTAATTAGTGTGCATAAATTTGAGCAATAAAAAGTTTTTCTCGCTGCTTTTCCCTCTGTCTCAGGGAGCGCAAACGCTAATTTTTTGTGTTGCCAGAAACTCGCATGGATAAAAGTTTGATTTGAATGCGAGTCCGGTCTTGCCATTTCCATTTCCTGTTTCTGCTGCCACGTTAATTCCTGCACCTCCTCCTCCTCCTTCTCCCTCTAATTACAAAGTTGGGAAATGCTAATGGGGAAATTTGTGTATTGTATTTGCCATATTTAACCAAATTGCAATTGCTACGGTACAGCCAGGACGAGAAGGAGGTGCACAAAGGGAAATTGCAGCAGCAAATTTTTAATGAGCAGGTGTGAGTGGGGAATAATTTCCGGAGTGGCATTCACTGCCTAACAAAAGCAATTTCCTCCCATCAACAACAACATCGAATGATTTATGAAATTGGTGATGTGAACCCCAGACAAGCATAAATGCACAGAAAATTATTTGCACTGAAAGATATTGAATGAAATTTAAAGGGATAAAATCCTTAATGAGGGAAGAGTAAATTATATTTCTAAAATATTTAAACAGTTCAAAGTTTGTTCGAATTAAGTGCCTTTTCCAAAGTACCAATTTGGTTACATTAATTTGGCCATCTCGTATTATTATATCTGGCCACACTAGAGTCCCTCGCTTCGCGTAAAACTATAAAAAGTTCGGTTGATTTAGCGCATTCTTATTATTCACTAAATATACATTATATTATAATCTTAAGGGGATAGTTTACTTATTCTTTCTCTGGATATTGATGCACCTATATTGAAGGGAAAATCCCAGCAAAGTCATCACACTATTTATTGATTGTATAAAAATTATACAAAAATCATTATACTTTGAAGGATGATTAAAGTGAATTTTATAATTAATTTCTTTTAGATTGGGATAGTTATCATTTAACCAACGAACCCAGTTGGAAAATTTTTAGGATTAATTTGTAATATTTTCTACAGTGTACATAAATCATACTTCATAGTCTTCCTGCTCTGAATCAATTTTAAACTGTGGCCATTCCACATCTCTCTCTCTCTTTCCCATTGCAGACTCTCGCCCCTGAATATGCCCGATTATGCGGAAGTCGCCTGCTCCACATTCAAGAGTCCCACCCATGGAGGACCCTCGTCCGCGGGCGGGCCATCGTCGGCCTCCCTGTACGATAGCTGCGGGGCCTATGCCACCACCAATGTGGTGGCCAATGTCAAGCTCTACCAGAACCGCTATGCGACAAAACCCAACCCGGGCGGCAGCAATAACAACAATCACCAGAGCAATGACTATCAATCGGCTGGGATGTACTCGGCTCCGCCAAGTGCTCATTACGGATGCCTCGAATCGAAGCAGCAGCAGCAGCAACAACCCAATCTGATGACCACATCCACGGCCAGCACGGCCATTGTGACCTCCTCCCCGGCCAAGCTGAAAAAGATCAATATAACCGAGAACAAAATGGATCAATTGGATGCCACGAAATCGGAGCGGACGAATCCGTTTAACCAGCAGCAGCAGTTGCTCCTCGCCAGCAATGCGTTGAAGCAGGGACTGGGAGCCTATGCCAATACCACCTTGGCGGCCCAAATGGCCAGTGGAGGTGGTGCTGGGACCCTGAGGCGCCAACGGCAGCCCAAGACGCTCTACAAAAGCGAGAATAATATATTGGGAAAGTCTGGATTTAGGCAGAACAATGCGGGTGCAGGCACAAATCCAGGTTCCACCAACGGAGGAACCCTCGACTTTCTAACCGGCGGTCCCCCATCCGATGCCGGCGACTACTCCGGCCTGGGACTGTGCAACTCCACCAACCAGCTGCTCAACGACTGGGCCTCCAGTGCCTCGATCGCAGCTCCCGGGGACTATCATCATTTTGGCAGCAAGCAGCCGAGCAAGCAGCACTTGTACGTGAAGGCCAAGGACGGCACCTGGTCGGCAGTCAGCTCGGATGCCTACCAGTCCTTCAAGCATCAGCAGCAGCAGCAGCATCATCCATTCCTTGCCGGCTCAGGTGACAACAACAAGTCCTTAGCTAGTGTGAACAGCTTAGCTGGCGATAGCAAATTCCTGAGTAGTTTCGGTTCTAGCGCCAATGTCTAAGCCATAGCTTAAAGCCCACTTAACCGCTTGGGTCAATAGTTGCTCAATAATTTAGCGAAGATACATCCAGATAGAGTCGGGACGTTATCCTCGAGGATTGCGTTAAGGATAAAATGTAAGCGTTAATACTTAATATCAGCTTGCAGGTGGAAGTTGGGTTGTGTTTGCGAGGGTTGCTTAGGGTTCCTTAAGAATATATTTTTTATCTCCCTCAAATATAGTTTGTGTTATTTTTGAAAATGTTCTTATTTCTGTAATGTCAAAAACATTTCCTTCTCATATATTGGGTTCATCTTATATTACTCCTTGTTGTGATTTAGAAAACCCATAGAACACTTACTTAATGTTAGAACCCTTTTGCTTCTTCCTCATGAAAACCAACCCTTAGATCTCTTAGACTTCCACCAGTTCCACAAGTTCATCCAATAGAAATTTCAAAATAAGAACAACAACGAAAATGTATGTAAAGATATACAGACAAACCCAGAAATATTGGCTTGTAAATATAATTCCCTAACTATATCTATTTATTAAAACCTTAATCCCTCAAAGCATTTAGAGTATTGCATTTGGAGCAAGCAAAACAAAACAAATAATAATTTACACCCCAAGCCGGAAACCATCTCAAAATAGCACAGCAGTAGTTAAAGTAAGTACAGTAAAGAACCCAGAGGAAACCGTCGGAAGTTTTCAGCAAAAAATTAAGAACTTTTGCGTGAAGTGTTCCCACAGGAAAGTAAAACGATATTAAAGCCAAACAAGAATACCCAACCCTAACGAGCAAATCTTAATTAGAGTTATATAAACAATGCACGAGGCAAAATTAGTTGTGTGATGGATAAAAAAATAATAACATTGAAGAGTCACCTCCCGCAGAAAAGCTAAGGAAATGCTAATAATAAGGCTGTTAAATGTAAAATATCATAAACGATTCAAAAATGAATGACTAAATCTACATTTAAACCATGTAATTAAAGCATTAAAATGTAATTAACTGAGACTAGCATTAGTTTGAATAGCTAAAAGAGGAACGAGAAAAAAAAGAAAAACCAAAAAGGATTACAGCAAATAATGCGATATAGCTGAAAAAGAGAAAGTAAATTAAACTAATCAATTAATTGATAAATTATGCAATGAGAAAACCTAAAAATAAAGACAACAAAATACTAAAACAAAAACCACAAAAGTGCGATTCATTATTATAACGCATTTAGACGAAATATTTAAATACAATCATTTTTGGGGCTGAAACAATTTTTAATTTCTTATACAGTTTATATATTATTTTTTGCTCAATTTAGATTGTTTGCTTAACAATTAAGCTTTCAAATATTTGTTTAGTCTTCTAGATTTCCCAATTCAAAATAGCCACTCGGATAGATATTTGCGGAAAAATCAACCTCTAATTTTTGCGCAAATTTTCCATTTCAGCAGCCAGGACCATTTGGCGTCGGCACAGTTGTGCCTACATGGTTCTGGACAACTCGATGGATTTTGTGATTTGAATTCATTGCATTCGCGGGAGCGGGAAGGAATCGCAGGTAAACCCAGCTATTTTGCGGACTGGCCACAAAACTCTCAACTGATTCCCGGCCAGCGGCACAATTTCCATTGCTGACCAGCTAATTAATTATGCACTTTGCCCGCCTGCCGCATTGCCTAATTTGTCCTACAAAATCATTAATGTCGGGATCCCAAACAGACATTGTCTTTATCCCCAGCCCCTAGTCCTAAACTATAAACATTTGCAATTGGAAATTGGCGATAAACACAGAGATTTCACTTAAAGGTCTGCCTTTGTATTTTATTGATTTTTGTTGGTCGCTTTCGGATTGCAAAACAATTCTACAAATTGTTGCCGACAGCTTATGTATGCCTGCTCTTGTTGTTCATATTTGTATCTCTCTTTGAAATTTCTGCCAAATGATGCATTAAAATAAAATAATATATTAATGCTTGCATGGCAGCAGGCAAATGAAATGAAAATCAATTTGATCAAATGAAGCGTAATAATATTGCAAGTTTTTTCTTTAATTTCATTTTGTTAATTCGAGCGATAACATTGGCATGATTTTAAAATGAATGCGCTTAAAAAAACAGTTGCAATGCGGATGTCATTAAATGAAAGCCTCGTTTCATAGTAAAAATGAATGCTGAACCGTGGAGAGTCAGTTGTATATGATTGCTACTCAATAAGTTCAAAGTAAAATCTAAGCACATGTTAAATCCCTACTTTGTTCCTTATTTTCCCGGAGAATTGGAAACTTTAACTGCACTGACGGCTTATTACTCTTGGCTGAACTTTAAGCTTTTGCCGCTCGAACCGCAGCAGCTGCAGCCAATGCCTGGCTAATGTATCAGTGACCGGGCCCACGCCATTAGCCTCGACACCCCCGGAATTCGGACGGATGCCCCCTGATTGCCCCAGCCCTGCATCGTACATATATATGCTCGTATATATCCATCCCCCCATCGACGGAGGAGCTAGCCAAGCCGAAACTACAAATAGCCTTAGTGTCCGAAACACTCGCCGGCAGTGCGTTGTGCTGCTGCTATCCTGGCCAATACCAATTGCCACTGGCCAGGCCGATAAATAAGCCCAAATTTATCATGGACATGGGCACAGCGCACACACTCGGCTCGGAGCCTGTGGACTACTGTCCCATATATCGTGGGACCATAATAGCTATGGCAGCCTCATAATTTTCGGCACCAAATTGCCCGATAGGCGTTGAAGCGTTCAATTGAATGTCGTCTAGCCGAAAAGACCTTTCCTTAGTCCGACGCCCACTCCCACTCGCACCAACTATTGTATAATCAAAACTAATGGTCTATAAAGAATCAATTCTCAATTTGTTTAGCCAGCTGCTGCCCCGCATCGTATCGAGCCGAGGATACGGACAAACAGGACAATGACACAGCCGGATAATGCTGCAAAGCGCTCCCTCCCATTACGCCAACTAAAAAGTTTCCATTTTCCCTCCGCACTTTCCCAACGTCCTGGCGCTTCATGTTCGTGTAACACATGTGACAAATAAAATTTAAATGCATTTTGTAAATAATTTTATATTGAATTTGTTATTGTATTGGGCGGAATGTGGGTTGAGAGCAGCATGTGCGTACAGTAAGTATCATAAAAATTGGGAAGGACAGCTGCATAGGCTTAAATATGTTTCACAGTGGTTTTAGCATGTAAATATATAAATTAAAGCATGCCATAATGCAGTTTTATTCATTTATTAATTGTTTTTAATATTTTTTTCCCAACTTTCCCTGTATCAATCGTCACTGTAAGTGAATGTAAATAGCAGCCTTATTAGCGATATTTGCACAAAATTAGTTTCCACAAATTTTGGTGCATCGTAAAAACATTGCCGCTGTGATGTGAGGACTGGAATTTTTGATTTGATTGTATTTAGTCAGTGGAGTGTGTGAGCAGGAGCAGGATGATGTGGGGGCTCTGCGGAGCACTGATTCAGCAAATTTGCCATAAAGTTTAATCAGCAGCTTTTGGCAGAGAGCACAAGAAAAAAGTCGTAAAAGACCAGAGAGAGACACTCACATGCGGGGACAAAGTTTTATGCGCATTTGAGTGACCATAAAAATGCTCCATGGACTCCCATGGAGTGGTCTCAAGCCAGAGGAAAATGAGGATAAATTTAGCAGAAGCTATGTGGACTGTGACCAGTCTCGTTTCCGATTTTTGCCGATAAGAAAATTATGCTGAAGCCATTTGATAAGATTAGCGAAGAACATTTCGTGGTCACAAAAATCCAAAACAGAATATCATCATAAATGAATGAGGGCACATTTAGTTTGGGAATGGTAAAGTTCTGGGGGTTGGTAAAGAAATTATATAAAATTCACATAAGATTTACAGAAAATTGAATTATTTGAAGCTTGCTTTTAATCAGCAAAAACTGCATTTTTAAGCAATAGTTTAACAATAATCTGAAGTTCTGTTAAAAGCACATAATAGAATTGCTTTTAATGACCTCTTTAAATTTTGGGATATTTTTGTACATTTAAAACTTAACCTTCTCACAAATTGCTGCTTAGAAATCACAGTCATGGAATAGACACCAGTCCAGGCACGTTTTAAACACTGATTTTTTCTCCCTTTTTCTAAAAACAAGTGACGTCTGCCTCCACACACCTTCGCTCTTTTTAGCGCCCAGAATGCAAAGCAAAGAAATTTTGTAAATTGCCTTTTGTTGGCTGTGCAAAACCAATTTCATTTAGACTCCCCAATGGCTAACAACAGCGAAGGCAAAAATGTAAGTGCTGCAGACAGAAAATCGGAATAGGAACAATGTCCAGGAATTTTGGGGAGGAGAAAACAAAAAATTCGGGCAAATCTAGTGGGGAATTTTCGTATATTGCGAGGCAGAGCAAACATTTTAATTTGTCCATTATGTTATTTTTGATTTTTCGACTCTTTCGACCATTTTGCTTGCCATTTTTCCCCATACACATTCACAACTTAATTGAAAATGGCCAGCACAGCTTAGCAGGACCCTCAAGGGTTGATTACACATTTCTCGTCTACTTTCTCCCCAGAAGTCGAGAGCCCGTACATACACACTAATTAAATGCCCCCAACAGAAACTTTTGGCTAGTAAATGAAATGCTGGCCGTGGTTTCGGCTTTAAATGGCTAAACTTACATGTCGAGTTAGTCAAAAAGTTTAATTTGCCCGTCCCCGGGTGCTCCTGCCACTTCAACTTCTTGTTCTTGGCCAGTTCTTGTTCGTCTTCGGCCCTTGGTGAGTAATTAGTAAAATGCATTAAAATAAATGAGCTTGAGGAGTGGCAGAGGGTGCACCGGACAAATGGAAGTCACTCGGAGTAAAGTTACCTGTTTGGAGTGACTGCCCTTGTGACTTGGAACTTGCAAATATTAAATTTAGTTCTCATGTAACTAGAGTAAAGTTTTCAAGTAGATTAGTTTATTTAAAGAGGATACTGAAAGGGTTTTAAAACTTATTTAATTATTTAATTTAAGATATCTAAAGTGTAGATGAAGGATCTACCAAAATCCATTTAATTACAACAATTTATTAGCAAGCTGCAATAATAAATATTTACAAGAATACAACTCCTACTTGCCTTCTTTTGTTTCTATTCATAAAATCGGTTTATGGCTCAACTTTTTACAACTCGTTTATTCAATCAACACATTACCCGCCTCCGGCCCAAAGGATGAGCAATGTATATGTATATCCAGGACCAAGGACCAAAGAGACATGACAACCTGGACACTTGAAAGGGACTGCGGGGAAGGGACAATGCGGAGACAAAGCGCGAGACATTTCAACAGGCCATAAAATACATTTCGGACGCCTTTTGTGAGTCCTTTGCCGCGGGCCTTTGCCGTTGTAATTTCTTGAATGTGTCAGACGTCGCCTTCGCCGTCGCTGTCATCCTCCTTAGCTCCTGCCTCCTCTTCCCAATTTTCTCCCCTGTTCCACGTCTATTCTAATTGCAAAATATGGCGACAATTTCAAAGAAGTTAAGGACATTGACGCCCCTTAGACTCGCGCTGCCAGGGGATAATACAATTTCGAATGACATTTTCGGAGCAGCGTTGTAATAAATATCCCGAGCTGGGGTTGGAGGCGCCAAGGATGGGTCGCCGCCCCACTTGAACCGAACAGAACCCGCCTCGTTATGTAATGGATACTTAGTGGCCGTAAAGAAGAAGAGCTTCCAGCACAAAAATGCAAACAAAACTATTAAATGAGCATAAAAAAGAAGGCACTACAGACCAGAGCTTCGACTAAGAAACACCCGTTTCTTATTTGTATACTAAATAAAATGACTAAAATATAAAATAGCAAAAATATATACACATCTTGTATAACTGAAAAATTATACTTGGTACCTCAACGTCTAAAGATTTTTAACAAACTTTAGAGATTAGAGTACATAATGTAAACTCCTCCCTAAAAGCTATATGCCTCCTATTTTCTCTTCCCTTTCAAAAAAATCAAGAAGACAGCGGTGTAAGGAAGACCTAAACCTAAAACTGAAACCCTAGCCAAATGCGAGAAAACCCTCTGTAGTCCAACCCCCTGTGCCATTGTTTCCCCCAAGTGTATAGCTCCACTTTATGAAACGTTTTATTATACTAATTTGTAGGATGGCAATGGTCGAAATGGTAGCCAGTTTCGGTTACATCGAATGGCCAACTAAAAATGGCAATTTGCCATTGCATGAAATGAGCATGGGTCACAGGAACTGCACCACTGCCAACTGGGGTGGATGTGGATCCGTGTGGATCCCCTCCAGCACACAACCGGGAGCACACTTCAGTCAAGTCTCTATTAGCAGACAATGCCCTTGAGGGGCGGCAGTTGCTGAACTGGTTTCGGTTTGATTCTCAAACGTGGCCAACGGATCTGTCTCCTAATGCATATGGAAAAGGAAGGAAGGTAGTTATGTGCATTAGTTACAGGGTATGAATGGAACTACGGTAAATTGGGGTATGTTGATATCAATTTGTTAATATAATACCATTTTAGTTGGAAGTTTCCGTAGAAGAAGTTAAAAAATAAGATAGTTATAAAAAAAAACTTTAATGGTTTCAAAATTATATTTAATTTGCCAGATTCTCTCTTCTTCTAATATTTGTAACAAATGGATGATAATAGTATCTCTGATTGAATTATAAATAAATGTATCTTTTCCTTCCAAAATTTTGCATTACTTGTGTAAGATTTCCTTGAATTTTATTTCAACAAAATTCTACTAAATGTTAATTTTTAAGAGCCGGTTTTACCCTCATTGAAAATCCTGGTAATGCAAAATAGTTAATGGGAGAGCTAACATTAATTAGAAATCGGACGCTCTGTCAAATATATTCCAACTTGACAAAATATCTGACGATTTTAGAGAGCAACCTGAAGAACAGGGGAAGGAAGATGTTACTATCTTTCTTTCACAGAAATGAAAAGAAGCTAGACAACCCAATTAAGGCACTACAAGTTTACTTGATATATATCTTTTATATAGATCTTTTACTTAATTTAATAATGAAGTTAGACTCCAACCCTAAGAGGTATCACTAGTTCGTCATACAATCCTTGCATTTTACCTTCTCACCGCTTTAAAGGTCCTCACGAAAATTGTTAAAGTGTGCACGGGTACAGAGTGTGGTGGTCCTGGATTTTCGCCAGAGTTTTATTAAAATGCCATTGTATGGGTCCGTTGGTTAGTGTCCAAGGCCCAAGAGCGCCAAGTGGACAATGCGCCACGCATTGAGGAGTCCTGTGGAGTCCTGTGGAGCCCCCCTTGGACCCCCGGCACTAATGCACACACTCACACTGCGACAAATGCTCGTTTGGTGGATCGTTAGCATTGCATTTCAAAGGGGGTGCAGGGGTGCGGGAGGGGGCTAGGTAATGGGGCACCTCCCTTTGGGGATTGCCAAGTTTTAACGACTTTGTTTCCGTTACGTCTAATTTAATGAAATTCGTTTTGCTTTTTGGTCTCGCTCCCTTTGCTCTGCTCTCTCTCTACTTTTTGCCAAGTTTTGTGCATAAAATTTTCAAAAAAGGAATTCTAATGACTTGGGCGTTGTTGCAATAGTCTCGTCTTCCTCCACAAGCTCTTGTTATTCATGTTTTTGGGTCCGAGGTCCAGACTGGTCCTTGGTTTTCCTCTACTGAAGCGTGTGTGTATGTCTGCGGTTCGTTTTTCAGTTCGTTCTATAATATTTTGTTTGCTTTCTGATTTAATGATGGAGGTACGTGTCCCCACTTGTTGGTGTTCCTTTCCCTTTTTTGTTTTTTACTAAACATGGAAGGAAGACATTGATTATAATGATATGTCAGGGGTTGTGTGTGGGTTCTCAAAGGGTATTGACTGAATGAAATGTTAATGTACGGGGCGTAACCTCGATTACTTTTACCGATAAGCAAACGATTATGGCGCTCTTAGCAATTAGCTTACTTTTGCTATAAAGGTTGGGAATAATAGAGGACTACACCCTGTGATTTGAAACTATAATGTGCTCTCACTCTTTTTAGAAAGCAATAAAGGTATATTTGACTTAATCCTAATTGATCTTCAGTCTTAATGTTGCATTTGTTGCATTTAATTTGATTAAACTCCGAGTGTAACCTATCGCAAAATCTCTTAATAAAAATTCAATTCCAAGCCAATCCGTTGCATCTTCAATTACGTGCAGCCCATAACTAACCAGCGAATATCAATTTCGTTGCATGTTGCACTTTGGCCACGCCCCCTCGCAGGATGGGAAGACCATCAACTTGGGCAACAACATAAAAAGTGAATAAGAAGCGGAATAAATTTATTCGGTGGGTAGCAACGCCTCAAAAGTTATAACTATTTGTGCAAGATATATACGTAGGGGCCGGGGGGAGGTAAACAAACTGATTTGCATTTATGGAAATGGCATTTTAGCACACATTTCACCCCACCGCAGTCACACAGACAGCACGTCGTAATGGCGTAAAAATGCAAAAGGCAAGGAAATGTCTGCGGGAAAGCGGGAAATCCCTTTCGACCAACTCAAATAGAAATGTCCAGAGGATGTGGGTGTTTGTGTGTGTGTGAATGTGGCATAAGTAAATATTTATGTTTTATGTTAATGAGAATATGTCTGACTTTTTGCCATTTGAATATTGGCAAACGGTTGCGAATGCCTCTCCCAGGACTTTCTCTCTTTCAATCCTCTCCCCCCTCCAGCTGCATATATTTGTTTGTGTTGGTGCGGTGTGTGTGTGTGGGCTGTGTGTCCTGTGTGTCCTATGTGTGCTCGGTGTCCTGGCCCCAAGAATGACAAATGCGTCGGGCTCTGGTTAAAGCTGCGGTTGCAGCTTGCATATTTTTCATTCAACCAACAAGCAAACAAATGCACGACTCTGTGGTTTTCGGGGGCGTTTGGCGAGGCCGACGGGGGGCGTGGCACATCGGAGCTTGTCCTCATTACTTTATGTTATGGGCCTGGGCATGACTTTCGCTAGTAGCCGCCCAGTGGCTTGTTTGCCAATAATTGACAATTTAATTTGGCCAAAGTGTTTGGGCGGCGGCGATAAATAAAGAGGAATGCAATGCTGGAAAATAGGGAAAATTGTATGCTAATTAGGCTGCGGAATATTAAATACGCTTTCGAGGAAAATATTTGTTTTGTTTACGCCTTCTAGGGGTGGTTCCTTCAATTTTGAAAGCCACTACTTTAATCTGGTTCATCTAAGTGAAATTTTAAATCAATTTAAAGATGAGTGCAGTAGTACATAAAAATCTAATAGAATATTACAATCATTGGTAATTATTATTTTACATTATTATAGCAAACAAAAAATACCCTAATGTGCAAACAAACCAAACAATTTGTTCATTAATGCCGAATATATGTGCTTTAGTTTAATTTAAAACCTTTCATTAACCTTGTTTCTCGTAAAAAAGTTAACAAAAGAAAGAAAGTTGTGTTACAATCCGCCCTCATCAATTAACAATGAAAGGTTAACGAATGAAAATATGTTGACATTGGCTTAAATTGCAGCTTTTAACTGGTTTGATTTATTTAGCTATCAGTTTTTGTGGCAAGAGGTGAGCCCGACAAGCCTATTGAAATGCATTCAAAAAACGCAGCCAATCTTTTCGGGCTGTTTTATCAATCAAGTGCTTTATATGGTTTTTGTTTCCATTCTTCCGGAAATCATAAAAACTGTCAACGTTTTTTTATAGGGCATTCATTATTCGACATTTTTATGCTTATATTAATATAAATACATTTTTTGCATGCATATTTAATTAGTTTGTTGTTTATGGCCTCCATGAAAGTTGTTTGTTTTGTCTTTTTTATGTTTTCTACTATTTTTTTTTTTTAAGTTGTTGTTTGTGGTCTTTTGTTGTTGTTTATTTATTTAACCCTTTTTTCGCTGATAATATATTAATGCTGCACTGATATGTCGCTTAAGCTGACGTTTAATTAATTTTATTCATTTTTTTTGCACTACGCCAGGATATTAAAATAAAAACTGCATTATTTTTGCGGCTGTTCGTGTTAATGAAAATTGTATTTGTACAAAAAAAGAATCGAGTTAAAGAAAAATTGCGATTAAGTAGACTAATTCAATCAAAACGAATATACATTTTAAATACAAGTAAATGGATTTCACGCAGCGTTTATTAAATATATTTGTTGCATGAAGCACTGAATTTAAAGTGCGTTTAAATCAATAGAGAGACACTTGTAAATCTGTGAACCTGACACTGAAAGAGTTTAAATTAAAATAAGTTTAATAAGAACAAAATATATTTCATGCCTCAAAGCCTTGTTACTTGATTTTTATTGTTTAGAAAAATGTTGAAAAAATGTTTCTCACATCAACAGGATATTTCTTTCTAATCAAGATATTTTTAATTATTTATTTTTTGATTTTTATATAGAGTTGCGTATATTAAGGAATACTGGGAAATCAGGCATCGTTTATTAAATATACTTGATGCATTAAGCACTGAGTTTGAATTGATTTTAAATAAATAGAAAACCCCTTGTAAGTCTGTGAACTCGACACTTATTTATATCTTGCCTTGTTTCTGATTAAAATTTTTTTTAAATGTTTCCCACATCAACCTAAGTTTTCTTTCTAAACAAAACCTTTTTATTTATTTATTTTTCGAGTTTTATAGGGTTACGCATATTTAGGAATACTATAAGATCCCATAACCTGCAGATATTCCGGCAGGAATCATTATACTTACATGTGGGACTTCCCTCCTTGTGCCTAAGGCCATGCCATCTATTTAGCGTTAGTTCAATAAACTTTTATGCTAAAACCTTGCCATTCATTCACGCGTCTGGGGGTAAGACAACAAGGAAAGCGGGTATAAATATGCCCAGGCATGTTCCCAGACACTAAATGTGGAAGGGAATAAGGTTGGCGGATTGGCTGGCAGGGGTGGATGTGGGTGGACTGGCGTGTGGACACACATTGAAACCAAGATTGTCAACAGGGGCGCAAGCGAAAGTGATACAGGGATTTTCCACAACGGCAACACGATGTGGCAGGAGGCTCCAAGTAGACAGCGGGAATCGTTCCCGTCACTCCTCCTGATGCTGAAGCTGATGCTGATGATGATGATGACACGATGGGATGCCAGGAGATGGGGGGGGGAGGCTCTGCGGAGCCGGTCTTATGTTTGACTTCGATGCTGAAATATGCATTATAGTTATGGTAATGGCCTGGCTGAAAACTACCCATACCGCTCCACTCTTCGGAAGCATCAGGAAGCTGATGTCAAAATGATGACAGGCATATTTACGCTCCTTTCGTGCTCGCTTCAAATACCCTAACCGAAAGGGGGTATTCGGGGGATTTTCAGAAAGCCGGGAAAAGCTTTTGGAACTGTTCTTAACTTAATTGATAATTTAAAAGTCACAAAAATAAAATATATGTTAATTATATAATTATATGTTAAGGTAAACATAAAGGTTTTCATATCCAAACAGAACAATATAAATGTAGCTTCAAAAGTAAAAAACGAACCTTTATTTTAGATATTTTCTTTTTAGATATTTTTTCAAATGTATAAGTAGTTACATAAACGTTTAAATATATTTCGATAAATTTGCAAATATTTGAACTTATTTAAAAATTCTTGTATAGTTAGAGTAATGATTCTTCGTTCAGTTACCTTTTTGCAACATTTTGTCTTTTGCAGCTCACCGTCATTGTTTTTTTTTTCGCTTTCGTCGCTGTTTGCTTGCTCGCCGCGTCGTCTTTGGTTTTATGGCTTTTCTTTTCATTTTCCATGCCGCTTTGCGCAAATTTTCAGACCCGAGAGACAGAGACGGAGCGAGGGTGCCACTGACAGGCCGTGCAAGGTTAAAGTGACAAGTGCGATGATGTGGCGCCCAGTCCTGCGCGCAGTAAGGTTAAGGTAAGACTGAGGGGGCTCCTTGTTATGGCCAACATATTTGCGTCGCGACAAAAACAAAATTACGTGCAGCCATCAGCCAGAGAGTTGGGGGGGAGGGAGAGGTGCAGCGGGAGAGGAATAAAAACTTTTCCAGACTACAAAACGAGAATTGTTCTGGTTGTACCTGGTACTCAATGGGGTACAAGGGTATATGAAATATATCGGAGACCTTACACACGATGAAAATAATTAAATATTTATAAATCATTTTCAAAAAATTTCAATATAAATAAGAAGTTGTCTTTAAGACTATGTAATGTATATATAAACATTAAATTATGTCTTGTGAAGGTTGTATTTTGAACAAGTTTCTCTAAAGAGGAATATTATAGATAAACCTTGTTATGAAGGAGGCATTTCTTTAGAATTATTTCGTTTATAATATTTATGTTTATCAAATAATATTTACATTAACAAATATTATTTGCTAAAAGAGCTTACAGTTCATGTCAATAGTAGGTATTACCAGAGTCGATTCTAGAGCATTACTCGACATGTTTTTCATGTTGCAACTGTTGTAGTTGCACTTGCGCTGCCTTTGTTGCTGCTCGGTGTTAGTTCGCTGTTTGACTGCGGCTTTTGCCTTTTGTTTTTATGCCACAGTAAAAACACTGAAATGCGATACTATTGTTGCAACAATTGTTGCTGCCTTCTTGTTGTTGCAGGCACATTACCCAACACCTCGTTGTTTGCCGCTGTCGTTGGTGTTGGTGTTGTCGTTGGTGTTGCCGCTTGTCTCGCACAATGTGTGGCCATGTTTGCCACGAATGCCAGCATGAAATCTATGGATTTAGCAAGCACTTAAACTTTGTCATACGCCGCACGAGGGTTTCAGCCAGCTGTTGATGAGGATGATGGCGTTGTTGTCGCCGGCTTTGGCACTGCTTTGCACCTTCCCACTGGCTCCTGCTCTCCATCCCTTCACCTATTAGTAACTGCATCCCCCGGACATTTGCACTTGAAAACACTCACCGGAAACGGCCAAAGAGGAGACAGTCAAATGGTGCATTAACCTTTGCCATTGCAGTGGCCAGTGCCAAGTGCTGGAATGAAATTATGATGCAAAATGAAATTACAAGCGGCTAACGCGATGGAGTTAAATGGTAACTGAAAAGGTAGAAAGGACAGGAGGGAATACATTGAAACGATTAAGGTCGCTCTGTTAAATCGATTAGGAAAAACAAAAAGAAAAATGACTGAAAGGATATGTACATTTAAAGCCTTAAAACTTAGCATTTTAAAGAGGAAATCGTTTTATAAATTAACTTATTTTAAAAGAATGTATCAACATTGATGATAACTTTAATACCTACGACACTTTTGAGTTCTGTATATTAACTTACTATATATGCAAGTATAAGTATCACCAGTAAATATTCCTTAATGTTCTTTAGAAGTAAGTTCGGTTAAATCATTAATCTTGAAAATGTATTTTAAAAACACAACAACCCAGCTTTAAAACATACATAAATACTATGTGATCTTGTACAACTTCAAAAGCGTTTATTGGATCACTTTATACATATCTTCAGCTGATTTTTTAGATATTTTTTCTGTACATTCCAATTTAATAAAATTTCAAAACTTTTTCCCAGCTTTAAATCAAATGCTGCCCCTGCAATAAGAGATCCCTGCTGGGGACATGGATCAAAGTGCGAAGCCGGAAATAGTTCAATCAACTTAGAACGACACTCATCATGAAGAGAGTGCCAAAAAAGCAAATCGAATGAGGAAAGCCAACTTGGCTGTCGGCCCTAAATCTATATGCATGCAGGCACGAGTATTGGCTCGTAATCCACGTGGATTATGTCAAAATTGGTATATCATAAAAACGTCGCGTACGTGCTGGGAATCCCAAGGCCCGCTGAGATCCAAAAACTGGCGAGAATATGGCCGGGCAGGGCAGATCCAGCAGGACGCACTCCTTCTACTTTTCGTGCTCGCGAAATTGCTCGCACTCAAACCTTTTTGACCGAATGATTAATTTGTATGCGCCAGGCGGTGACTTTTGTGGTCCCGGGACAAAGGCCAAAAGTGTTTGGCATGTAACGGAAATGCGCGACCAGAGACCACGAAAATGGAGTGGAAAGCAGGGAAAGCAGGGAAAGCGAGGAAACTGGACAGGGATGTGGCCAGGAGGAGAGAGGAGAGCGCTTTGAATATGCAACGGGAGCGGCAAATAAAGTTTTTCCCGACTATTTTTTTCATTCGGCTAACGGATTTTCCTCAAGGGGAAGTTTTCCCTTTATGGGCATGCCATATAAAGTTCCTGGCTTTTTGCCAACAACTTGTTAAAAAAAAGCAAAGAAAATGAAAACAGAAAACAAGGAAATCCAAGTTTGTGCCTCCTTTCTTTGCTTAATTTTTTACAACTTGTAAAGAGCAAAATAAAATTCATTGCGCGACAATTGCCTGGATGGGGGCCAGTCCTTGGAGTGCTTAGGTCCTACCTAGAGTCCGTGTCAAGATTTCATTAAAGTTCCTGGCGAACAGCAAAGCTCGGCCAATGCATGTTGGAATGGTAAGCCCAGGAAAGCGGAGACCGGAAAAACTTTGCCTCATTAATTGAGTCGCTCTATTAGGCAAGCGACCAGCGGAGAAGCAAACTTAAAAAAAATTTGGGAAACAAAAAGAATTCCCATAAATATAAACGATGCTTCTGCGGAAAATGGGGATTTTCCTTAAAGGGATCAAGGAAAAGGATAACCGAAAGGTGGATAGTTGTATACCCTAAGCATACCTTTTTGTATAAATATTGTAACAATTTTTAAGTTTAATAATTTAAATTTTAAATTTCCGCAGAATCGAATAATAGTAACCGATTTTACTAAGTAAAGCAGCACAAATACAAATTCAATCCGAATATACCCTTAACTGGCTTCCTTTTCGTAATTTTCCAGCCATCCTTCGCAATGGGTTTCCTTTGGAAGGAAAAAGCAGGCTTCCTATTTCAATTTCGTATATCAGCAATTTGAAAATGAACTTTACACTTGGCCTGGCGCCGTGTTCGTTTCGTTTCGTTTCGTTTCGTTCGCTTGCCAGCCAGGATATCTCAGGCATCTGTATCCTTTTCTTTTTATTGTATTACCGCGAGTGTTATGCTAATTTCCGGAACCGGAATGCCAGCTTCCTCCGCCGCCCCCGCGCGTTCCCTGTTCCACTCGGTCTCGCCGTACGGGAAATGAAATTTAACTGAATTTGCATTGGAATTCGATTAAATCGTTTATGCAAACATTTCGTTTCATTTCATTTGCGGGTTTTTCGCTTTCCCGCTCGAAAGACTTTCGGGCCGTCTTTGCCATCCGCCGCCGTTTTCTCATCCTTTGCCCCAGCGAGTGGCATGTGAATGTGGGAATCCTTTTCGAGCTGCGGCTCCGTGCCTTGTGCCCCGTGGAAATTTCATTGAAAAGGCCCAAGTTGATTTTAGCGTTTATATCATTTGCATAATTCTCATATATTTGTTTGTTTGCCTCTCTGGCTGTTGCTCGACTAAACTCGTGTTAGGTCTTGTTATTTATGAATTAATTTCATTCGGCATGTAAATGTGCATCAAGGTAATCGAGTATGCTGCCTTTGAAACGGTTTAACAATTTGCATAAAAAATATGAACACATTCTCGAAGGAGGCTAAGCTCAAGCTGAGATTGATGGGAGATGACAGGTCGGAGAAGGTTTTTGTGGCTGAACAAAGGATAAAAATAAAGTGGCAAGGATTCTTAAAGTGTTATTTTCCAATTGGATTGTATAGAAATATTTATTTATTAATATAATGCTAATCAAACTAAATTGGGCTTGAGTTATAGTATAGTATGTAGGTATTGATTTTCCCTGATTTTTCTTTTAAATGTTAAAGCCCACGTATAAATCCCTCGATCACAATTCAAAAACTCTACCTGGTTTAACAATAGAGTTTCCACCCGTCACAAGTGACCCAACAAGTGTTTGCCGGGGGTGTTGACTGGGGGCGGGTTTGACAAACACCCCCGTAGACGCATTTGCAGCCGCGTCGAAAATTATAAATAGCGGTTATTATGAAGCCATAATTTATGCAAATGAAAGGGCGGGGCTTCGCCCCAAGGAAGAGCGCGGCGAGGAAAGGGCTGGAGCTTGTTCGAACTCTCCTCGCAGCTCTAATTGTTTGATTAATGGTTTTGGTTTAGGCCAAACTGCGAAACTGCGAAAGCCGCGGCACGTGCTGGCCAACATGAGTGGCTAGCAACCACCCTGCCTTGCCTCTGCCTCCACCCACTTCAACCACAACCCATCCCATCTCCACAGCATCCCCAAAAGTACAGGATCCCCGGGAGCAGAATGTAAAGCGCAAATATTGTTTCAATGCGGAAACTTACCTTTTAAGACGGCAAAATTTGCCCACGGCCACAGACAAACTTCAGACTCCGGCCAAGGCGGAGTATCTGTTAGATACGCGCACGTACATATCTCGGCCGATGCAGCACCCGGCCAAATGCAAATGCCTCACACACATCCGTATAAGTACACTGAAGGAAAAACTATAAATTAAACTATTTACTAAAGTGTTGAGTTATTTTTCAACAAATATATAATGAAACCCTTGGCAACATATGCGCTTTTGAATCATCAATACTTTTACTAATAAGCTTAAATTTTTCCAGAATTTATTTTTTCAATATAGAAGGTCATATCTTGCAGTGTCTCTTTTGCTATACATTTAGTGGATATATCATGTCTTTCGTTTTCATGCATTACCCGGCCAAGGTTTCTGGCTGCTTCTTGCCGTGTTTTTTCAACAAGTTTGCTCGCTGTTTTTCATGTTTATAATGGAGGAAGGCGAGGAAAAAGTTATCCCATGCCGCATATTTTGCGGGAAATGGGAAATGGGAGAGAGCGAGGTGTGTTTGGCAGAACATTGAAATTGCATTGTTTGCCTTTTGGCCCGGCCGAGTACGAGGAGTACTTGGCTGTTTGCATTCCGGCTTATGGCCTGAGCCAGATATTTTATGCAATTTTTATGCATCGCCATACTAAAAGAATTGTTTGCCTAGTTAAGCCCCTCAAAGTTGCAGCCCAATGGCGCCATATTTTGTGATTATTATTCAGGTAAAACCATAACCCCGAGTCCAGACACGGTCATAATTTGGCCAACTTGACCCCTCGATCGGCTCTCGAATAACTACTGCTCTCCGTAAAACGGAAATCGTCAATTTCTTCGCACAATGGAGGAGATGCTGATGAAGACGAAGAAGAACAAGTTGTTAAAGTTCTTTGGAGGAGGACCTACCGCAAAAATAGATAAAATAAAGTTTTCAATACGGTAGAAATGGCATAAAAAGTGTGCAGCAAATTGAAAACCCAATTGGAAAGTTATTGAAATTGCACAATAATTTCTTGAATTGCATGCCCTATTGAATTTCTGTTATAAGTTTTCGAACGCCGCCCCCTCTTCTTCAGTCCAACTATCTTTCTATCTCCGGCTGCTCCTTACCCGTTCTCAAGCATCATTTGAATGGGGCAAGGAGAACTTGGTGCCCCGAGGATATTCCATGCCATTGTATTATTGAATTGTTTAATTATGACTGGGAAACTTTTTTCGGGCTTCTTTTCAATTTGCTCAACCGACAATGAAGGGGCAATGAATAAATCATGGAACAATTACTGAGAGCTTGAAGGAGGGGAATGCAATTTCAAGGATATGTCCTAATTGGTTATATGAAAGTTTATTCTGTGTGAATTCTTCAATTAATTATGATCTTCAAGTTAAAGTTGAAATGTGTTTTAATATTTAGAAAATTAAAGGTAAGCCAGTCTAACTCTTCTACCATTTTCTTTTTACTTTAAGATGTATGAAAAATCTTTGCCTTTAGCTCTTGGCTTATTGAATCCTGATGCTGGTTATGGGCCTGATCCTGAATCTGATGCTAAGTAATTGCCGGACAAAGGTACATTCAAATGCTGCCCATTCAAATTAAAAGCCAACTGAAGGACAATTATCCTTCAGATCGGACTGAGGGCAGCCCTGGGCCCAGGGATGCATAACAATAACAATTAAAATGTACGACAACTGCAAATTGAAGATGTTTGCAGGCACAATCGAAGGTGGGCGAGGTTTGACTTCACCTGCCAGGTAGATAACGGAGGCCTTACCCCCCCACTCACCCACTGCTCATGGCACGTACCTAAAAAGCATAAATAATGGGGCTGCATTTGAGCAGGATTTCATCCCTTGGCCCGGCGTCTAGTCCTCGGGTTGAATGCCAAACGCCGGCGTCCAAACAACGCCAATGCCAATGACGTCAATGCCAACGCCATCATTGTCGTACACACACTTCACACACTCGCACACACACACTCGGGCAGACTGGGACGTCATCGAGACTAGGGACAATGTCGAGTCCTAGCCAGGACATCTACCTGCTGACAACGTCAACGGATGCAGGAGTTGAAACTGAGAAGGAGGCTGACGACTGCAGGCGGTGCGTGGGGAGCTGCTGCAGAAACACTTGAATAATTTTATCTTTATCTGTTTATTTATTTAAAACTTAATTTTGAATAATTTCTAGTTTAGGATATATGAATAATTTATTTAGTTAAGCTTAATGCAACAATTTATAACCATTTAAAGTTCTTGTAATTATCTCTCCATTATAGAGTCCTAAATGAACCCCTCAAGCATTAATGAATATAATTTGTTTGCAGTAATTAAAAATGTATCTTTATACATTTTATATTAACAGTTTAGATTTTTACTATTTATTATTCATATTTCTATAAAAAGGAAGCATCTGAAAATTTGCAGCGTATGATAAATACAAAATTATGAGGCCTATTAAGTAATCAAATAATGCATCCCTTGTTTTGTCCACTGTGCATTATCAGAATTATTGGTACCTGTCCACGTGACCAGGGCCCAAAACACACAAAGAGAATAAGTGACTGGAAGCGAAAGGGAGCTGGAAAGCGACAGCTAGACGGACACACACATATATCGAAGGCGGGGGAGGGAGTTTTAGAAGACAGGCAAATGGGTTTCGCCCCCTGACACGCTGAACTCTCAAAGCGAAATGAGAAAAATCCCCACACGGAGGACACCGGAAACTGGGACAATCAGCCCCGTCCCCCCACCCTCTACAGTCTCCTTCCAAGGCCCTCCTTAAAACCCATCCCCCTTGGCCACACCCACCAAAGCAAACCAAACCGAACGAAGCAGGGCTGGAAGCATCAAAAAGCAATGGCTTAAGTGCCCTGGCATTGTGAGGCTGACAGGAGCAGAATGCGTCCAGGGGCGGGTACTGCGGGTGCTGAGGGTACTGCGGGTGGTGCGGGTGGTGCGGGTGGTGCTGTGCGGACCTGAAGGGGGCATGGACATGGGCAAGAGCTCCAGGGCAGGCAGCGGCGGCAGGAGGTGCAATGCTGCAGGAGTGTCGTGTCATCCATTGTTCTTTTCACAACTTTTTTCCTTATATACGGCGCCCGAGAGTTGTGAAAACGAAAAAGGGAGCCTTGCACAAAGAGAAATTAATTTGATATTTTATTGAATATTTCATGAAATAACTGGAGATTTCAAAAATAATTATTTTAAAGTATAATGAAATTTTTATATTTGTAATCAATTTCATATTATATTTATTTCTTAATTAGAATTTAAAAATATATAATTATATTTAAGTTTTCCTTAATTTTCTTTCAGTGCCATCAGAGGTGTTCGACAAACCGCTACAGGGAGCTGAATGAAAGGGTAAGGTAACTGCAGCAATGGCAAAGAGTTGATTACGGGCGGCGGCCCGCGGGTGGTCTTAAGTGGGCCTCACCGTACCGGTACACCAGTCCTAGCATTGGTACCTTTCCCTGATGAAGCACCTTTTGTTGTAATGAGTTTCGAGTGCGATTTTTGAATGACTCTCTCCCCCCTTTCCCCTTTTATGTCCTTATATTTTCGCAGGATTTTTTCCTTTTCAGATTTTTAAGCGGCTTATGGTGGATCGGGTGGTAAGAGATGAGGTGCAAAAGGGGGCTGGAATCTGCGTCTGGCCGAGCAATTCCGTCATTTCTGGTTGCCATGGTCAACGGGCGGGAATTTTCGGTGAAATTATTTTCGTTTTCATTGCGGACTCCCAAATCCCTTAACCCCAGAGTCCCCAAACTGCAGTGGCGAGAGCTCTCCCCCTGGCAGGTGTCTCATTTGGGGGGCTATATGTATGTAGTTTCTCGTTTGCCCGTTGGTAAATTGCTTTAAAATGTTAACGTGATAATTGGTCACTTAAAGTTTTTATTGGCCAATTTTGCACTTTTCCGAAGTTTATTTAAGGAGCGGTATCGGAAATTTAAAAAGCACCAAAAGTTGATAGTAAAGAAAACAGTGGAATCATTTATATAAGTATATAAAGATATACAGCTGATATAGCAACGTATTTGAAAATATTTGTAGTGATGGTTGCATTGTACCGAAGCTTAGATGCTTATGTAGTTTAACCTTAATAATAATCTCTCTTAATATTAATGCAATATGAATTTTATTAAACTTTTGCCTACTTTAATTGAATTTCTCACCTGGAGCTCAGGCCCCAGAGTCCATTGTCCATTGAAACCAGAGTGCAGGCGGACAGCAGCATCTGCTCCGGACTCAAACTCATCCGATAAGTAGTACGAATGGGTTATTGCGTTTCAGTTGTCTAACCCATCAATAAGAAAGGCCACAGCAGCTGGCAGGAGCCCAGTCCAGGACTCAGTCCCCTGACTACCGAAAAACAAACCCTGCCATTGGACAGACCGAATTGATGATGCATACGGCAAACAAGAGGAGCCACTACAAACAGGGCGATGTGCGGAGGGGGAAGGCAATGACAATTGCATTGACATTTCGACAGAGAGAACTACTCGTGCTCGTAGTCGTCCTCGAACCCCCGTGGACTGCCCGGAACCCCCTCCAGGACTCGTCCTGGCTGCCAGACCAAAACATGACCATTTACTGTGGAAGCTATCGATTGCCATTGCTTGATTTTGTCATTGGGATTTGTTGTCAGTTTGATTTTTGTGGGTCCATTTCGAATCGATGGACTGGGAGGTGCACTGGAAACGATAGTATTTTCTTATTTTGAGTTATTTGTAAGAGAGATTTTAAGACCTTTATATGTTACCTTACTATGACATTATTCCCATTCTAGTTGAATTGTAACTTATAACAAAACAGGAGACTTATTCTTATGAACAAAAGTCTCACAGTGCACCGCTGAGAGTATTTGTATTGGTTTGCTCACTACCTCAGTCTCCATCAAGGATAGCTTAGTTTATTTAGTTGTCATTGCAAAAATGTTTGCTTATTGTTAGTGCGTTTCTCTGGTAAGCTAGCTGCTGGGCATTTAGTTTCATCACTGCCGAATTTCACAATTTCCCCGAAAATACTCTCTTCATTTCATATTCAATTTGGAACTGCAGCATCACAAAAAAGCGCCAGCAGGCAGACAGAATTTTCCGTGCACTTTCCTCAGTAATTGGCAACTGGCAATTGGAAATTTTACAAAGGCCTTGGACCCCTCTTGCCCATCCATCCCCGATTTTCGTTCGAACCATTTCACATGGAGCTCAACCTACTGATCAGTTCATTTAATTTCTGACTCGGCAATTTGCTGGCCATTTTAAAGCTGAAATTCCTTTTAATTGTCGGTATTTGGTACACTCGATTTTATTTTCTATTCCATGCTAATTGCATTGCGTTTGCGTTGTGGAACTGTGATAATTAAAACGAAAATCCAAATGTTTTGGTATTTCGAAATTGGCATGAAATTGATTTGAATGTAATCTAGTTAATTTTTGCAAATACATCAGAATTTAAGCTGGCGGCGGTGAGGATTTTTTAAACGAATATTAGTAGTATCAAATATAAAGGGTGACATTTTTAGGGTTATTCTAGTAACAATTAAAACGAAATAAAATGCGGATAATATATATAAGCAAGGAAATTGTTTTCCTCTTCACTCTCATTACATTTTAACTAGACTTTGGTATTTTCTCTCCGTGACTCTTGGAGTTTCCCTCTCAACTGGCAAGACTCCAAAAGGACTTGAGCACGTTTCCTCCTCCTGGACTTGCTGGGGGACTCGGATTCGTGGGCAAAAGAAGTGAAAGGTCCCCATTCAAAGATTCTCATTTGGCCTTTGGCTTATCATTAGACCGAGGGCACAGATGGTTTTGCATCTTTAATTGGAATTAAATTGGATTCTTTCCCATTTATGAATAATTGAAGTGGGCCAAGCAACTTAACCGATGAGTCCCGCCCTCTATCAATTTCAATTATATAATAATCATTTCCGTCTGGCGGCGCCGGTTCCGAACACTTTCCCGTCGAATTTCCCGGGGAGCGCGTGTCAGTCAATCATAACTGCCAAGGCTCAAAGTGACGCAAGGCCTAGAGATGGAAGCGTGATAACTGGAATAAGGTGTTTCTTTCTAAGATGATGGATTCTTTTAGTTAATTTTAAAAACAAAAGGAATATTACTCTTAATATAAATAAATTTTTGCTTAGAGTAGGTCTCAGTTTTGATTTGTTTGCTAAATATAATAGCTCCCACTTGCTTATTTTATTTTTTTCCATTGGTATTGTTCTATAATTTGCATTTGACCGACTTGTATTTATATAAGTTTTACACCATTTTAAATCCTTAACAAATAAAATTAAATGTTATATATATCGATATTGTTTTCAAGGATTTTCTATACAATTATTTCCATTCTGTCATCTCTAGATTATCGAGCTTTGGCAATCTTATCGAGTGAGGCTGCTGGCATTTGCTGCAAGTTCATGCCAATTAAGGCTAATAAAATTATTTATAATGCTTAACCTAATTTCTCCTAGACGAACGTCAGTCCTTGCAGCCCCTCCCCGCCCCATCGACGACCCATCACACGACTCCTTTATGTAACTCAATAAAAAGTGCGCGAGAGGGAAAGGAGAAAGCCCAACACTTTCGCTACTTGATGCCGCCTTTCTCCCAACTTTTGCAATAACCACTTAAAATTCACTCAGCTGTGAATTATGCTCACGACGCAAAGTGTTGTTCTTGTTCCACGGCGAGTCTGCCGGGCGGTGAATATAGCCCAGAGGCGTAGCCTTGGGGGTATCCTTATGTCTCCTAAAAATTTACTTCAATACTAATATAACCAGTAATAGTTTTGTTACTTGATTGAAAATTCTTCATATTTAATAACATTTAATAGAAAATTTTGGTATTCAAAATCCTTTACATTTAATAATATTTAAAAGAAATGTTTGGTACTACATATCTGTTGCTTGTTTTAATCTGTACTTCATTTTTACGTTTTTAAGACATCAATATTTTTAAAAATTAGTTTAAGTTCTGAGCTCCCTATGATGATATTTCCAACTACGCCTCTGGCCGAGAGGGTCCTTGTGATAGAAGTCAGTGGCAGTGGCTGCCATGAATGGACGCATGTGACGCTGATGGTGGGCGTGGCATGGCCTCGTTATTGGGCGTCGATTTTAATTTTTGCCCCCGATGCGGCTCCAGTCGAGTGTGTGACTTTTGGCCGCCCAACGGATGTCGGGGAATTTAAGAGATTGATTCTTTAAATGTTGGAACCTCTCAGATGGAAAAATAACCAAGGCTAAAATAATACAAATGTGAATGAATAACATTAAAATGTGCAAAAATGACACAATATAATGTATAAAAAAGTACAACTATTTACAAAAATAACATAAAGAAAATTATGTAAGTAATTTATATATTTATGTATTACTAAAATATAGTAGATATATCTTATATATTTTATAGAGCAACAATCTCTAAGCTGTACCCTATTTATTTGATTTCAAAAGTCCTAAAACCTTTTATGATTTATTCAAACTTTTATTACAACTTACTTTAAGAACTCTTTTCCCATTCTCCAATATTAAACTTTTGTTAAATTCCATCTCAATTAACTCTCAAAAGCTGACTAAAAACTTGCCAAATCGAGAAATCTTATTAGCTAGCCATTTATAAGCGCCTCAGCTGGTGGCAACTTAATTTGTCAACTCAACTGTAATTTATCTGTCTCACTCCTTGACGCAGACAATGCCTTATTCATCCGCTTGCGACTCATTCATTATTGTAATTTATTTGCAGCTGAAAAATGCCAAATATTTATTTAATTTTCGAGTATTCTTCAATTTATTTGTTTGCACAGCAACGAATCTCAGACAGTCAGTGGAGGCACTGGCCTTCCCCTTCGAGTCCTGCTCCCCATTCTGGCTGGTTGAGTGACATTTGGCAAGGCATATCGATTGCGATTAGTAGAAAATTTTCAATTTTCCTTGGCAGAAATGTCAGACCAGCGGCACAGCCTCAAGCTGTACACACAAATATAGAAAAGAACAAAGAAACACCAAAGGAAAAAAAAAACAGAAAATCCCGGAAAAACAAACTTTTGGTTTTGCGCTGCTGGCGATGTTGACACCCGATGGCGGCTTTTTCCCTTATCCCCTCTATTTTTTGACTCCCACCCCGCCCGCTCTTCATGGCAATTTGCCTTCTTGGTGTAACCGCTGTGAAAATATTGTGTGGCATTATCGACACGGCACAGTGGAACATAAAACATTATATTATATATTTTAAATTAAGAAAGATATTAGAATGCATTAAATGAACTTTAAGAGAAACCTTGTTAAATAATCTGTATTTTGTAAGTCAATTCTTATGGGTAAAATTAATAATATATTTTATATTACATTTTCAAAATATATTTTGTAAACATCTTTTTCATGCTTTATCCCCTTATACTTGACCCACTGTTCTGGGTAACAATGGCAACCGCCATGGAATGGATCCCTTGGTCCCTGTTCCGTCTCAGTCGGTTGCCGCGCACTACAGTGAAGCCTGTGGACAGGGGAAAAGGCGGGTAGCGGGTAGCGGGCATTCTCAGCCTCATCCTGGTCGCGCTTCTCTATTTGAAATCCATTTTGTTTGCCTTATGGATTTGCGGGGCTTAAAGTGGCTTCGTTGCTTCGTTTGCTTCATTTTGCTATTGTTGAAAATTTGAAGTAGCTTCCCTTGGCGGACCCACAGCCAAGCCCCAGCCCCAGCCCCAGTCCCAACGTCAAGTGTGTCGTCTGGCCGCTGTTTTTGTTTTATTTTCCCATGTTGACTATTGGCTTAGAGTTATGGGCCAGCGGCAAAACTGTTTAAAATCGCGGAACGGCGAAGGCGTCGGATTTGGGCTGCCGCCCTAAGACTTTAATTGGGGGCGCCCCGAAATAAAAGGCGCTAATTGAGAGTGGGCAAAGTTTATACGGAAGATTAGCCGGGAGCTGAAGGAAACTGCAGAGAAATCGGGAAGGATTAGCTGGGGCAACAGGTTCGAGGTGTTTTTTATTTTATTAAAAAGGGAAGTCTGACTTTTGTGCTTAAGAAATATGAATAATTTTATAAGAGATAGAAAATAGCTGGAGAAATATATGGAAAATGGTATATGTTAAAGATTAGTAACTAGTCGTGAAAATTTGTACATTTTGAGTTTTTAATTAGGTCTTTAAAAACTAACTTATTTACGGTCCGGCTAACACTCAAATAGAAGGTTAATCTTTAATATTTAAATAAAAATTAACAAATAATCAAGAAACATTAGTAGAATTCCTTCTTAAGACATACTTATCCGCAGACTTTATTTAGATATTACACAAAACATTCCCATTTACTTGTGGTATTATTCCCCAAAATTCTTTGCAAATTTCGTTCATAGTTCAGTTTTGGTTTTTTTCCTTTTTGCAATTAAACTTTTCTGGCATTCCATTTATGGCGCTTTGTTTTATTTGCTGAATTCTCGTTTTCGCATTTGATTTATCTGCGCTACTCATTTCCTTTTTCGGTCATTGATTATCTCCCTGCAGCCTCGCAGGACCCGGGCGTGCGTGCGTGTGTGTCCCGTATCCTTGTATCCCCGAATCCGAATCCGAATCCGAATCGGAATCCTTGTATCTTGCAGCTCGTTGTAAATTCGTTCTGGCAGCTTTAATGTTTGCCAAAGCGGAAATGGAAAACTTTTGCACGTAGTCCTTCGCTCTCTAAGTGGCCAAGTCGAAGAATGCACGTTTGCTGCTGCTTATTTTGTTGCCTCAGCGATCGAGCATGAAAAGTTTTGGTTTCATTTCGGCTGTTCACGTATTTGCACCCACACACGGCTGTTGCGAGCCAAGATTCCTGTAAGTACATAAGCGCCATCCAGGACTCGCAGCTGGTCTGAGCCAAAATTTGCACGCACGTCTGCTCATTAAATACGCATAGAAGCAAAACTGAAATGAATAGATGCTGGCCATGGGCTTAGAGATATTTCAAAAAGGGATCTGTGCCCTGCAGGACTCTTACTAATAACTCTAATAACTAATTTATTAAGAACTACAAGTATATGTTCAAGTTCCGCACCTTCTTTATAAATCTATACAAACGTTCAAAACAATTAACCAATCATTCAATTACAATTTAATTGGAAGCTTTTACTAGAATGTAAAAAGTTAAATGAATAATGCATCCATTCGAAAAACATCCTTTTCTCCTTACCTTCAATTAAAATATATGTAAGAAAGAAAATATATTAAGGAGATAATTAGATACCTTTAATAAAAAATGTACATTTAATTTTCATATTTAACTAACCCCTTCCCTTTAAGGCTATGCCTCTGCATCCTTGGCTTCCTTGCGGACACGCACACACTTGGATATATGTTGTGCTAGATAATGAATCTTCTGACTCTTCCTGCCTCCTTGGCCCCTCAGTGCCCACACTCCATTCATCAGAGCGTCTATCTGTGTTGCAGGGTCTGTTGAGTTGTCTGTCTGCTTTATTTGCTTTCATTGTCTTCAACTTTATTCATATCCTGTTAAAATGTATAACTTTGGGTTTTCGGGTTATAAATTAAATACGAGTCCGTGGCAGAGGGGCTAGGCCAGGGGAGCTAGGGGCTTAGGCTCCTCAAAGTAGACGATTGTGTTGATAAACTGCGATATGCAGCATAATTAATGAGCTTGTCATACAATGCCAATATTTTACATTAAGCGCATGCACTCGCACTCGCACAGCAGCCGGGCGAGGGAGACATGTTTGACATGTGCATTGTGTACTCGAGGCAAATGTGTAATGGTTTTAATGAGTAAATTACATAATGCACTCGAAATCCTGCTCCAAGCCATGCAATTAAATTGAGATAATTGCTTTCAATTCCCAAGGAATACCAGGGCAGTCTTCGGCGTAGTGCTCAAGTCTTATAGAGATGTTTGGGTGGGACAGTTCAGTGTTAATTAACTCTCACCCCTATTTACCTGCGGTTCTTACCCCTCGAAACTTGACAAGTCATCAATAATTGAGCTGCCAACCGACCTGCGGAATTCATTGAAAACTGTCCAAATAAAGGAAGAAACCCCAAACCAAAAAAAGAAAAATTGTTGAAGCAGCAGGAAAAAGCTTTGACTTTTGGTTACTTTTCATTAGCTCTCGGTTTCAAATTGTGGCGGAAAAAACAATTGAAAAGATTTTTTATGCAATTAGAGAGAGATTCAGATGCTCTTACTTGAAGGAAAAGGAAGGATATAACTGAAGGTTAATTAAAAAAGAAGATTACTAGATGAATTGAATTGATTGAATTCAATTAAATGCTATTTATAACTATTTATAAAAATTTTAATTTCAAGACATTTTCACAAATAACAGTTAATTTAAAATCCCTTTCAACAATCCAGTTTTCAGTATTTTTAACCTGAAACGAAAGTAATTTGTGGTAATTACCCCTAGTTAAGGGTATAAATAATGGCAACGCCAATGGAAACCACTTGAACAAGTCAAGTCAAGTCAAGTGGAAGACTTCGGAAATCAATACACACACACACAAAACTAGAAAGGAAAAAGAAAAGTGGAAATGCAAGACGAAAACGATAAAAATCAAGTTCATTTGGCAAAGCCAAGGACTCGGGACAGGGACAGGGGTCCTCGAGCAGGTGGAGACAGGGACACAAAAACAGCGAGACAGACGGAGATACCCTGCACAGAGACACACCTGGTTAGTCTTTTTTAGGGGCTGCTGGTTGCTTGGCATTAAAGTTAATAGAAAAAGTTGCTGTTGGCCAAGATTCAATCATGCGATATAAATAAGCAAGCACACACACACTGAGGCAGGAAAGTTGGTGGCCAGGTAAATAAAACAATGGTCAAAGTCAGCACCCCTTCAACCCTGAATGGCACCGAAAAACCTTCACCGCAGAAGAAGAAACGATAAGAAGTCACAAAAACTTTTCCTTTGCTCCCTCACTTTTCTTCCTCCCGATTTCCTTAGTTTCCTGCACTTCTTTTTGTCAGTCTCGAGTTGAAAAATTACACAATGCGGGACAGTTTGAGAAGCTAAGTTTTTTGGCCATTCCCTATTTGGTCAGTTGATATTTGCTGGTGTTGATTGAAGTTTGCATGTTGGCTATCAAGAAAAAACAAGGGACTGAATAAAAAGTTGGAAAATGTTCGCTTAAAGTTAGCAGAGGAGTTAACAAATTGAAATGGAACAATCGGAATGACAAAAGATCATAAAGAACAGTAATTGGGGAACTAAGAAGGAACAAAAATTGTAATGGGTTTTCTTTAAATATTTAATTTATATTTAATTTAACTATTAAGTCATCCACACATCAAAGAACCTCAAAAACAACTATATAATTAAGCAGTTACATTTAATTGGTTCCTAATATTCCTTTCGTTTAATTAACCCAAGCAGTCACCTGAATTTTAAGCACATGTTCCATGAAGCATAACAACTTCAACTGCTCATTGAGGTGGTGTAGTGGCTTACGTGAAAGGGGTTTATATTAAATTCAAATACATTTACAGGAACAGATTTCCATTTAAATAGCCCGTGGCAGCAGAGGCGAAACTTTAAGATGTAATCGAACTCCAACCATCGATGTTCCCCTTCCGTTCCGATTAAATCAATCCATTGAAGCATGTGCCCGCATATTGAAATCTCATTTAATTCAATTACAAAGCGCCACAACTTAAAGCAGGCGAAGGTCTTAAGGGCTTCCCGGCTGAGGGGTCAGCTACTGAGCTCTCCCCCAGATTTTCCTCCGCTCTCGCAGTTTCACTTACGATTATTGCCTACTTTTCAGGGTGGCGGAGCGGGAAATGAGGGCGGTCCAAGCTGATTGCGAGTGTACAACAAGGTTTAAGCGCCACATGCAACATGTATGCTTTCCATTTCCGTATTTTCTTGCCCAGTATTTTCCTGTATATGCAGACACTGCGCAAAATTACCTTTCAAACTGAAAAATACAATATACAATTCTGATTTTGATTAAACTTACTTATGAAGATTATCAAAACTTCATCGAGAGTATTTCTTATATAAAGAATATATTTGATATTGAAAGTTTTCTCCAGTGCATACATTTTACATGCTCGAATTGTCATTGAAGCGTTTAGACATTTTATTAGATTGTTCTAAAGACCAATGCCGGAATATCGCCCCTTGGCTCGCCTGCCCTGAGATTTATGCACATATGCTAAGCACAGACATTCGAGGGGTTGTATCAGGACCAAGGGGTTGTCTGCTGCCCCTCTGTGGGGCGACTCCTGGTCGTCTGGCTCTTCTGTCCCCGTCCAAGTTCTGTTTTCTTTACCGCCCTTCCTTAGCTTTTCGCTTGCCTTGGCATTTTCCCCGCTACTCTGGCTCCTTGTTTCCCCCAAATTAAAATTGATTTGATTTTTGTGTGTGCGCTCCTTGGTCTTTGGGCTTTTCTTAAAACGCTCAAATTGCACATATGCCGGACGGTTTGTCCCTTTGGCATCTTTGGTATTTCTGTTAATAAGGCCAGCAAGGAATTTTAATTTGCGAATAAATGAAAAGTATGCGAATTGAGTTTGTTTTAAAGGAAAAAAAAGAAAAGTCTACTCCGTTGAAATTAATGAAAATGTTGGATCAGATTTAGGGAATATATAAATTAGCAGAAGTAGCAAAAACAATACATATTTTTTTGATATATACTTATCAAAATTTAATTAATATCTGTCACATCGAAGCAGGGTAAACCATGATGATCCCCCAAAAGCAATCAATTAAATGTAACCCTCTCAGAGATCTATTAGCAATCAATTCACATCCCTTGTTCTAACCAAATATCTGCGGAATTTGTGTAAATTCCTCCAGAGTACGAGGACTCCCTGCCAACGCTTAAAAATCTATACATGCAAAAATGCTAAGGATTCTTTTAATGAAGCCCGGCACACGCCTCGTGCACAAATCTCCCTGGGATTTGACGAGCGAAAATTAATATGAAATCGAAAAATCATTTACCGCCGCTTATCGCCACGACGACAGGCAGGTTGGCGGGCTAACGCTGCGTATGCGCAATGTGGAGGCAACGTGGATGGAGATGGAAAGTAGCTTATTTAAATTATCAACACGTTCGACACTCGGCTCCACGGGGTCGCCATTGCCATATGTTTGGTCCATTAAGATAAGCGTCAATCGAACGAAACAAAAGGGAGATTGGGCGGAGAGGTGTACACAGGGTATACATTTGGGGGTGATATCCACCGACTCTACCGAATTCCTTTTTTTTAGATGGAACGCAAACTGTAAATCCGGCAAATGTGTAAAATATTGTAGGGCACGTTTTAAAATTACCATCAATAATGCAGGCTAACATCAGCTAAAATGGAGCAGACCTCCAGGGGGATGGATGGTTCCGTTCCACCTTGCCTTCCATCCGCTTTTCCGATTTTCCCAGTCGATGTCACTGACACTTGGCCCCGGTCCTTTGGCTTTTGTCTAAGCCCCAGCGACAGGACTCGTTTGCCAGTTTGATGGCTTGATAGGAATCAGACCCTGTGCCTCCCCTCTGCAGTTTTGAGAGGACTCGGGGGGTGTGGCTGGTCTGGAATCTTTGATTCCTGATTTGGTTGACATTTTATTGTCTCGAGCTCGTTTCGTATTTATTGAAAATGTGTTTGTTTTGGGCTTAAAACGAAGGCATTCCAGCTATTCGAGTAAACTTGTTAATGGAAAAGTAGGAAATTGATTTCAAACTTATTTAATTTTTTGGCAGCTTAAAATGTAAGCTTTAATGTGAAATAATTGATCGTAAAGGTAAGAGGAAAGAAATAATGTATATAATATATGATTTAAACATTATAAAGCTGATAATTGTTGCAAAGCTTTGTTATAAGTTGTTAAATATAGTACACAAAATCAGTTTAATAATTTGAACTTATTTTCAACTATGTAATTTATATTTTTCCTCAATTTCAATGCAGTTTTAGTCTTAGGTTAACCATTTACTATTACTTTTGGACTTTATAGACAAAAAAGGGTATTTGATTTTCGATTCTGACATTTTTTTCCCGCTTATTTTTCATCTGAATCTCAGCTTTAAGGTTCAATTGTGGAAGCTGCCACCTGTCCCGAGTACTCTTTGCCGCCAAAAGCCGCTTTTCGGAGTATTTCATGCTTTAATCCGGGCAGCTGTAGTCAAAACTCCAGCTTCCACGCCCAGTGGCAGCCCTTTCAGGTAAAAGGACTGGCCATACAGCCAGACGACGCATTCCAGAGCTCGAAATTCAATAAAAATGCCAGAGCTGTGCGGCGTTTTCTATTCGCGCTGGCAAATTTGTTTGGTCCCTTCGCAGGGAGCCATCGACAGGGAGTCCGTGGCGCCCAGTCCTGTAGTCCTGTAGTCCGAGTTTTGCATTAATCACTTTTGCAAGCTTTCCGCTACGAGGGAAGTGAACAAAAAATAAAGAAATAGCGAAACGAAAACCAAGAAAATCCCTACGCAAAGGCATAATAAATGGTGGGTGAGACACCGAGAGTTGGGGAGTTGCGGAGTGCAAAACCCCGACGAGACCCTTTAATCCGCTGTGCAAATGAGCGTAGGCAGAGTGGAAAATTTATGGTCTCTCTATGGTCTGGCCTCACCTTTTTTTCCTCATTTTTTTTTGTTCCAATTTCCCTTTTCGGCGGGGATTTTTCACTTTGGGAATTGTGCATGCGAATTTTGGTAAAATATAGATGTGAAATTTGATATAGGACTCTGTGAACGGGCGCCTAATAGAGGTCCAGTGTCGGGTCCACCAGCGTTCAATCAATGAAAGTGCACACATATTTCCCATTTTTCGTTGTTGCTTTTGGAAGGCAGTGATAAATATAACGAGTGCTTGAATGCCCGAATAAAGGGTTATTGATGGACAGTGGTTGGGTTCGGTGAATAAAATTTAAGGGCTTTTGTGGGAGAGTTGATCTCTTGTGAATATTTATATACTCCACTCTACACTATAAAGTCACATAGTAAATATAAAAGCAAATTTATAAAACCCCTTACAAATTTCTAAGTAATATCATTAACACCACCTCTTAGATATATTCAAGAGTTTCAAACTTAATTTCTCAGAAACGATGTAGCACTTTCATTAGAATTCCACAAGCAATTGCTTATCCAATCAAAGCGAAATTTTCCAATCAAAAAGCGCCGCTGGAAAATTGGAAACAAAAAAAAAATATTTACTTTGGATAATTTGGCAAACTTTAAGCTGGAAATTGAATATTCATTCGGTCTCTCACTTAGCCATTCATTTGGTTTGTGTCGCTGTCCCGCGGCCATTTGGCTGTTGCGATGTAAATTGTCAAATTAATGTTAAATTTGTTGTAAAATTTGAACAGCAAACTTTCGGGTAATGTTTGATAATGGCCAAGTTTTGTTCTCGGCAAAGTATTATTAAATTTTTCTTCATTATTTATTGGCGCAAACTTTTGTTGCGCTGGAAGGCAACGAAAGGCGTTCTCCTCGATAACAAAGTATTCCAAATTGGCGTTTAATTTTTAATGCAGTGGAACACTTTGAGCTTCCGAAATTTAATGTGAAGTTTTCAAATGATACCCGAGTGAGGTTTTTGGTTGCAGGAAATAAGCAAAACCAAAAACTCAGTCAGTAGTAAAATTTTACTTGTTTTCCATCTCCAACATCCCCTCCCCCCAACGTGTCCTTCTGCCATTTCTTCTCTTTTCGCCCTCGGTTTTCCACATCCGCAAAAATTCAGTTATGCTGACGTAAATTGGGGTTACATACCTAACCATGTAGTGTGCGTTTCAGTGCTGTAAAAACCAGTTCAAAGTTATTTTAAATAACTAAAGAAAAGTGAATTTTTACTGCTACCAATTACATTAATTTATCTTAAATATTTTATTTAACATTGAAACGCTTGATCTGTGAACATTTAGAACATGCATATCTTTAATGCCATATTGCTATGATACGTACTGTACACGTACACCATCATGGTAAATGCATTTCTCTCACACATATGCTTATTTATGAACCATTTCATAAACCGCAATAAAACAGAAATTTAGCTTTGCTCCATGCAGTCTTCCCTCTCTCTCTCTCTTTCCCAGCGCCGTGCTGTCTCTTTCTACACTGATTCTGCTCCAATTTTGGCCAAAAATCGAGGGTGAGATGGGGGTATGGGAGAAGGGGTATGGAGGGGACTTTGCGGAGAGGTTTTAGAAGACAAAGTATGGCCGCATCGGGTTACGACTCCGTGCATCCTAATGTGACTCCTGCGGTTTGCATTTGAATGCAATTTGTGGCAAAAGCCGAGATAAAAACTAAGGCAATAGGCAAGGCTTATGGACCAAATGAAATGTCTAGATAAATGTATGGCAATTCAGCCAAATAAGCCTTAAACTTTTAGAGTGGTTTTTGGGGAATTGTTTGCAGAACATTTAAGTTTTTAATACTAAGGAAGCGAAAATATATTGCCTAAACATAGAACTTGATGATTAAAGTATTTTATTCTCATGGAAATTTATCAAAAATCGGATTTATAGACTATATTACAGTGAGAACTTCCCAAAAGAAATGTTGATGGTTAACCAGTTTAATCCCAATATGGTTCTAAGCCAATTCAGACTGTGCGATGACTTTTAATCAAGCTCACTCAGCTTTTAAAATTTTAATCCTGGTAATTTCTGTTGAAATTAACGGCTCATAAATTAAAAAATATGCTTTTCCCATACCACCGAGCCGCATAACTCGCGTTTATGCCTTTATTAACGAACCGCAACCGAAAGTTGCCAGGCAAATCCAATAAAATTATTAATGACGACTAATAAAAAGAGTGAGTAAAGAAAATATTCGCCAGCCAGCAGGCAACAAAGCGATTAACCCAGAAGGGTCCTAACTCCACTTCTCCCGAAAAGGGCCTAAAGCCAGGGAATATGCAACGAAAATAACAAGAAAATACTTGCTCTTAACGATAACAAATCGCCGACGGTTAACAGCGGCATTAATTCTCATTCGCAGCGGCATTTATTGGCCAATTAAAGTTGGTGGGAGGAAAATAGGAGGTCAGTCCTAAAAGCCAGCCTCGGGCTATCAAGTCGAGGAATAACGAAGGCAATTAATAATTTTTGACAATTTACACAACATTGCGCATCAGTAGAGATAAGGAATGTTACTCAACCCCAAAGTAATTTGTCCATTTCGCTAATAATTTCATCATCATCTGCACATTTTCCACTTTCTTTGTCCTTAAATTTATATTTGTTTTTAACTGCGCAAAAAAGAGAAGAGCGGTTTTTGTTTTTCTTCTGCCGCTGACAACTTCAAGTGCGGTTGCCCTTTTCATGGCTTTCCCTTTTACTTATTTTTTTTATTTTAAATGAAAAACAAACCATTCCCCCACCACTCCCTCGGTTTGTTTATTCGCTTAACTTGCGTTAAAATAAATCAATTATTTTAATTCACGTTGACAACTCGCGTCATTTTCAGGCCAACTTTTTGCCCGCTGCTCTCTTGACATGGGATAAGGATGCTGAAATGCTGAAAGCCAAAAGGGATGGAAAACGGGAACGGGAACCGGAGAACCGATACGCGCCGCAAGTAAAAGAATGTCATGCATAAAATGTCAATAACAGATATGAATACGAATGATGGAACCCGAAAGAGAGGCATTAACAATCCCCCGTTTTTGTGGCAAGCATAATTTAAAGTGAAGTCATTTCGTATTTGATAACGAAATCGAAGGGATGCTCTTCTTAATGTATAAATGAATACTGTTCTTATTCGGATTTATTTTGTTATCAGTTATATATAATTTTGCATATATTTATAAGAGTAAATAATACAAGTTAAATTATATACAAGGACCATGAAGTTAGTGAAACCATTAAAGCTTAAACTTATAATAAGGTTCTCAAGTTCTTCCTCACAAGGTTGCTCTCTACGGTTCGTCTCGCAAGTTGGTTTTATAGTTAGTGATCGCATTTCGCTTTCTTGCCCGATCGATGACAATATCGAGTGAACTCTTTTTTATCGATATTTAGTTGATTT
Organism: Drosophila punjabiensis; assembly: GCA_008042585.1. NCBI lineage: Eukaryota > Metazoa > Arthropoda > Insecta > Diptera > Drosophilidae > Drosophila > Drosophila punjabiensis. The sequence goes on along the minus strand of VNJR01001946.1, from coordinate 174,957 downwards.
TTAGTAGATCTGGAAATAAAATGTGTTCTATAATCCTTAATCGACTTTTTCCAGTTATGCGACAATTCAATATAAATTTTCAGAATCGATTTAATCGAAAAAGTACCAACACTTCTCGAAAAGCGACATGGCGATACAAGCGACAATTTTATACATATATGAAAACTTATTTTATATGTATATAGCGTAATTGAAAAAAAAATATTTAGAACAAATTTATTAAATGTTACATTCCCAAAGCCATGTAAAAAGGAAAGAAACCCAAAAAGTTTTAATTTTATTCCATTGATAAGTGAAGAACAATAATAATAAAATCTTCGATAAAAATGCATAAAAGATTTTATTTTTGTACCTAAAAAACACAAATTTTTGTTGGAAGGTATAATCGATTTTAATCGATTTGAATCGACTTATTTTTCAACTGAAAATCGAGTTGCTTCCATCTCTATTTCTAAGTGTTACATTATTTCTAACTTATACCATCTCTATTTACACTTTACGAAGTTTAATTCACTGTTCATTCTCAACCACAACAATATTTTATATAACTCCGATAACAGATTTATCGCAATATTAATCTCACACCAAAATTGCCTTTGCATAAATTAAATAAAAAGTATTTTGCGTTAAAACGAGTAAGCAAAAAGTTTTTAGGGCACTCACAAAAATTCCCGGGGCCACGCCTCTTGAACAAGGCACACTCAAACGTATGGATATAGATGTATGAAATGCCATTTGGCAATTTCAATGTTGTATCCTTTGGCAAACACACAGAGTGCGGGGGCGGTGGGGCAGGAAGGAGCGCTAAAAGCGCCTGGATATATCCATTTCGTTTTTGGAGGATTCTTCGCGTGCCATGTTAAGAGCTGCAACAACAATGAAAACTACAGTAACAACAATTGTGTATTACATGCGTGTGAACCAAAACTCAGACAAGGGGATTCCCCCAGCTCCCAGCTCCCCAGACCCCAGACCCGACATTTTCCATTCACAATCAAACAAACACATTCACAATCGCAAAATGGAATTGTTCATTTTCCAACTTTGGCATTGGGTAAGCACTTTTTGTGTTTATTTATTTAAGTGTTATTTCGCATGTGTGTGTTTGTGTGTGTGTTGGCAAAAATTGAGTTATAAACAAGTTTTTTGAAAATTGTTTAAATGGAAAGAACAGATTGAATTTCCTCCTGCCGACGTGGGGGCGTGGGCCACTTGAGCTTTTGTCAAGTGGAAAATCGTTTTGTTGTACGCAAGTGAGAGCCGGTTTGCACTATGAATATGTTTTCGATCAGCTTGATTTATTTATGTATGCAAATAGCCTAATGTGGTTCCAAAGGGTTATCCCGCTGGGAAAGCTCCTCGCTTTAAAGTTACCTAATTTTGTTGTAAAAAGTGTGTGGGAATGCGAGTGTTTTGTTGACTTGACTTATCCCAGTTTCCACTTGACTTGCTCTCGATTTGATTTCTTTTATTGGCTTCTTCATTTTGATGTAAGGATAGCTTAAACACAAAGCCGAGTTCAGTGAAAAAAAAGAAGATTATTACTCAAATGAATATAATGAATGGTTATAAATTTAAATGAAAATTAAGAAACATTTTTACTAGTCTGTATAGTTCACATTGCAAATATCTAATAATTAAGTTTTCTTATATCATCATATCATCCTTTTTGCATTTCTGTAATAAAAACCCTGAATTCCCTGCGAATAAAGTCCTGCAACTCACTTCCACTTGCTTAAAATATTTATACTCTCCCTTTTTGAAGGAAGCTCTTTGAAAGCATTTTGCAGTCTGCATTCAAGTGAAGTCCTTGCACTGATAAGCTGGAAAATTAAACGAGCTGATATCTTAGTTGAAGCGTTGTTCTGGCCGCAAGCTCGGCACTTGGATTTATGCATTTTCCATGGCATTAGCGTTGAAAGGCGTCGCAAATGAAATGCCATTCAAAAGGCTTTGGCTGCCTGCACCGCCCGGTTCGGGCTGCTGTTCTCCGGTTAGTTGGTTACCTGGTTATCCCACCAACCCCCCACCCAGCCCCCCGAAAGGTCACGCAAATTAGTGCGACAACAACGGAGCGCAGCTACGGAGAACCCCAACAACAACGGGAAAGTTTCCTGAATAGGATAACTGCCAACTCTGGACGCAGACTCTATCTCGATGCTGGTTGTAATCCTGGCTGGGCAAAACTTGCAAAAGTAACCAGATAACGCAGCTACCAACAAACTAAGTAGTTGTCAAAGGGGTGGCAGAGGGAGCCACAGTACGAAGCCCCAAAGGATATTCAGCCGAGCGAGAGGTTACTGACCCCACTTGAGGTTCGATGCGGAACTCATTGAACTCCCTTGATTTGCAGGTTTCTAATATACACAAAATAGTTGAGAACTTTCTTAATATCCCAAGTTAGAAAAGATATTTATTTGAATATTAATTGGGAAATTATGCCTCGTTTTTGTATGCTACCACAAAATCACATTTCTTAGTTGGTGCAACATTTAAAATCATTCTCTTTTGGTTGTATTTCATTTATAAGACAAATCAATCTGCAATACGTTTATTTAATAGCCCTAATTATATAAGCAATTTCAATAAATTAAGTTTTCGGTTGTTTCAACTAATTTCTGAAACATTAATAACTTTTTCCGAATCTCGGCGAAATGTCACAAACACAAGTGAAGGCCCCACTCCGTATGCTGAAATAATTAATAAGCTAATTAATCCATAATAATGCCAAATAATGAGCCAATATTTGAGCAAATATTGGGCCAGGAAAAGCTGGGACGATGGAAATTGCGATGGCGGTGACAGGAAAGCCAGGGAAAAGCCAAGCAGACTGTGGAGAGGCAGAGAGAGTGTGTGTCTTCATTGAAATGCCATCATTATCGTGCTCATCATCGTTTACATGGCAAGTGCCTCATGGTTGCATGCCGCAAACGTTGCCGCTTCATTATCCTTATTACTCCTTTCGCTACAGTTACCAATCTACCCATCTCGCTCCGCACATGTGGGTACACAGGGAGAAAAAGAACATGACATGACTCCGCTATGACAGTCTTAGCTCTTACGTTAATTTTACGGACACTTAATCACAAACTTTTTTAATGTTTTGCAATTATAAAAATGATATGATAAATACTTTAAAAACCTTTTTTAACCTGATAATAAAATTAGTTTTAGTTGAGCGAACATGAAATATCTATAATTTAACAAAAAATTATAGTACTTATATATGATTTTCAATTTAAAAACGAATTTATTTTAAAACATTGATAGATTCTAATTATCACATTTCCATTTTGCAATGTCAGCGACAGTTGCCATTTAGAAATATAACTTTGTGATTTATTAAGACATTAGTATTTGCTTAATGTGATTTTTTCTGCGTGGAGCTATCTCGCTCATCCTGCGCTGGCGGGTTATTGTTTCCATTTTGATTTATGTCTGGCATCCTTGGGCTCCTCTCCTGGCCTCGTCTACTATTTTAACGTTGTTAACCAAATTGCATAAATTAAGTGCGTTCGTTTGCTTGAGTGGCTCCGGTCCTAGTCCTCCGCTCCGGTGGCTCCTCCATGTCCCGATCCATCTCCCGTTTCTGTTCCTGCTTCGAGCTCGGCTTTGGCTTCTCGTCTTGTACGGTCTTCGTCCTGCATTTGTGTTGCTAATGTGCGCACATTAGACGCACATGCTGCCAACTCTCCTGCGAGTCCTGAATTGTGTTTGCTTTTTTCCCTCCAGTCGCACTTTTTTCCGCTCGAAGGAGGGGAATCGTGTAAAGCAGCTTGAATATTTTATAATTGGCATGCAAATGCATTTTATGGCTAGCTTAGCCTGTGTAATCCGTTACCAGCCATAATGAAATAATATATACTATGTATACTCTTTTGCCTTGGATTCAGCCGAGAGAAGTCGTGTGAGCAAGGCCAAGAGTCATTCTGATTAAGTTTAAATTAATTGTTTTGACTTGAATGAACTCGTTTAGCAGCGGAATTCGTTTAACTGTTTTAATTGGAGAAAAAGAGTTTGAATTTAAACGAATGGAAAGCCATTATTTTAATGGATTTTAATTTAAAGAAAAATATGTGTGTTTCATGAAAAAAAGAAAGAAGGGTACTCTTCTTTTTATTAAGTTAAGTTATTAAGCAGACGATATTACGCAAATTAGGACGAAGTGACACCTACTTATGATTAAATTTTGCCACCTTTTCCCATTTTTTTAAATTAGTAATATGACCATTTTCGAATTAGTTCATTTTTACGTAGATCTAAAATTCTCAGCTTGGAATCTTAAATAAATTTGCTTAAACAAACCTGAACTTTATATTTTTAAATACGATTTAACTTTGTGCCATGGCTTGAAATGCAAAACTGCATGATCGTTACTCATTATCTGTAATTTTCCGCTAGTTGCCAGAATGAACGAATATCAATTGCACTGCTCCAATTGAAGTTAAGCCAATCAGCCAAAATATATTGTAAATATTTGTCTAGTCGTGCGGCAACCCTTTAAAACGCTGTGGAAAATTGCCGCAATTGCAACTCAATTATCTTAATGGTATTTACTATTGACAATGCGACTATATAAAGAGCCGATGAAGTGGAGTTTATAGAAAAGCTTTGCCATGAAATCGCTGGGGTTGCTGTTGCTGCTCTTGGGCTTTTTTTGCCTGAGTCGCAGCCAAGAGGATAACGACAATGTTCGAAGGATAATGAAGGAAATGGAGGTAATGCCGGACATCTTAGACGAGCCACCAAACGAACTTCTTAGGGTAAGTATAATTGGAATTATATTATTATTTAATCCAATCTTAAAATATATAATAGATTAGATATGATAACACCTTTGACATTGAAGAGGGCAAGACATATACTCCAACAGAGCTGAAATTCCAACCCAGACTGGACTGGGATGCAGATCCTGAATCCTTTTACACTGTGGTCATGATCTGTCCCGATGCTCCGAACCGCGAGAATCCCATGTACCGTTCGTGGCTCCATTGGTTGGTGGTTAATATGCCCGGATTGGACATCATGAAGGGACAACCGATATCGGATTATTTTGGACCTCTTCCGCCGAAGGACAGCGGCATTCAGCGCTACCTTATCCTGGTATATCAGCAATCGGATAAGTTGGAGTTCGACGAAAAGAAAATTGAGCTAAGCAATGCCGATGGTCACAGCAATTTCGAGGTGAAGAAATTCGCCCAGAAATACGAAATGGGAAGTCCCGTGGCAGGTAACATATTCCAATCCAGGTGGGATGAGTACGTACCGGAGTTGATGAAGACCCTCTATGGAGTCAATGAGTAAAAGTCGGATGGTGAGCGGTTCCTTGGTTGAGTTTTGCACATATTTGTTCCTTACTATATCTATATTTGTTAAATAAATTAGTTAGATGAACATTCCAAAAGAAGCATAGTTTATATACTTTCCTGCATTCTCTTTTATCCTCTTAGCTATCGATTGCCTGACAGATTACAGAACTCCGCCACTACAGAGTGCAATAATATATCCTATTTCATCCTCCCGCGAACTTTTTGATTGACTTGCTACACTTTCCAAATCCCCCGAGCTCTGAAATGGCAGGAACCTCAAGCGGCTTTGCACTTGGCACAAAACTCACTTAAACTTTGCAATCGCGATAGGACGTAATGTTAGATTTCCATTTATATAAACTCGAACAAGTGTGAAAGGTGCACCTTTCCCACCCCTTCCTTCACTTCCTGCGGGAGCTCTTCGCTCTCCACTCAAATAGTAACTAAAGGCAGTCGAGCACAAAGCGCTTTTTGTGGGCAATGGCAAATAACCTTAAGGTTAAGATTACAAGGTAATTTGATTCAATTCGAGTGATAGGCATGCCAAGGCAACAACAAGCGGCCCGAGATGGCAAGCGGAGATGAAGATGGCTGCTGCTGGGAGTGAGGAGCGGACCGAGGCGGAAAAGTTCCGGTGTCGGGCCAATTTCCCCAGTTTCAGCCGGATAGATGACAGTGTCAAGATAGGAACTGTTGCAGCTTTGCTTTTGCACCCCTCCAGCCAAAAAGTCGTACCCTCTTTTATTTTTTTTTCTTTCACTTCTTTTCCGGGTCTCTTTGGCCCGGTATTTCTGTGTTTATCAGTTTGTGTATAAATTTGCCTTTATTTTGACATATTTAGTGGCGGTTCCAAGACAATTGTCTCGGTGATAAAAAGCTCAAAGATCTCCATCCGATTTTCTTGTTACTCCATTAAAAAGCCATACAGTGGCCACAATTCGAGAAGAAAATTGGATTTAGTCGGAAATTGAGGCGATAAACGATAAACAGTGAATTATAAACATTAAGAAAAACTTCAAATGAATTTAGTAGTATCTTTAAATATATATGTTCGGGTGCATCTGCTTCTGAAGAAGTAAGAAATATGATTTTGCCAAGGACTTTATAGGACTCCGAAAAAGCAATAAATATTATGTAACAAATCGTGATATACTTTTCATCCAGCACAATTTTTAAAGATCGTTAATTGATTTATACACAGTCAAGTCTTCTAGGGGATACCCAGCACTGGAAGTTTTATGCGTTAAATCATGAGATAGATCATAAGAGATCTGCGTTCTTTTAATCCAAATTCTTAAAAAAATACCTAAAAATAGTTTAAAATAATGTAAAGTTAAAGAAGTACACACCCAAGACTCCTGTGCCTCCTGTAGGTGCCGGGTATAAAAATCCTCCATCACTTCCGTTGATAAGGCTACGATAATTTGCTCATTTCCACGCATCATCTTCACGAGCTTAGCTCTAATTTCACGCTCGCCTGGTCTCACTATTATAAGAAACTGTTTTTTTCCAGCCGCTGGTCGTGGAAGTTGCCAACGGGCGTATGAGTAATCTGCCCCAAATCCCAGAGCTGCTTCTTCTCGTCCTTGTGGCAGCCTTTTTTGCGGATAAAGTTTTCTTCTTATTATTTATCCCATGTGACAAATTTGGTGCAGCAGATTTTTGCCTCGCATAATAAATTATGCGCTGCAGTTGCGGCAAAAAGAAAACTAAAATTAAATTAAGGGAAAAGAAAAATGAGAGACGAGGACGAAGGAGTTGAAAGTTTCCCATCTTTTCGTGGGACATGAAAGTTTTCCGTACACGTTTTAATTTAATAATCGCTGTCTGGAGTCGTTAAGTTGCGGCAAAGTTTTTCCGGCTAGTTTACGGGATTTGACATTACACTTAATCGCTCAAAAACGCTTTTAATTGGAGCGTTGTTTGCCTGAATAAATCATGTAATAAATAAACAAGCCGGCACACTTGTTGGCCATGCATTATTTATGCGTCGAATCAATAACTGTGACACTTTGGCCAGCATTTCCCATGCATGGCAATGACTGATGCAGATGAGCAGGAGCTGGACACCCGGAGCCAGGGAGCCAGGGGAGTCCAGAGGAGCAGCAGGAGCCACTGTCACTGCCTGAACCTGCAGCCAGCAGCCAGCAGCCTGGCTCCTGTCACACAGTTAAAATGTGATAAATTCCATTAAGTGACAGACAAACGCACACAAAATGCAAACGTAAACTGTATTTGGGATTAGAGATGAGATAGTCTAACATTAAATCGAACAAAAACAATAGTTTTATTAAAAATTAAAACCGTAAAAATTATAATTAGTATTTTTATGATTCAATACTTTCATTACAGAGCTTATACCACAAAATGACTTTAATTATAAACCGCTTTTGACTTGAAGACAAAGAAAAGGTGAACAGCTAAGGTATTTATGATACTTATAAGTAAACATTTCTCTTTAAATTATCATTTATTATTCTCAAAGTATTAGTTTTTTCCATCCATAATTCATTTGCATCTAAATAGCTGCCATCTCTAGACTCTGCATAGAAATGTTTTGAATGGACAGGCAAGAAATCCATTTTGTGTGCGCCAAATCAAAATGTACCAGCCAGAAACAGACACACTCTCTTATACACTCACCCACACAGGCATGCAGAGGGACACATCTACGAACTGTAAACATCCAGCTGAATGTTGCATGTTGCACATTGAAAGCCAAAACTGACACCAGCAGACATTTAGTACGCATCGCATATTGAAATTGTAATTTGATTTCTGCCTTTTGCCACCAACTGTCCAGCTGTCTATCTCCGTGTCTCCCCTGATGGCACACTCTCTCCATTCTATACTTTCCCCCAATTTAGTAGTATTTCCACACGGGGTTGCATGCCAGAGAGGTTCTTGCCCCGAGTACCGACAGGTGCGTATGTTGCAAGTGAATAAACTCGTTTAGAGCTGAACGAACTAAACTGGGTCAAGCCAAAAATAAATGAATTTTTGTTATTTTGAAACATTGAATGACGAGAATTTTTAGAAGAATTAGAATACAGAACAATTCTTTGTCACATATTCTTTTAATATTTCCGTTAATTATTCTCTATATAAAATTGATCCGTCTAATCTGTAAAGATTTTGAGGTAGACCAGCAAGGATTCTCATACAAAAATGTAGCTTTTATAACTTTAATATGATACTATAGTGAGCAAATAGATTTTTCTGAAATATACTTAAGTTAAAGTTGAAGTCGAAGTCTTATGAAAACAATATTATCCATATTCAAATAATAAAGATATGATTAAAGGTAATTATTTCATATATGCATGAAGATTATGGTTAAATAAAAAATAATTAAATTCGAACAGAAATATTAATTGCACATGAATAAAGGGATCCTGCTACTATCTGACTCTGACACACCGGAGGCACATGACCGCCACCTCCCACCACTGGATTATTCAGAACCAGAAAGCCCTGAACGCCTCCCTGGACTGTCACCCGGCTGCGTTTGTGTGCTGACAAAGCCTCTTGGGGCACTTAAATCATTATTTAATTTGAATTTAAAATGCAGCAAGGAATTTTCCACGGCTGTCGCTGTTTGTCGTCTGAAACAAAGCGCGGACAAATAAATAAAATAAAATGGCAAACTCATTACAGGCCAAGTGCTGGCCTGCGATGACGACGATGGTAATGACGATGATGATGTGGCAACAAGTCGGAGTCGGGCCTCAGTTTTGCACAATGCCCCATGCAACACTTGGTCTCACATACAAAAATACAGGCATGTTAATTAAAATAGTAGTTAAAAATACGTTTGTCTTATGATGTAGACTTAAGAATTTAAATTAAAATTATTAAAAACTTTAATACTCCGTTTATTCTAAATTCTCATCGTTTTATAAATTATTCTACACTTCTTTTAAACATAGAACTAAAATGTTGATCATAGCTGTACCCTCAACACACAGTGGAGGCGAAAAAAAAGTGGCCAACAAAGGCACAATGACGCCACCTCGCCTCTTTCCCCCTCCTTGCCACTGTTGAGCTCTCCCACTTGGCTGCCTGCATTGTTTGGCTCGCAGTTTAAGGGGGGCAAAGCGGAAAAGTGGGGCCAAGGAGGAGCGGGGAACGGAAACACCGCCAGCGGCATCTGGGGCATTGATGCCAGGTGACAGACGGCACTATGCAGGTGCGTATGCGGCCGTGTGTGTCCTTGTGTGCTCCAGTGTGTGTGCCAGTGTGTGTGTGTACGATTTTCAGCCTGCATATGCCGCCGTTTTCCAGCTAATTGCCGGCTATTTACATTTTAAATCGCAAGAAACTTTAAAACAATTTCTTCGCAAATTCAAATAAGTTCGTTAAACTTTTCTAGAAAATGTTTTAATTAAGTATACAAATTAGGTTACTGATAAATGGGTTAAAAAATTATAATAAAACTGCATTGAATTCTGATTTCAATGTAGAAAATTTTTTAGTGAACATTATATGTGGAAACGCAACCTAAAATACAAAATTCTGTATTTAAATTTATACATACTCTTACCTAAATTAACCTTTACTTCTTCTGAAAAGTTATTCTGTTTTATCCATATATTTAAAAAAGTATCTTTAAGTTTTTAGTACAATTTTTGTTTATAGAAAAAATGATTAAATATCAAGTTTTTTTTTACTCGTTCTGTGTATATATGTGCTTTCTCTCATGCAAATACTTCGAGAAAGTTTTGATTGATTTCAATAAATAAAAGTATTTCTACTCACCGGAAAAAGTAGCCCACAAACGTGTCTTGAAGCTGGCAAGCTCATGAATACGAAATGCGGTTTCATCGTACTCCAGTTTCTGGGTTTCTGGCACTTGAAGTATGTCAATCCTTTGTCGCTGCTGTGGCTCACCTCACTGCAGGTGACAAGTCGGGCGGAGAGGACAACAAATAATTTCCACGAGGCCCGTTGGGAGTTTTGCCCCTAGACAACCTGTTCAGATATTCAAGCAGTACGAAACCGCCTTCACTTTTTTGGAGTTTTTTATTGACAACTTTGGAAATTGTTTGTGCCGCTATATTGGGGGCGTGCGACCACGCCCATTGTGGTAATACTTTTGAGTGGCCGACCAATTGCGTTGCCAAAGAATTTCCGCCAGCGTCAAAGCGAAAATTCGATAAAGTATGAAAATGCCTTTTTGACAACAACTTCGTGAGTTTCATGCAAAAATATATAGCTATGAGTATGGGTTTTGTGCGAAAACAAAGGAAAGCAGGGCAAGGTGGCTGAGCAGGTTCTATACTCTGTTGCTTATCGATTTGAAAATTACACACGGCCAAGTTGGGGCAAAGGAAACACAAAATTAGCACAGGCCACGTCCCTGCCAGAGACTGTCAAGTGTTGCATACTTTTTCGGGCAATTTGAGAGCGTCCCTCGTCGGTGGTTCGGGTGAAAAGCGGGGAAATTCGGGGAAAACAACAGCGAAGTGGGGCACATTTGCATGAAACTGAAGTTAGAGATGGGCAAACATTAGCCCAAGTCAGATAGCAGGAAAGTAGGAAAATGGAAGCCATCGGAAAAGCGAAGCAAAATTCTTCTGTCGGTTGTTTTTGGTGGTAACCCCTTTTTGTAAGCAACCCCCGAGAAGGGTTGCAAAACCTGGGGGTAACAAGTCAAATATGCTGCCAAAGTTATTGATGGCGCACGCACCAAAACAAATTTGCTTAAATCTGTTTAATGTTTTCCCATTTTTTGTACGCCCTTTAACTGGTTTTCCAGTGCTTTCGTTTCCGCTTTTCTCTTATTTTTCAATACATATAAATATGTTTTTTTTTGGCAGAGCCATTTGTTAAAATTGTGGAATTTTTTTCATGTAGATGATTAGCCGCATAGATCATTTTGATGAGGGATTGTGGGCCTGCCAGAGTCTAGATAAGTAAAGTGCTTCGGTGAACCATAAAAAATTAAATAATTGGGTTAATTCTTGGTTGTACATAGAACAAATTGTGTGTTAAAAAATATGTATAATCTTCCATCCTTCTATTCCTTGTAGCTCCTTCACAACCCTTCATTATCTGTATTAATATTTTATCAACATTTTTCGCTCATCATTTCAAAATTCTCTTTAATTAAGCATGCTCAAACAGCTAACGACGAAGTTTTTTGCCTTAACAACATAAAAACGCATGTAGAGTCAAGACTAACAAATTCGAACGGGAAATACCCTTTAAGATAATAAAGTGAAAAGTCAAAGGTAACATACGAAAATGAAAAGAAAACATAAGTTGTTAGTAGACTTTAAATAGCTGCTAGCTGAAAGGGTTGAAAATAGGGCACCTCTTTTTAATTTGTTTTTATAAACTTATATCTACTTCCAAAGAACACCAATATACACCTCTGCTACCCTAAAAGCAGGGGCTACAAAAATAAGCGAAAATCCCCAACACACATTTGCAGCATAATCAACAAAAGCACTAATTGCATAGAAGACACGCTCTGACATTGATGTCTGATGCCCGGGAGTTGGAGAGAGAGAGAGAGAGAGAGGGAGTGCATAGCTATGGTTATCTCTGTCTGTCTGCCAGCGATTTCATTCCATTTGCGCTTCATGTGCAGCGGTATTAACGTTACAGTTGCCATTTACCTTTGCCAACCAGGGCGCTGATGACGCTAAGCTGTCTGCATGCGTAGACAGCGTCACCCACTGCCCGCCTTCCACTTTCCCAGATCAAAATTTTCAACATCCCTGATTACACTTGAAAAAACTTTAGCGGGAATGCCAATGCTTTGTACAAAATGAAATCAGAGTTCGTTTAGGTAAAGGTTAATTATGTCTTACAGAATAAAACCATTTTTGTTTATTTTTAGATTAGATTTAAATTCAATCTTTTGACAGGCACTTATAAGTTATCCCAACCGAAGAATATTTTTGCAAACATTAATTCTTTAAAAATTAACAAAAATTTAATTCAATTAAAATTTACTTAATATGGCTTTCAAAACTTTCTAAATTGTGTCTTAAGAAGTAATTCTATATTCGAAAAAACGTCTTAGGTGTAAATTTTTTATACAAAAACTAATGTTAGGCTAAACTTTTACTAGCGACTGTAGCACCTTTGTAAATATATATAAATTTAAGCGCAACGGTTCATTCACCAAAATATATATATTTTTTAATATGCTAAAATGTAATTTTTTACATTTTCTTCAAGTGCAGCCATCGCACAACTTCATTAACGCAGAGTAAACACACGCATGCAGTTTTCGAGCTGACGCTGGAAGCAAAGTGTTTGATGTTGTTGCCTCAGCTTCAGGCAGTTTAAAGTTACATTTTAGGACCTGCTCTCTGGATATATGGAAATGGGATTGGAAAGGGACGGGAAGTCGGGGAGTGTGGCACCCAGACATTTCCAAATGTTCGACGTATTTGCTTAGGTGAGTTTGTTTGTGCCGACAGCCGGAGAACGAGGGGGAGGTGGGTAGAGGACATGGCTTTAAGCTAAATAAAATCCAAAATTAAATTGTGCGAGACATGCTTGGAGACTTGGGTCCTTGCACTCGTTAACAAAATCAAGTTAATTAAAAGATAAATATTTTAAACTTTCTTTTTAGTTTGTACTTCATTTAAAGTAATACTCAATCAGTTTGCTTCTTACCTTTCTTAAAAAAAAGCTTAGCATAAAATTGCAGTTTCTAATAATCTTTTAAACACAAAATAAATAATTTCGGAATCTAATTTTTTTGTCATTAAAATACATAAAATCAATTGCAACACCCATTCTGTTTGCAATTTTATTTTCGCGTCAAGTGTAATTGACGATTTTTGCCATCATCCATTTAAATGCATGCAAATTAACATGATCTAAATAATTAAATATAATTTGATGTGCTTTTCCAGCTGAGACACACATTCCACACATTTTCCCGCTTCCGTTTCCGTTTCACTTTATTTAGGCCCCGGGTCCATTAACAAAGCGTAACGATGTGTCATGAGGCACACTCGCCCACACAAATAACCACAAATATGGCACTTTGGCTTCTTTCAGCCATTCCGCTCTCACTCTCTCTCTCGGCCTTTGTTGGTATTCATATTTATGTGGCTACGTGCGTGAGTGCCTTCTTAACAAGCCTAACGAACTGCCAAATTACGCTGAAATAGCATTAAAAATTTAAATTTTTTTCCAGCCTGCTGTTCTTTTTGTGGACCGTCAAAAGCGAAAATGCCAACAAGTCCTAAATGACATTAAAAAGGAAAATGTTTTTCCCTGTCGGCCTGTGTGTTCGCATAAGTATCTTTTGGCTCGTTCAAGTAATTCAGCTTACTTAAATCTATTGAAAATATTTCTGAGAATGCTAAAAATTGACTTCAATGAGCTCTTAACATGGAAATTAATAAACAAATATTTTTTAATAATAAAATTAAAGCTTGTGCCTCAAAGCTTCCCACTACACCGTTTTCATATCTATTAATCTTTATCAGTACATAAAACTATTAAACTTTTCTATTTCTAGTCAATTCTTTTCAACACTTTTGTGACTAGAGTTTACTTTTAGTGAATTCCTCTAGTAACCCATTGAGGGAACATATTTAGTTTGTGGCTTGTTGCTGCGCCACTTGGCAATTGGATGTGATGCCTGCAAATGTTGCCAAGAAATGTTAAAAATGCCACAAACAAAATGGGAAAAAATAACCGAGAGAGGGGAACAAAAGTTGCATCAACTTTGGATAGGAAAGTTTTTAATCTGCCGCATGCAAAACTTTAATCGAAAAGCTGCCAGCGCCAAGGAAACTAAGTCAAACTTTTCAAATTGAAATATCAACAAAGCGAAAAAATAAAGTTGGGCAGACAGATAAGAAAAATTCGATTCGTATGTTTTGTCGTCACATGCCAATTGCGTGTTTGAAGTGCATGCAGAAATTTAAGCCGAAAACTTTGATCCTGTGCCTGCCTGTGCGACAAAGACAAATGTGAAAGTTTCCCCAATGCACTCGAAAGTAGTGGGAAAACAGTTGGAAAAAGTATGCAAAGGGCATGCAAACACTGCCATGTGATGGCATTTTTTACTCTATTTGAGGGGAGGTACATTTTTTAGAACTTGAACTTGTTGGCTCTGCTGAGGCGAAGTAATGAAAACAATAAATATTCCTAATGGAAAGCAAATATTTTATATGTCGACCAAAGTAAATATAGTTTTTGAATTGAGAAACAAAATATTGCGCGGGTTGCGTATGCAAATATTTTCTAGGTTGAACATTTTGTTGACATTTTACGCGGTAGTTGTTTGCTTCTGACCAGCTTTAGAAGGACCAAATGTATATTGACACATTGTCGTGCTAACTAAATATATTTTCCCTGGCCTCACATATCATGAAATCACAATTAAAACTTATAAATTAGCCTGAGAGAATTCAGAACTAATCTGTGGCCTGAGATAGATGGCTTTAATTTAATCAACACGAAACTTGAGGCAACAGGCGTTCTGCAATAAAAGTCAAATAATTCTGCAGCCATTTTTAATTAACCAAATATGTGTTTGTATGGGTGCGCACTTGTGTGCGTGTACTTGTACTTGTGTACACTCGACTTCAAAATGGAGGCGAAGGCGCAGTCAGAGCGAGTGGGAAGTGTAAATATGGCAGGCAAAATTAATTTGCCCAATGCAAATATGCAGGATGTGAAAATATTCCCCCTTTTGCACGTCCTTTCTCCTATTTCCTGTGTGTGCTGCGGTGCCATATATTTTTCGAGTTGAGTCGAGAGTAAAATCCCCGAAAACCATGAAACGCAAATAACTAAAAAATATTCGCTGACGTTCCCGAGTCGAGAGCTGGAAATTTAAGCTACACAGAGTTGGAATGCAAGTCATATGCTAACCGAAACTCGGTTCTCAGTTTGCAGTTTCCAAGAAATTTCACCTGCCTGTGGGCAGACCCAACCCCCCGCTCAGGTACAGCTTCCATATGCCCTGCTAATATGGCCGGGGCTAGCTTAGTTCAAGTCAGCTTGTTGCCAGCTATATGGCTATGACTCTGCCAACTACTGCTGACTACAGTCAGTTACCCAGCGGGCGACATTGCCAACAAGAAGCTCATTTTCGTTGAGCTCCTGTGTAACCCAGTAAACAGATTATGAAAACTTATAGGTAAGTTATGCTTCAAGAAGAAATATTTGCAATTTAATTTAGGATTTTCTAAGGATAACAAATGTCTATTAACTCTATTCTATTATAGTTCATAAGGCATTGATTTTGTTCCGCCAACTTTGTTCATTGGGTTCCTGCTTGCCAGTTGCCAGTTGCCAGTTGCCAGTTGCATGTGCATGGAGTATGGAACAGGACAAGACCGTGCTCATTATGCATAAATTGTCGCTGGGAAACTACGCAGCAGCACTGAATTATGGCAAAGTTAATGGCATTATAATGCCAAAACGCTGACATCTGCCCAAGCCAAGAGAGTGCAGAGTGCAGATATTCGGAGAAGGCGAGTCGTTTGCTTGGGCCAAATTCAAGTAGAATGTCGTTTTTAAAGCCCAGAAATGGCAGACAAGAGTTTATTCTTCCTGTTGCCGTTGTCAATGACTTGTTGCCCAAAGGCGGAAGCACTGGGTGTGGGCTGGGCAAGTGACCCTCGTTTGTTGTCCTCCGTCGCCAACAAGGGTCACCGATGTCAGCACAACTCACACACGGTCTCTGGCCCAGACAAACACACATCAGCCCCAGACCCTGAGTCTTTTCCCATAATCTTTCTTTTTTATCGCGAGTCTGGAGTCGCCAGGAACGGGATATAAGTCCACACTCTAAAAATAGGATTATATTGTCATAAATCGAGAACTTTTCTTATCGAAAAGGATAAGCGAAATGGTAGAAAAACTATAACAAATTTGTTTTAATAAAAAATAATATTTGTAGTTCTTTCTTTAAGTATCTCAGTGATTTATTAAATCCTTAGTTGAGTGCTTGAGGTGTCCTACTAATACATATATCTTTCGAGTCCCTTGCTTCTTCCTGACAGGATATTCGAAAGATCTTGGAAAATGAGGCAATTTAAATAAAACGTCTTAGTATCCTTTTCCTGTTTTAGTAAATATTTAAAAACATTCCAAAAAGATTAACAAATTTAACCCATTTTTAATAATAAGAAGCTAAACTAGCGTTCGTTAAGTGCACAACCACAAAAACATATATGTATTGGATGTACACCATCGCCAGGACTTGGTTCCTTGTTGTGTTTTGTGTGTGTATGCCAGTGAGGGGTATACTTCCTGCACATACCGCATGCCGCCACCGCAAACTTGCGGCACTGAGCCCTGTTCTCACTTCCGGTTTCCGGTTCGCCTTTCGCCATCGCCTCGGCTAGTTGGGTTACCGTTGCCGTTAACTTGTTTTGATTTTTTAATGGCTCGCCTGACGACGACAACCAGAGCATTTACGCTTTCACAACGCTCGCCTTTAAGGTCTTTAAGCGGCTCCACGAACTCTCAAATTCCCTCTCACGGCATGTTTGCATTGTATATTTGTTTTCGAATTCATCGCTGGAATTCTTTCCGCGACTTTTGTCAAATAATGGAACAACAATACAGAATCGTGAAAGATATATTCGACATTTGACGTGGTCTATCCCCGAGTCTGGGCTTTTGTCATGCAAATTGTTGAACAAGTAAGGCGTAACGTCGACACTGACGTTGATTGCTCATGAAGTGAAATTAAAAGGAACAAAAAATTAAGGTTTATGCCTCGAAATTTCGAATACCCTTTAAAATATTTAAAAAAATATTTTAGGAATATAAAAGCGAAGAGGTAAATATTAAAGAACAATCACAAGGAAATCCAAATACAAAATATATGAATATACAAATGTAATACTGTTACTAGAATTCCTCTAAACTAAAATCTGTTAATGGAAATTAAATTTGAAGAAAAACAATGCATTTATTATATTATATTTATTTATCTTTTGTCTCTAAAAAATACTAAATCCCTTACTTTTAAATGTATTTCTTTTATTGTTAAAATCAACAAAAATTGGTTGCCTTAATTTCAAGATAGGGAATATTTTCGGAATCAAGGAGGGAACATGGCGTTGCTTACCTTCCAGCCCATTTCGCCATTACCTCCATTAACCATTTCCATGTTGTTCGCATGCAACTTGACTTAAAAACAAAAGAGCTGCCAACAGGCAACAGCAGCAACAAAAGCCGCCGAGGAGCGGGAAAATGGAAAGAAATACAGTTGACGTTAAAGGGGAAGCACACACAGCACACAAGTCAAGTCGGAAAACTTTTGTTCCTGGCATTGTTGCCGCTGTTGTTGCCGATGTTGGTGTAATTGCTGCGTCGGCATCACGAGAAGGAGGTGCCCCAGTCGGAGTCCTGTGCAGAGTCGTCGATTTTAATTACGTATGCAATTTATTTATTACCTCTGCCCGGAAATATTGTGCGATTGTGTTGCCTCTCCTTGAGCTTTTGCTCTGCGGATGTGGCACAAAGCCCGAAAAGGAAACGGGGCGTTCTGGGCCAGAAAAGATTTAACATGCGGTTATGAAGTTATTTCTCATTTCCACAATTGAGTCCTGTCAGAAAATGCACTCCAGGCAAAGTCCTTAAAGTCGGATCAACTCGTTCTTGAGGCATTTCATTAAGGTGGAACTCGAACTGCGGAAGTCAAGAGATACTTCACCTGACTCAAGGTATTTTTGAGAGCTTACTAAATACGTAAAATATTCTGTAAATAAATGTATAGAATAATAAATGGAACTATATTGGTGATAGCTTTAACATTATACATTAAAATTAAATAGTATTTAAAGTTAGAAGAAAGAAAACTTTAGCAGTAATTTTTATGTCCGTTTCTCAGACTTCGCAAACACACAGAATTAGCCTAAACCCTTTGAGTAATTTCCTTAGTCATTCAATAATTTATAATTGCCAGATTCTCCAAGTATTCCGTCTTCAGGATGCATAGGAAATGATTTAGCTAAGTGGAAATTATTAGAAATTTCCGGAAGTAGGAGCAAACCCGTTTAAAACCTCGAGCAGACATGCCATAAATTAGATTACCTTGCCCAGGCTAAGGCCCGGAGAAATAAGCACGGCTATAAACATAGCGTGTGTCCACTAAATTAGCGTATTCATTAGGAAAAACAAGTGAAATTTGTTCACGATGTTGTCGTTGTTAAGGCAGGAGCACACTCACATGTCCACATGTACATCAAGCCCCCTCCAAATTGGTTGCATTACTTGATTAGTGTCCGCTGTGCAATGCTGTTATTAAAATTCAATCTAAAATTTTCCCTCAGCCGCTGAAGTCTCGTGCACTGATTGCATGTCTAATCGAATTTAACAACCTTTCGCAGCGTGCATACGTACAAAGGAGCAGCCAGGAAATTAACGGATTTCATATTAAGTGCAAATTCCGGCCTCCCATTCGTGTCATGCGATTGTGATTTAAAGGCGCTCTAAGTTCAGAGCTGGGTTTTCCCACCCTCGAATGCCATTTTGATCACGGGAATAGACACCCAATGGAGTAGCTTAAAATTTATTTAATTTGTATTATTTTCTTAAATAGTAAGAGACTTTTAACAGGAAACATTGAAACAGAGACAATGTAGAAAGCTAAATAAAGATGCAGTCGTGTCGATCTATATTATGAAGAGAAACACTTTGGCGTTATGTAGCAAATTAGGAAATATCTTTATTTTTCATTAATGTTTAACATATTGCTTTCAATCTGTAATATATCAAAACCAAATGAATATCAATAAAATAAGAAACTCTATAATAACATTTTTTTCTACAATTATTGACTAAAAGAATTGACTAAGCAAACCCTTGAGTGCCAAGTCCGAAAAGGTTGGTAGAAATGCTAAATATATTTATAAATAGCTTGGAATTTTCCGAACGTTTATGAACGAAAAGGGTTAAACCCCTCTATAGTCTGAATCAATAAAAGAATTCGCCTAATAAATAATTTTTATCCATAATTATTTTTCACGTATATATTTCCTGTGCCACAAATTATTGCATTGCAAAAACATTGTGTGTTAACATGATTCACAAAAAACTCAACAAAAGACAGTTTCGATTTATCCTTCAAAGTAGAAATAACTTCTTTTTCTTTCTACACAAAATTTAAATGGTATTGGGGCAGATCGGAGCAGAGCTGAGGTGAGGGAATCTCAAAGTAAGACATCTCAGGGAAACAGGTAAATAGAAAACCGCGAGTCAAACAACATGTAGAGTATATCCAAGTCTAAAATCCAGATTCAGGATGTCGGATCGCCAGGCAGTGATTAAAAACGCGGACATGTGCGAGGAGATGCAACGAGATGCTATCGACTCCGCCACCAAGGCAATGGAGAAGCACAACATCGAGAAGGATGTGGCCGCGTACATCAAGAAGGAGTTCGACAGGAAGTACAATCCCAGCTGGCACTGCATTGTCGGACACCACTTCGGTTCGTATGTGACCCATGAGACTCGTAACTTCGTATACTTCTACCTGGGTCAAGTGGCTGTTTTGCTCTTCAAAAGCGGCTAAGTAAGAACAACATGGCAGTACTTAATCCCTGATGATTGTCGAGACCAAAGTGAAGCACCAACATCTTGAGACGCATATCCATATTTCAGTTCTATTTTAAATTCTGCAGTCATATATCATTTAAAGTGTCATTCTGGCCCACGCTAAACTGTTCAAAATTTTAAATGACCCTCAAATCCGATACAAATTAAATTTAATGCTCATATAACTTCGAGTTTTTTACTTATATTTGAATTTTTCTTTGCAAGTATTTGTTTATATTTTGAGGTATAAAAAGCTTAATCGTTTTTAATAATAAATGTTTACTTAGTTAAGGAGAACATGTACATAGTATATTCACATCAAGTTCACGAAATTTTATCCCAACATTTTCTCTGATAACCCAGCCGTACCCGAACAACAGATAATGCTTTTCGGGTTAATTCCAGCATTCATAACGTCCTTTCGAGTTCATCATAAGGCAAACAATGGGAGCACGCGGTTCCAGGAGCGAAGTGCCGGGGATTGGGCCACCGATGCAGCCTCACCTGGCTGTGGGCAAATAAAAATTGCTTAATTAAGTTAATTAAAATATTGTCGCTGTCCGTTGAGCTTCCATGTGCTGGCGGCGGCGGCGGCGGCAAAGGAGTTGCCTGGCATTTATGCGTTTTTATTATCACAGAGATTGGCCAATTTGGGGCCGGACGGCGTCCGTGTAATTATGCCAGCACACGTCCAGGGTCGCAATAATAATCATAAAAATAATATTAATAAAGTTCGCAACGGGTGAAAATATAATTTTGCGAAATACTTTAACACTTGGCTCTCAGACACATATGAAAACGGGCAGTGGGCATTGGGCATTGGGCATTGGGCATTGGGCTGTTTTATATACATAGTTGGTTTGAGCTGCTTTCACAGTTCGACGACTCTTGGCCTTGTCCCCCGATTTCCCGCCAGCTGACGCACATACTGTTTTCCGAACTCCTGCATCCGCATATCGCGGCGTATCGGTCAGTCAGACAGATTCTCATGCATATTTCATGGCCCGCTTAAATACAGCCAGGGATGCAAACAACAGGAAGCAGGATAATGCCGCACTTGAAGGCCAAAACGGGACCAAGGACCATAAAAAATGTAAGTGCCACGCAATCAGTTTTACGCTCTCTCAGACAAAACCTTTATTAATATTTTTTTACTTTTATGTGCATTTATATATATATCGTTTTTTATGCTTCTCGACATTAAAAATAAGGCCCATACTAAGGCTGGCTTTCCCTTCATGTGAATTCTGCCCACCTTTGAGCCGCCTACACATCCTTCTCCCACTTGTTTCACATTAGAAGTGAAGTAGCAACTCCGCTCAGAGCTGAATGAGTAATGGCTTCGGGACTCCGAGATGAGTTGAGTCTGCGCATTAAGGAAAATGAGAGGAAAATTGGTGATTTTCAGCCAGCGAGAAACTAGATGGCGCCAGCGAGAAGTTAAAGTTCTCGCTGATTGTAGAGTTTGTTTCAAAAAACAGCATTTTCAAACAAGACGAATTTACACCGAATTTGTTACCTCAAAATAAATTGTTTCAAAGTTGTAAAGGGCTTTGAAAACCATAGTGTTTTCTGGGGCACTAAAGTACTGGTATTGAAATCGTTTTGTTTTAAATTTAAATTGCATCCTTTTTGAAAAATATTGAAGCAATTGCAGATTTAGTTGTATTAAGTTTGTTGGAATTGTTTGAACGATCAAACTCCTGATATGGAATTTAAGTATTTACTAATCTATTTTCTACTATAAATAATATGAGTTCAACTTATGATCTCAATAAAGTATTTTTAACATTCACAAACTTAATTGCTATTTTTGAACATTAAATAAAATCTAAATTTAATCGTTTCCCAACTATGCAGCCTTTCGAGTATATTGCCAAAGTAAATATAAACTTTATGCGGTTTTGGCTTTGTTTTGTTCATACATAATTCCAATTTAATCTAGCAGAGCTCCCTTTTTCTCCAAACAACCAACATGAAGCGACTACAAATGAGCAAAACTCTTAACCTTTTTCTGCGAGCGGGTAGAAAAAATAATCAAAACTTTTATAAATTACTGTCAGTAGCAGTGACCTCAATATGAAATTGCACAACATAACTTGAACACACACACAACCCACACCACAGCTACAGATTTGGAACAATTGCGAGTGCAATAGATACGACTGTAATTGCATTTTACTTGGACGGAGAGCTGCAAAAACCAAACCCAACGAAACCCAACCGCAGAAACATACGCACATGAGTATGTAAACTTTTTGTGACCTCAGCTATAATTATTGCCATTTTTTGTTGCTGTTCGGGCACACGAACCACATGTATCCATATGCATATATGAGCCAGCAAAACGGGTCAGCCCAAAGTCAACATTAGTTTTATCACAGCCCGGAGTCGAGAGGAGTGAATTCTCGACAATGACAAAAAATCTTAATGAAACACAAACAAGACAGGAAGCGGAGGGCGTTGGTGGCATAGGGAAAACACAACACACAGCAGGCAACAATAAAAAGTGGTCGGTAAAAAAAGAGTCTGAAAAATCCTCATTAAACAAAAAATAAATGTCACGATTTTGTCCCGAAAATTAAAATGAAAGAAATAATATTGTGCTCTCTCAGCAGCAAAGCGGCGTTACGCTGTAAAATAAATAGTGGGCTTCGAATAAAAATATTTCCAATATAAAAAGTTGTAGTTTAAAGTAGAATTAGTTATTAAGAGTACTATATATTTTTTTATCCTATATCGGAATGTGTAATTTATTTGTTAAATGCTTTTACCTTTCTGATCTAAACTATCGAAATAATATTTAAACTTATATTACGCAGAGGTCATTTTAAAAATAATCAGAATATACAAATGACACTTATATTTTTAGCCTTTTAAATTATATGTTTCACATTCTATTTAAGGAAACCTGTTTTAACCCGAATAGCTTCATTTTGACAAGGGTATTTTCTCGGAATCACAATCTAATTTGACCTTTTTACTGGCATTGTGGTATTGTTGATTGGTACAAACAAAATCTTTCAAAGTCCTTTTCGAAGCCTTCCACGCATGAAAATTGTGTAGGCGTGGTCAGTATAATTTCCTACAGGATAATCAGTTCATATAAACAAAAAGAATCGCAGGAAGCAAAACAAGAGGACCTCGGATTTCTTCACCGACTGAATCATACTCAACCGTTCTTTTGGTGGAGTGTGACGAATGTGGCTGCAAGGAGTCGGAAGGACACATGAAGAATGCACCCACTTGGGAGCCGATTTTTCATTTGGCTTACGAATCATCAACCAGAGCTTTTTCAGTTTTCTTTCTCGCCTTTCTTTTGCCACTATCGTCAACGTCAATGCTGCGCTTTTATCACTCTTTACCCCTTCTCGTTCTTTAACACTTCCAAGTCCTTCTCTGGGATTTGACTGTCTATCAGAAACTTGCTTTGTTTCCATTTATCCCTTTAAAGCATAAAGCTGATACTGCTGTAGATGTATTTTTTTGTGTTGATCTTGTGATGTCTAGTTTCCGAATAAAATTTACAATATTTTTATTGTATTCTAAAAAATATGTTAACATACAAATAAATAGTTACCTAAATTTAAAACATAAATAAATAGTATCTCACAGTCGGAAAACTGCTTCTGTTTCTTTTATTGTTGCTCCCATTGTTTCCTCTTCAGATCTCAGTGCTTTTGCTGTTTTTATTTTGGCCATTGTTGCCTTTGATAAATTGTGCGCCTTTCGTTTTGACACATGTCGGGGTTCGTCTGC
This sequence comes from Drosophila punjabiensis, assembly GCA_008042585.1. Classification (NCBI taxonomy): domain Eukaryota; kingdom Metazoa; phylum Arthropoda; class Insecta; order Diptera; family Drosophilidae; genus Drosophila; species Drosophila punjabiensis. The sequence continues at coordinate 151,351 of VNJR01001946.1, read as the reverse complement.
CCCATGTGGCACTGGGACTGAGGAGGAGCGGGGCTTGTCTAGGCTGGTTTGAAAAGCCTCAGAGGTTATCGCACTTTTTTAATATCCGCATGCTTTTTCTTACCTTAAATTCGGTCCGAACCTTTAACCTTTGCCTGATCTTTGGCTGGCGAATGTTCTCCCTGCCGCCCGTTGCAACTAAACTTGTTGACATTTTCAGGCCTGTCACAGGACTCGGAAGGCCTGCGACTGAGAACCCGAACCTGTGTGTCCTGTCAGTCTCCGGGTACCGAGTCCTGCTCCGAGGCCCGTGTTCTGCGTCCATGTTCGTGTCCGTGTCAGGCGTCACTTTATGTCCCTGACAGCGGCAACAATTTTATTTACTTAATTTGGCTTTAGTTTGTCATTTATTTACTTGTTTGCCACAACAGCAGTTGGTCAAAGTGTCCACCTCACGTGTCCCACCTCCGATTCCAGGGCCACATCTCCAGGGTTCGGATGGATCCTGGCAGAGTTTTTCCGTGTGCGTCTGTTGTTGTCACTTTGACGCTGACGTTGATGTTTTCCTATTTCTGGTTTCAGCTGACTTTGGAGTATACAGAAAATACTATAAGCTTCGCAGCAATTGGTCTTGCAATTCATTTGTAATATATTCCTAAAAAAAAGATCCTGCGATGCGTTTTACTTTGATCTATTCATAAAAGCAAAACCTTTTAAAATTAAATATAGTTACTACATGCAATATTTTTCTATTTAAATATGAATTCTCTAAAGTGCTTTTAACATATGTAATAGTAACTTTAATATGGAAATTGATTTTAACTACCTTTTATTTTAATTCTATTTATTATTTCTCCGCAAATAAATGAGCTTGTCTTATAAACGTGCAATTAGAAGAGGAGATTTTAAATTCCTGATATTTGAAAATTAATATATTTAAATTAACAAAAAAGAGTATGTTTTTCGCAAGAGTATCCCTTATTCGTATATATACTTTCTTTACCAATCCCCATTTGGTTTTATTTGTAACACGGTGACACATTTTCCTGCCCGCACTTTATTGCATATCGTTGTCGGAACGTGGCATTGAATTTTTTATGAAAATTTAGAGCAAAGTTGCTGTTTTCTTTGTTTTGGCTGCCGCTGACGATGCTGATGCTGATGCTGTTGCACTTTGGTACCTTAATTAAATATTTATTTCAATCATTTTCGGCAAATGGATGGACAGCGTGCCAGAGAGGTACGAAAATCCATTCAACGCCGAAGTGAGATCTCACCCAGGGGTGTGGTGGAAAGGGGGGCACTAACATTTGTCATTACACATTAATAGCGCACCATTAATCTTTTTCGTGAGCCGGGAGAGCGTGAGGGTCAGAGTGAATGCCAGGCTGGGTCTGGACCTGAATCTGAACCTGGATCTGGACCCGAGTCGTCGTCTGTCGCACAAACCCGTTAATTAATGTATGCCATTTAGCTGGAAAATTGCAAAAGGGACACACACACGTACACAAATCGCTATAAGAGGCAGAGATGGCAGCGTAAAAATCGGTAAAAGTGTCACCTTGCAAGGATATGATATTTTTTAATCATATTGATTAACCTCAAGAAGCCTTGAAAGGGAAGTGATCAAACCAAATTTCAACCAATTTATAGTATACTTTATGTTAATTCAACTTTGTATTCACTCAAAGCGTCTAAAAATAGTTAATCTAAAGCCTTAAGTATTCTTCTTTGTTCCTGTGATATAAAATATGATGATTCATTATTAATATAAGTGTAAATTGCAATTGAAAGCAGTACTTTTTTTTGAGTAAATAATTCTTTTTGAAAATACATTTTAATATTATTAATATTAAAGATATATAAATATAATAATATATAACATCAAAGGCACGATGCCACCACTGTCGCATATGTGTTTTGCCAGCCCATCATAATGAGCGGCAATTTAGTGCCCTTTTGAATGGTGCCGGTCGGTGGGTGGTTGAGCCACTGGACGGGCGCTCCGGTGGTTGGTTGGGTGGTTGGGCTGTTACGTGGCTAGATGGGTCGCCGTTGTCGCCACCGCAAACAAGCAAAGGTAGCGGCCTTTGTGGCAGGGGAAAGGGATTGGGACTGGGGCTGGGGCTGGGCTTGCCCAGCAGGTATGCTTGATTAATGCTTTATAACAAGGCTCGCACAAAGAGCGCTCTGAATGCACACCCACGCCCACAGAAACCACACACACACACACCCTCCTTCGTGTGTCGCCGTCGTCCTTGCATTTTAACATTAATTTAGTGGAATGCTGCCGAGGACTTTGGAAAGCCTTTCAGGATTCGTCGACACATGTTAATCCGTTTTGTTGTAATTGCTTTGCTTGTTTCCGGCAGAAGTTCCAAAAACACTGGAACTGCTTCGATTATATTTCACGAGCTAATAGAGTCTAGAAATATCAAAATAAAACGTAAAAAAAGTCTGTTTTTAATTCAGCAGAACTTTTCCTGTGTAATATGCCCTTTGGGGGCTATAAGATGGCCTAATTAAATTAGGAAATTAATCGCGCACAGATCTCGTTTGTGCATTGTGCTTCTGACATGGCCAACTATTATTACTTCTGGTCCGTTTCGCTGCACTTTCCCTTTTTCATAATTAATTAATTCTTTTTTTTTTGTATATTTTTTCTTCTAATTTTCAATTGCTGCAGAGCTTTTTGCCCTTGAGTGCTTCCTGTGGCGTTCGTTCATTAGGCAAAGGCGGAAGAAAAGCCAGTGGAAAAGTTGGTAAAAAAAAAATAAAATAAAATGAAGCTAAAAATGTGTCTAAAGAGTTAAAAGGTTTATTCACTTTGCGAATTCCGACCGGTTTCAGGGGTGTGTGGCTGCGGGTGTTAAGCCGAGTTTCGGGGTTGGAGACACATTTTCCGAGCTGAACATTAAGTAATTATAAGTTGCCCAGGAGTTGGCTGAAAGTTGCAAGTTGGCATCTGCAGCTAGGCAAACATATTGCATGTCTACGCCCTTGTAGACACACATTCGCACGACTTGGTCCCGGCGCACACTGCGTATGCGTAATGTGTTGAATAATTAAATTGTCAAACAATTGGCTTCTGGCAGAGAGACAGTGCAGAGATGACGCCAAGAAAATGTTGAAAGTAACTGGGATTTATTGTCTAGCAGTGCCCCCATCCTGCGGCACCAGGAAGAGCCATGGAAAACGCTTAATCATCTTTAATTGAAAGCACTTGATGAGCTAGCCAAATGCCAAATGCCAATGAACAACGAACAACGAACAACGAACAGTGAACAGTGAACAATGGCGGAGCCTGGCGAACAATCGGCATTATTTATAATGCTTTTTAATCTCCATCTGAATTTGCATTTGGTTTTTCTGCGCGAGAGCGGAGTGTGTGTGCCGGCAAATTCATTTGCTGGCTGATAGGATTCAATTTCCTTGTCATCATCAAAACGTTTTCAATTAAATCGTATTTATTATTCAGCAGATAAAACAACAGTGCTGCACAATACCTACTAATGCTAAGTCGGCTTATCGCTGTCTAAAGTTCTCGGGATCAATTTCGGTTCGGGCGAATGTGTCAAGAAATAGGATCAAATTAAAACGAAACTCAAATGAATGTCATTAAATAAATAAAATAATGAAGTCCATGAATCCGTTTGTCACTTTATGACAGTTCATATTGCTCTAACTATTCTTCTCTTTCCATTTTGCCATGGTTTCATTCAGGAGCGAGTTGCAAAAGCTTTTAGGCAGATTGCCAGGACTAGCCATTGAGTAGTTGAAATATTTAACCGCAAATCTGTTGAGTTGTTAAATACGAACGAAAATCGATGGAAAGGGATGCATTAAATATAAATGGATGTACATCCCAACCAGAAATAGTATTGCTTTGAGTTCTTGTAAAGTAAAGTCGGGTTTTTAATTTAAAATGTATTTTTACCTAAAAGTTGCGTGACAACAAAATTAAAGGATGGTATAACGGACTACACTCGGTAAAATATGAATTCATGGAAGTGTAAAAATATCCATGGCATCAGCCATATCAGTGCACATGTATGATCGGACCAATTAAATTCAGATATCAGATATCTTGAGAAAGCAGGAGACTTTTCTGGCTGGTTAGTCAAATATACTCTGTATATTAAGCCCAATGTCGAGAGTCACATCGAAAGCAAGATTATAGGATCTTCACCCTAGCTAAACTTGCTCTTACCGAATCAGTATTGGATCAGTATCAGGAATTTCGTACATGGTTGACTTCGGACAGCGAAATGTCGAACAAGTCAGCAATAATATCATGTTGTGTCGAAGTTAGAAGAGAATTTAAAATTACCCAGAACTACTATATGACACCCTGTCTGAAAGTCTATTGGAAACCAACTGGATAGCGGAAAGATGGTTCCAATAAATAGGAAGTTCCGACAATAAAGATATGTAAGAAAAAAGCAGCTACCATTCACTCATAACTTCACACAGAGAAACTCAGTATCGTTGGATTCCTTGAAAATTACTAATTCAGACTTGAAAGTGTAGTCAATCGCCATTAGGTATAAGTTCCTCCTCAAATTCCTCCTCAATTTCCTCCTCAAGCTTGTCCAGTAGTTCAGCAGTTAATTCCTCCAAAATTTCCGCCAAGACACACTTTTTTTCCGGTGGCTCGGTCTTGCTGTACGGCGGTATATCGAACTCCTCCGGATTGAACTCAAAGAACGACTGCATGCGCGCCGTGGCAAGCTCCGACCAGCAACATGGCACCTCTGGTTCGGCCAGCATCACAACGCGCAGACGGGCCTCGCTGGCCGCTTGGACACCCTTGGCGGTGCCATCGAAGACGAGGGTGCAGCCGGGCTCGGCTTCCAGTCGAGCCATGGCAATCAAGTAGACATCCGGTTCCGGCTTGGGGGCTCGCAGCTCCGGATCATCCGCACAGAGCACGATGCTGAAGTTCTCGAAAAACTTCTCGCGGCCGCGGATCTTGGAGCAGTACATCGACTCGGTGGAGGAAGTGACCAGTGCCAGCCCTATGCAGCACTTACTCAGGTGGGTCACCAATCGCTCTACTCCCCACACCAGAAGTGGGTTCGCTATCAAATCGGCGGCCTCGGCATTAAGCTGAGAGAGAAACTGTTCCCAACTGATGGGAATTTTGCACTTTCGGCAAATGAACTCGGCCATTTCTGCGGGGTTCATTGGCCTGGTTTGGATCAGCAAGTGCTCGGGGATGTCTATATCGTATGTAGTAGCCACAATTTCGAGAGCCTTCCTGTATGTGTGACAAGTATCTGTATGAGGAGCGTGAATGGATCAGTACGGATAAATCGTCGTTGTTTCTAAAAGGGAATCCCCACCGAAGACGGCACTCTCCAGATCAAAAATGCAGAAGCTGATCCCCGGAGAGCAGCACATAGGCGGACATCGGGAGCACTCCGGTGGAGTTTTAGGTACTTTACACGGAGGGCTGCACATTCTCAGATCGTGTCCAAGAAATTTTTTTTATAGAATTTATATCTGAATTCTCTGAACTATAGCCAAAACTTTTTAGTTTTTGTCATTGAAAGCAATGAACAAATTTTCAACATCTTTAAATTAAATAAAAAAAAAACTTTTGAAAACACGCCTAATAACATTTTCGAATTTGTCGTTAACTTAATTTGCACTGTTAATTTAAGCAAAATATTCTTTTGGTCCCTTTTAATTCCAAATAACTGCAGCTGGCCGTTCCTTGCAAACTGGTTATTCGTATTGTAGGAATTAAGTAATATATTGTCTTTTAATCTCTTAAATATAAAGGTTAAGCAATCCTTCTCCTCTTCACAGTGTCTGCGCCATAAAGCACTAAAGGCCTCAGGGCTCTGAGATATTGGGGTTTTGGGGCGGCAGTTCCAAAGCTTCCACATAGACCACGGTCTCAAAAAACCACAATCGTCTATCTTCCAGCAGCATAACGACACATTTAAGAACCTGCTTTAGAAGCTTTGTTTGTGTTCACCGAGGTTACTTTGACTTGCAGATTATAAAAAACGCAATTCACCTGCAAGACAGTAATCGTATACAAGTGTTATGAATTATGGAACAACACTCCTTAAAGGCATGCACAAACCTTTTTAGATTATAGTTTATTCTGTGTATTTTTGTCAGAAAACCATTTCTAAGAAGACCCTCAAAATGGCGGCAGCCCAAAATACTGCGGCCTGAAGCCCTCTAAAGATTTTAGCCTTAAAGTGGCCGCAGTAGTTGTCCGGATGGAGACTAGAGGATCCGGAACGAGAACCACTTGCATTCCAGCGGCCAGAGCAGCCTCCATTCCCAACAGTGAGGACTCGAAAACGAGACACTTGCTCGGCTCTGGCCTCTCGTCGAACCGCGAGGCCGCCGTGAGGAATATGTCTGGAGCTGGCTTGCCCCTCTTGACCTCTTCGTCGGACCCGCTGAGAACCACATGGTGGAAGAGGTCGATCAGTCTGGAGTAGCGACGTGTGTTAGCATCAAATGAGCTCCGACAGCTGCTGCTCCCGATGGCCATGGGGATATTGAAGTCATGCAGATGCTTCAGCAGTCGCTCGACACCTGGCAGTAACTTAACACGCCCGAAGTCGCCGCGACTCAACAGCTTGAGCTGATTCTCAAACTCGCAGCGGTTCAGGGGCAGTCTAAAGGTGGCCACAATGAGGTCGACCTGCTCGGACTCCGGCTTGCCCATGCACCTCTGCTTCAGGTCAAAGCCAAAGGTGTGGCCGAAGGGGTCGAGGATCTTCTGGATGGACTCACTTCGCAGTCGCTCGCTGTCTATCAGCAGACCATCCAACTCGAAAATGCAGTGGGTCACCGGCTGAAATAGGCATCGCCTCAAGTACGGTTTTGCACTCAGGTCTTCGCGAGACATTTCAGAAATATTTATGGGGAATTTATTGAATGTTTTGGAAAATTGTTCATTTTGTGAGAGATAAATTTCGGGGTGCTTGTGTCAGCCAAACTCGAATTTGGAGCAATTGGTGAAGGCTGGCAGTCCGAACAGCTGGGGCCTGAACTCGGCCATCGATTCGAGGACCAAAGTGGCTCCTTTTCTTTGCTGCTCGGTCACATGATCCTCGGGTATCATAACCACCTGCATGCCAGCTGCTACGCCGGCCTTCAGTCCGGCCGGAGAGTCCTCGAAGACCAGACAAGACTTGGGCTCTGCCGGAGGATTAAAGCGCGAGGCTGCCAAGAGGAAGATGTCTGGCTTCGGCTTTCCCCTGCCCGGCTGCAGGGAAGGATCATTCCCACACACAACATGATGGAAGGCCAGCATGATGTCCTTGTGCGACGATGCCTTTAAATCGAATTGCTTCCTGCTGGAACTAGTGGCAATGCAAAAGGGTATTCGGAACTCGTGCAGGTGCAGGATCAGGTCCCTGACCCCCGGCAGCAGGGGACAGTGGGTCAAATATTTGAAGGCATGTGCCTCGAACACCTTACAGAAATCTTCGACTTTCACTGGAAGCTTTAATTCCTTAACAATGATCGTACACGCCTCAATTGCCGACATGCCCATGAAGCGCGTTTGATCTTCTCGGGTGTAACTATGGCCCAATTGAGCCAATGCATCTTGCATGGACTTCAAGTATATTTTCTCAGTATCTGAAATTAAATATAAATTCAATAAAGATAAAATAAAATATGTGGAGAGATCAATTCCTATTTTTTAAAGCTGCAAAGATCAATTACCCATCAAGGTTCCATCGCAATCAAAGATGACATGTGTGACTGGACAGTAGCATGTCTTTGGAGACATTTCTAAGACGGTTCCTTACTAAGCCTCAAGTTCAGTCCTTTTACAGCATATTGCCAATTTCCACTATTTAATTTTGAGCCTAAAATGGGAAGAGTACGAAGAGAGAGTACTTTTAATTACAACTTATTTGTTGTTCTAATTTCGGAAATGGGAAGAAAAGCCTGACATGATAAGCTGCTATGATCGCACAATTTGAAGATTTTACTTATATTTTTAAAAATTGATAAATTTTAAAATAATTTGCCGTATTTTGCCTCGCTCTTTTATGCCAAGAAAGCAAACTTTGAACAGCTGCATTGCTCGTGTTCAGCTGTCATTTCCGTTTCCGTTTTATATATTTGACTAAGTCTAATGCATGCGGCGCACGGCTTTCAGTCAAGAGCCCGCTGCCTTTCGCCAGTTGTTGCAAAGTTGCGTAATTGATTAAGCAGTTGCCAGGCCAGGCCCCCAGAGACGTTTCCAGCAGCGCCTCGCCCAAAGTTTTACTTGCGCCAAAACGTGCCACACGATTCGGAAAGAGTGGGCGTGCGAGTCGGTGGTTCCAGGATGTGGCGATGCGGAACAAAAGTTTCCACGGTGGGTTTGGAGCAAGGTATGTCAAAGGTGAGTTTACCGCGATGCTTGATCCTGAGCTGAGTTTAACAGCCAAACGCTGAAGGCTTACAAGAAAAGGGTTTCGGCGTTAACGCTTTAATTAAGAGACTTCTGAAGATATCTTATGGAACTAAAGTCAGGTTATATAATTGATGCTTGTCCCTTCTGTACAAGTACAACGCCATAGTCCAACCCCATAGTCTATCCACCGAAGTGTGCACTTTTATTACCTTTTATTGGCACCATCTCCTCTGCAGACGGAACCATTGACCGTAACGCATTAATGTCGTCCTGTGGCCGCCAAAAACGAGCCAGAACCAGAAGTTGGTTCGATGGCTGAATGGCTAACTGGTTCGCTGAGCTTGCATATTTTATGGCCAAGTCCAACTTTAATTGGAACAATACCAATAAATGCCAAATGCAGATGGCCAAAGGGGAGAGCCAAAAAGTTTGATGTGCATTGACCGGGATATCGCAGGACCCCGCACAAATCGCCGCTGTCCGCAAACGGTGGAAATCAGCTCAAGGGAACACATGCACACACACACACACACATACAAACAGCGACCGCGACCGCAAGGATAACAACGGCTTTGGCCGCCGCACCGCGTCGCCGCTGCAAGTTTGCGGTTTTTGCGGACTGAAATCCAGGGAGCAGGCTAGCAGACCGGTTAACAATTCAATGAACGCAATTACTGCACCCAGATTTTGGGGCAGGTGGAGACCCGACGTTGCCACGACAGCGATTAGAGACGCGCTCAAATTAAACGTTTACAACATATTGTTCTTGGTCAACGAAGTGGGGACACGTCCCTTACCCTTCCTTGCCGCAAAAAAATTAAGAAAGTCGAGTGTTTGGAACATGAAACACTTATTACATTAATATGCATTTATTATCTATTAATGTAATTTTTTACATATTTGAAGTTTAGCTTGAATAAATATACATAAATCCGTCCGACTTTATACCAGATCACACAAAGATCGCATTTGTGAGAAAATTGTAAAATAAACAGAATTCCCAGCGGGACTATTGAGTATCCTCGCCTACCTATTACAGGGTACCAAAAAAATGAAACAGTAAAACCGTTTGGGGATCCCAAATGGTTGGCTGCATAATTTATGCGCACAATTCGTCGCTGCATTCGAATGTCCTGTTCCTGTCCTGTCCCGAGTCCTGTTCTCATTTGGCTGCCACAACAGCTGACGCACAGCGTCCGGACAAGTGTCCGTCCGGCCAAGCGTCCCGTCCGATTAATTAAAAGGCATTTTATTGACTGGCAGAGGAGGAGGAGCTAATGGGTGGCACATGGAAGGGAATGAGTCACTTTTACAGCCAGTACCTTGGTGCGAGGCTGACAGCAAATTGCTTCAGCTGATTTGGCATTTTCCATTGAGTCAATAAGAAATGAGTAAATGCGACAGCATGAGTCGGGCATTGTTAAGCTAGAACAAAGTAAAGTCAATTTCGATCGGAACCAGAAGGAATTCGCAAGGTGGCAAGAAGGAGCGCTGGTCGTTAAGCATGTCCTGATAAAGATATTGAAGAAACTGTAATGGAATGACTCCCATTAAAGTGGTTACAAAATAACAGACCAAAGGGGCCAGTTGCCCCTGGGTTCGACTCAAAGAAGACCATCAAATTGAATAAATAGTATGCCATATAATCTGCCAAAGAGTAACCCAATAGCCGGCGGCCAAGCCGCAAAATTCATCCTTTTGGCACTCGATAAAGGCCATCCATCTATGGACAGAGCGGACTCAAGTGTCAGTCACATATTCCTTCAATCATCACGGCGCTCTCTTGAGCGATTTCCCCAAGGATCGCAGTGCAACAATGTGTGGCGGGGGCGAGGAGCTCGGGGAGCCAGCATGGGCACAAAGTCCAATTTGTTTGTAATGGCATTACTTTGTTTACAAAACAAATTTTGTATGCATAGCGAGTAGTCGTCGGCGGAGCCTCCGACTCCGACTCCGGTTTCCGGGTCAGGAGGGGAGAAAAGAGGTGAGAGTCCGTCGGTCGGGGATTCCTACGATTTCTCGACCCTTGCAACAAGCGCTGCAGAAGACCCAACTCGAACTGCCGCGGGTGCTGGCGAAGTCTGGGAAACTGGGAAACAAAACTAGAAGGGCGGACAAATAAAATATAGACATGGATGTATTTACTTATGTATCTGTGTGCAGCTTCTAAAAATCGTTGTACCATAAAATTTCCCCAATGGACCCTCAGAGTTTTCAGTTTCGAAGGATTCTCCGTGCTGCCTTTTCGCTGTTTAATTTTACAATTGTCCCTTTTTCTTTATTTCTGCCAAGGGAATGAGGTGGTGGGCAGGGTTGGGGCACGGTTTATCTATGCGCATCCGTTCCAAGTGCGGTTTTGTGATTTATGTCAGTTTCTGTTGGCCAACATTTGTTTTGCTGGCAGAGGACAAGCACCAAGGCCGAGTAAATACAGGAGTTTTCGGTGGAAACAGACTAATACGGCTTCCTGGCATTTTATGTTCTATTCCTACAGGTGCCGTATATTTGGAATTTGATATTATTTTTTGCTCTTATGATTGCTTTGCTGGTCTGATATTAAAATTAGACAAAACACACGAGTATTTAAAAGGATTAAGTAAATTATTATTGGTGATCAAAGCATTGCCAAACTTCATGTTTATTTACAAATCAATTTTGTAGTCTTGGGGTAAGGTTTAAGTCCTTTAGGTATAGTTTCTCAGGTATCATCGGGACAGCCGGTCTGCGGTATTTTTATTACATGACTTATTTTAACACCGTTTTCCCTGGCTTTTTTCTGAGCATTATATACATCTTCCGCCACTGGATTGCGCTTGCGGAATTAAAGGACTGCCCAATCTGGAGGTAGACTTAAATTATAATGAATTCCTTAATCAAATAACAAAGTCACCACTCACGAAAGCTAAACACTGTGCTGGTATCGAAACACATGAAGGGGATGTCGTAGTTTTCGTAGTCCGTATCCAGTATATAAATCTGAATGCCTTCAGGAAATGCTATAAGAAAACCGAAAATTTTTCTACCTTTATTTTTGAATTATGCCTCGAAGAATATATATATTTACATGTCCTTACTGGCTGCTCAACATTCGCTTCTCAACGTAAAATTTTGCGTCGTTGTCCTGTTTAAATACCACCGACTGACATCTGTAAATCCTTTCCGGTATCGGTGGGTACTTGGAGTGTATGTACCACTTTTCCAAGAATTTACTCATGTCAAAATCTTTCATAGCCGTCATATTTTGAGGACAAGATCCCCGAAAGGGCTGCATTGCCCTTGCCAGTTGCAGGACGAGCAGTGAAAATCTTCATTATTTAGCCTACATTATAAATTATTTAAAGATTACTTACATGAGAAACAACCACTTCATTATACTAGAAAGGCAATTTTCAAAATGCTGTCCCTATTTGCAGCTTGAGACAGTTTAACAAAAACTAATTAAGAATTTACGGCTTTTAACAATTAAAAGTGTGAAAAATAAAGGGAAACTAAAGGGATTAGCTGCACTCAAATATAATAAAATAATTTAAAATTAGAATACCCTTGCAGGGTATTATAATTTCAGTCAGTGAAGGAGTCATCTCCGACCCTATTAAGTATATATGTATATTCTTGATCAGCATCAACAACCGAGTCGATCTAGCCATGTCCGTCTGTCTGTCTGTCCGTTTCTACGCAAACTAGTCTCTCAGTTTTAAAGCTATCTGAATGAAACTTTGCAGATAGTCTTCTATATACTCTTACTCGTACATAAGTCGGAACGAGCTGGATCCGTAAATTTGTTGAACAAAATTATAACTTCACTGTTTTTTAACATATCTTGATCAACTCTCGGTTATGAGCTTTCTATATTGTTTTAGATTTTTGGATTTAATTTTATAAAAATCGGACTACTATATCATACAGCTGCCATAGGACCTGTATTGGAATTTTCAGAAAAAAAAATTATAGCTTTGTCAGTTTTCAACATAATTTCTTCTACTTTTAGATACTAGTATTTCATATTTTTTCAGAATTTTGTTGTAAATTTCATAAGAATCGGCCGACTATATCATATAGCTGCCATACAAACGATCGGTAAATGTGGCAGAAAATTACATTTTACTTTACATGTAAAAAAAAAAATGTAAAAAAAATTTAAAACTAAAAATTTTACGAATATGAAAGTAATTCAGATTATATTATATTGGGATAAATTATAATTGATACAATTGGAATCTGCAAGGGTATACAAACTTCGGCGTGCCGAAGTTAGCTTCTTTTCTTGTTTATAAATGTTGTGAAGGGAAATTCTGTAACTTATTTATGAATAAAATTAATGCAGTAACTTATTATGACATAAAATTATATTTTACTTTGCCTTGGATTTCATGTTAAGAAATTTATATTATAAATTTAAGTCAAGAAGAATTTTGAGTATGCTTGATGGTGGTTTTTACGTTGAATATCATTATCGACATCTTCAATTTTATTTCTTGCAATAACAAGTTATTTAACAATGGTATAATAACTATACAAACATTCCAATAATTATCTTTTTAGTAGTTAAAAAAGTTCATGAAAATGTCGTAGAGACGCTCATAGAAGCGTCGCAGCCATTCTCATGCCTTTTCAATGGCGTTTGGCACTGCCGGGGTTACAAAGTCATCCAAATCGAGGTCATCTTCTCCGGCTGAGTCGGTTCCATTAGCTCCCAGTTGAGGGCACTTGGTCTGGATCGTATCGATGAGGAATGCCTGGGATATGTTATTGTTGTCTAGGATCTCTTTGGCCGTCGCAATTGTCTTCTCCGAAGGTTGGCGCTCTCTTGTCAATATCCAAACGATTTCTGCAAATTAAATTATTATTTTTAGTTGCCACAGTTTTGATATATTAACTATTAACTGAGAGTGAAGTTCTTAATGACTTACTGAAGTTCGCCAAGGGCGTTAGACTGGTGCAGCTATAGACAACGGCATATGATTCATAGTCGGTGCCCAATACCAGGTAGTTGGCCTTGGTTAATGGCTCTGCAAGATACACAAACAAGAAATATAATTAAGAGATAATATAAAATTATTAAGCTACTTACGGTTGGGGTAAAAGGCCACGGCCAACTGAGCAGGTGCGATCAGCTTTGCTTTTCCAGTTACATTCGTGGGAAGTCCAGTGCTATTTCAGTATTAAATGTATAATTACTATATTTAGGAATAAACAGTAGAATAGTTTTCACTTACAATCGATTAATGGCCGCATTAACCACTGATACGGTGCTATTATCTATAATACTATAGTTGGCATATATGCACTTCTTGCCGATCTCAAAGGCAAATGGATATTTGGAGTACTCGTACCAGATGCCCATATACTAAGGGGATTGGGATATCAATTAATTAACAATATTTGTATTGATATAACGTCATTAAATGATAACACTTATTGATAAACGTAATAATTAAACGTAGCTGTTTCAAGTGTTTACTTATCATAACTTTTATAGTAAACATTACGTAATAAGAGCTGAAAGTGTTTACTTATTGGATGAGTTCTTGTATTTATAGTATTTATAAACATGATTAGAAGGTTTTTTAATTAAGATAAGGTTAGATTGAATAATATTAATTGAACGAACTTTATAAAATGTATAATTATTAAAATAGTGCAGTTATAGAAATTAGTGAAGAATATATTTTAAAATACAATTTTTAAGACCCTAAGACTTGTTGTAGCTATAATTATTAGCTTAATTTATGTGAGTACGATCCCAAAAATAGATGAAGTTCAAAATCTTAACAAGTGATCAAAATTGATACATGTCAATCCAATATTATTCCTATAAATAACATATTGTACATATATACAAATTCTTAGACGAGCCTTCTTCTTAATTGACTATAGCGTTTAATGGAAAATTATAGTTGTAGAGGCCTTCTTAAGTTACTGATTACTAACTTAAACTACTTACCCGTATTATTAAATACTTAATACTATAAGTAGCATGATCATTTAGAGAAACTACTCACCGCCTCCACATCGAAGGTATCCATTACTTTGACATCCGGACACTTGCCGGGAAATGGAACTTGAGCGCTTCCCAGATAGACTCCATTAGCCGCCAGCAAGATAAGCAGCGCCAGATGCGAGCTGTAACGATGATTGAGTAGAATGCAAATAATTGCTCGGAGCTCAAGACTTATTAAGTGGAGCGCACCTCGACCGATGATTCATTGTAGAATAGAACTGATGATAGATTTTAACCTCCACTGAACGCGATTCTGTCGTACTTCTGGTCTAGAACTGCTGGCAGAGTGCAGCTGCATTGCCACTTATATATGCGAGCCGAGAGAGCTTTATTGTTATGACTCGGAGCTTTTCCCAGTGCGCCGACTCTGGTTGCCAATGTAAACAAAAGTGAAATGCAGACGATCTGGATGAAAGTTCAGCCTGGAGCGGCGGCACTCGGGGGTGGCGCGGGTGGCGAGGGCACTTTTCCCTATATGTCCGCCGCTCCTCTCGTCACAATCACTAGACACAAATGAAAAGCAAATGGAATATGTGCGGCGAAATTATAATTTATTATTTACATCATTTTAGCATGCACTTGGCGATAATTCGCCATCGATAAGGGCTTCCGCATGCTAAGCGGAACGATTCGTTTGGGAATCGACACAGATCGCGAATCGCGAATCAGTTCAATGTCCTAAGTTTAGCGATATGTATTTCCAATTTCTATTTTTGCAACAGGAAGTATTGGAAAATCGAACTCAAATCTGACCAAGTAATAGCCACTGAACCAAAAATATTTTGTTATATAGTATTAGTTGTTATTTTTGGACTTAATGTAATAAAGTCTTTAAATGGATCGTAAGAATGCCTTAAAACCACATAAAAAATTTAATACAAAAACAACTTTATTCTGTACTACAAGAAATATGTATTCTCTAAACTTAAATTTTAGCTTCGTTTTGATAAAAATCAAAGACAATGAGTAGAAAATTATAAATATTTATTCAGAATTATAAGTGTAATATATATAAATAAATTTAAAATAATTTTCATGGCCTTAAACATAATAAATTAAATAATGCTTCAAGGAGTGTAACTATTTTTAGTCTGTATAATAACAATTTTGCTTAGAAAAATAAGCAATTAATTTGGGATTTAAAAAAAATAACATGTTATTGCTAACCTCATATCTTTAAGGCATTGGTTTTAATTTGAAGTTAATACTTAATCATTTAAGTACTTAATTAAGTTAAAGTGTTTTTAGTTTTGCTTTGCTTAGTTCATAACTCGTTAATAACTTTAAAAAATAATGATGTTAGGTTAGTAATAATTCTCCAGCAAGGTGAGAGCTTTGTTCCACATTGTGGATTGTATTTGTGACGCCATCTATCGTGTGTTTGTAACCAGCGCCATCTGTTGGGTGCTTTGCCGCTCGCCTGCTAGAAATAACCAAATACAATTTTTCGTATTTCAAGGATTTCGGCAGCTCTTAACCTTTATCTCGAGCTCGAAGCCGGTCGGGAAATCCCGTTGACAGAGTCCAGATTTCTGCGGGTTTTCCCCTTTAGAGAAATTACATTTCCCCACATATGTACATACATATATACATAATTAAATTAATTAAATGTAAACCACAAATTGAGTTAAATGTGCAAAAATGTCCGCAGGACCATAGCCTGCAGGTGAAATGGCAGGCAGAAGCGGAGCGGTATTCGAGTGATATATGCTCCAGCAAGGGCTGATTTTAAAGTTTGAAGAAAGTAAATAACAAAAACATTCTATCCAGTATTTATATTAATAGTTAAATCTAAACAGAAGCTATAATTACATTTAAGCATTTAAAACGCTTAAAATTATATAGAAATACTATGCTATTATAATATAAACACTAGTCTTAAAATCTTTCGATTTAACCCTCTCTGAAACACACATATTTTTTATGCATATGCGGCTAGCGGAGATTCTGAATGGGCAGCCAACTATTTGGGAATGAGGATTTATGGCGCATTGCCCCGTGAAAGGATTGTGCCTGCCCCGTTCGGATGGATGGATGGATGGCTTCTGCTTGGATTTGCTGCGGCTGCCACTGTTTGTTGCATGCAGGGTGTAGTAATTAAATTTAAAATATGTACGCATTTGCCGGACATCTGAGCTTAAAAACAGGTGCAAGGCTTGAGGGTTGCCAGCGGAGTGGGCCAGGAATAATTTGATCAAAGGCAACCATAAGCCGGTAGCCAGTGAGTTGAGAGCCGGTAGTCTGAGCCGACTGGTTATTACAGGCCGTAAGTGCAGCCTTCTGCATATATATATATCCCTTACAGGAGAAAGGACAGTGGCGCACTTTGGGAATATTCCTCCGGGGTCAACTACAATACCTTAAGGAGTTTTACTGTCTAGCTCTTAAATTTAATTTAAATTATTTAAATTGAATTTATTTTATATCACTAAGTTCCCAATTAGATCATGTCGGGGTTGGAGTATTTAATATTTTCTGCGGTTGGTCCCCATTGGGGCCTGTCACTGTTTTGCGAATGCGGTTCCAAGTGCATTAAATGACAGAGATGTTCACGTGTTTTTAAACAAGATAAAATAATTAATTTAATTTAAACGTCAAAGTATTATAATATACAATAAGCATACAACGTCAGTTTGAACAATTACCCCCAAAAATCATTGAACATTAACAATTTTATACAAAATATTTCTTAACAGTATACAGACTTAAATAATAACTATTAAAATTATTTTAAAAATATATTTTACATTAGTAAAAATATATAAATGTTATTTCTCAACACCTGCGTGTCACGACTCCATCTCTGAAATGGTCGCACACAGTTCAATCACTTTGCCATTTTAAGTGCTTGGATATTTTGCGGTTATTCATTCGCTTTATGCGAATTTTGTTGAATGTAATTTGATTTAAACTGAATTTTGTCCGATATATAAAAATCAGTGCCGTGTCCAAGCCACAGGATATGCGTGTATTTATGGGAGAGAATGCATGTGGCTATTTAATTAAGTGGCTACCTTTAAAGCCAGCCACCAAAATTGAATTAATTCTGATTATTGTTGCAGTTCAGTTGGGGTTACCCCTGGTTCAGCGTTTTTGCAACTGCTGCAATCAACAGTTGACATAAAAAAGGACTCCAGGCCCCCCGAAGGGGATCACACTAAACTGTCGGCTAAATAACATCCGAGCGAGGACAGCTGGAGCAGCAACATCAAGTGGGTGGAGACACACTCCGGCGACCTTTAACCCGAGCCTGGCAAGCGCCCGGCGGGGGCAGGAGTGTGAGGATGCTCCGCCGAATGCGTGGGAATTGCAAAACATGACGCAATTTGTGCTCGCTTTTGTTGCTTGTCCCTTTTGCATGCCACTCTCCTAGGATATTACCAACTGCTCGTGTTCTCCTACACACGCAAAGCGCCATATATTAGGAAGTTGGGGGGAGGCACTGCTGCCATTAAACAGAGATATGGCTAAGAACTCCAAGAAAATGGCCAAAACGATGAGCTGCTGAGGAAAAATTACATGAAAGGAAAACCCCCTAAAATATAAAGTGAAACTTTCTCCCTTACAAACTATGTTAAATTCAAACCCAATTTCGGTTAATTTTAAACTAAATATTGTACATTTTAATATACTTTACTTTAATTTATTAAAATTGCAATAGATAAGATCTGGTGATGTATTTTTAAATAATTATAACGACTTTAAAATATAGACATTGATCTTTTTCGCTTTTATATATTAAGTTTTTTTTACGAGTCATACTCAATTGCCATGTAAACTATGATGCATTTATTTATTTATCTTTGAAAATGTTATTTCATTCATAACTCTCACCTGATCATCTGCCACATCGTAAAAGCTTACGACTCAAACAATCATAACCCAAGTTTTTCCACCTCCATTTGATGTTGCAATCTTGGACAAATTTATTTATTTAGCACATTGTTTTTCGCATCGCTCCTTTGGGCATCAGTTGTGCCCGCAGCAAAAATAAAAAGGAAAACGCGGAAAACTCTGGCACACAAGAAGCCAACATCAAGGACAATAACAATAACAACTCGTGGCAGACAACAAAGGACAGGGGAAGGGATAGAAAAAGGGACAGGGACCAGGGGCGAACCCTCGAAAGTATTTTGATTTGTGAAATGCTCGTAAGTATTGTCGTTTTTGGCGCTGGCGCTGGTAGCAATTTCTTAAATTTTTTATAGCGCATAACCTGTCTGGCACACATGTGCCACCCCCCTGATTTCGCAGCCCGCCCAGGACCACCCACAAAACGCAGTTCGCAGGAAGGCGCAAGTAACAGGACGAAGACGTTGGGCGCTTGTTGGCAACGCTTATTGCATTATCCTCGGCTAGAGTCAGTCAGTTCAGGATATAGGTACATATATATATGTATACGTATAGGTGTGGGAAGATATATCCGCGCCAACTGCCGCAGCTGATGCTACTTTTGGCTCGTGGCAGCCGCGAGCTGTTTGCCTCTTTGTTGTTATCCTGGTTATGGCCAAAGCCAAGGCAAAAGCAAAGGCACAGGCACCAAGCTGCGATTCCTTTCAAGGATCCCCAACGAATACTTGGTACACTCCATGGGGAGATCGACCAGACTAATGGTCTGAAGGGATTTGTAAACAAAAGATCATTTAATATTCTTGCAAAAATAAATTTTAAAAATACATCAAAGAGTTCCGCTATTTTTAATTTTAAATTTCATATTAGCATGGTAACATTAAGTAATTTAAGATTGTAATATTGTTTTTATTGCAGTGCCTAATAAAATTCGTTTTTATTTATTTTCTTCGAATGTTTTTGAAGGTGAATTTATAAATTTTTTAAAATCATTTATTACGTAGCTATTAAACCAACAAAAAGACAAAAAATTCTCGCATAACCAATCTTTACAATTCTAATTCTGTTGTCAAAAGTAAAGAATTCTTTCTAATCTTAATTTCTGAACTTCTCACAAGAATCTTTATTTGTGTCATATGGCCATCGGAAAAAATAAAGGAATTATGAAAATTGGCACGACTTCAGCTGGGCTCCACGCAATCCCCTTCTCATAGACACCTCAAACCCCGAGCTATTCCTATTCCTTCCCTCTAATGCCTGGCGAGAAATGTTAATACCGAAAAAAGCGAACCATTTGCCGCATTGAAAATCGCGTAAATTTCATACTGATTGTAAGTGTCGCCGTTTTCTTGACGTTGCCATGAAGGCAAAAGCTAGACGGACAAAACACTGAAAAAAAATTCAAGAGCTTTAACGAACCAAGCAATTCATAACTATGCTACCTTCATAGTAAAATAAATATTAAAAAATAAGGACATTGTGCAAACTGTCGCTTGGGATCCCTAAATTGTTTTAATTAATTCAATGCTCTTATTAAAAACTACTGTTTTTTTTCTCTGTGTGCTGAGGAAAAACTAGGAGATGTAGACGGAACTGCCATTGCCGTCTGTTTCCCCTCATCATTCAGAATCCCATGTTCCCGTCCTCCGCCCGGGCTCTGGTGTTGGCTGTCGCCTGCAGATTGTCAGCATTGTCACAATTGCAATTTTTAGGATGGCATGGAGACTCACTGATTTGGTTGGCATTTCACCATTTGAGCGCTTCAAACATTTTGCGGGCATTTACCATAAAGAGAAAAGCGAATCGAAATCGGAATCCGAACCAAGAACGTCATTCGATTGCGTTAATAGCCGAGAGTGGCGACCAATGCCAGCTGCAGATCTTTGAAATTGCAAAAGTTTTCTTTAGCACTTTCTTCGGTTGCCTTTTTTTGTCGCTTTAATGTTTTATGTGGGTGTCAATGTGCTCTAAACATGTGTAGTTGTCATCTTTTGTTTCAGAGGCTGACAATGTATGTAGTTATTAACTTGGTTTTACAATATTTTTTAACGTGATTACATTTTCATAGAATAACATTCATTCCATATACTCTGCATCAAAAATATTCATTGTAAAAACAAGATCCTAATATCGAACTTGTAGTTTTAATAGGTCTTCTATTCTTAATTTAGATTGCAAATATTTGAATTTATTTAAGTTATACGCTTTTATATTACTTTTTGTTCCTTTTTCATAGCTTAAATTTTTTATAAATATACATAAATAGATCCGTGATAGATCTATGAATCTGCTACTATCTATTTTTTAAACCTCTAAGTGAAAAGGATACCCCTGTCCATGAAGAGATCTTGTATTTGCTTATTTTAATACAATATTAAGCTACGTCTGAAACGCTGAACGACTGAAAATATCGTATATTAATTCTCTGACATTTTTTTTATACAACTGTGAATGAAAAGTTACTAAAGATGAAACTGGATGTATTAAATTACCAGCTAATTTCTGCACACTCATGAAATCAAAAGATGAAAGCATTGAACAAATATTTCCCGATGTATTACATAAATACAAAAAGAGCAATTTTGGCGGCAAAAAAAATTGGATGTTGACGATTTTAATCAGAATATGCAACAGATGTTGCCAGAAAGTTTGGTCTTATACAAATCTGTTGATTCAGTTTGCCATGCCTGCGAAGCAGAATTTTTGAACTCACTGGATTTGCCAGGCATGCCAACACATAATTTACAATTAAAGGTATTCAACCTCCGATTATTTTGCTTTGTAATTTGAACCTGCTGCGGCTATGCAACGGTACACGATTAGTCGTTCAAATATTAGTGAAAAACGTTAATAAAGCAAAGTTCGAGGTAAAAATATATTAATACTACGAATCCCTTTTATACTTACAGACGTACCAATTGAATTTAAACGTTACTAAGTTTCTTAGGAGATTGGCGTATACAATGACTATTAATAAGTCTCATGTCTGTTTGTTAATTGGATTTGAGCACGTCATGTTTTTCACTGGGCCTGGTTGATATTGTTAATTTTAATTACCTGCGTTATCTCAGGGGTTAATAACATCAATTAGATGTGAGACAAAGTTCGCCGGGTCCACTAATATTATAGAAAATATAAATAAAATTTCAATTTTTACTGGCTGTAAAGAAGTAATAGAAAAAGAAACAAATGTAATAATATTTAATAATTAAGCTGTAATTGTTGGAGAAAACACTTCATTATAATCGCTCTTTTCGCCGTAGATCGTTTTTAATATTGTGCGTAAAAAACAGCTTTTTCTGGTGGTTCCATTCAGAATTCAGGAATCAGATCTGAAATAATGGAATATGCCCTGAAATATCGATAGCAACACCAAACTAAATCAGCATTAGCAATACGATAAATGATAATAAAAGACCGTTTTTCTATTTGTTTTATATATAGTATTTTTATTAAACAGAAAAATTATATTTAATGTAAGGAAACATAAGTATGATATAAACATAAAAAAAATAATATGAGCTTTTCTGAAATAAAATTTGCAGCATACATTATTTTAATAAATAAAAAAGTTTAATACAAAAACTAAAGTATACTTATTTATATATGAGCACATCCGCATAATCATTTTTGAACATGCTTTAATTAGTGGAATTTCCTTAAATTTAATATACCTTTTACAGCTCAAAAATAAAGATTAAATAAATAAATAAAGAAAATTGTCACCTTACAATTTATATTTGCACATCCAATTTGGAAATGTCTCTTCCTTTCGGTCAACATTTGGTTGACTTCTGTCGAAACTATGATTAAAAAACAATTTTGCAAAAATATTGAATCACGTCGCGCTTTTTGGCAGCTACTCGCAGTCGAAGGAGAACGTTTCCGTGAAGACGGATGGCGCTTTTTGATGCCCGAAAATCAAGTTTGTTTTTACGTGCCATGTAGTTGGCCCTCGAACGTGGCCGACTTGGGCCTGGGGGATGTCAAAGGTCGGTCGCAGCTGCTGCAAATGGCTGGTGCTTTGGCGAAATGAGCGGCCCCCGACCAGAACTCACTTTTGGCTATGAGAAATCGCTCGTCATTATCGACGCCTGCGAAAATCCGACGGCTCAGACGCACACCCACAGACGAAGGCGCCATAAATTATGCTCCTTCCCATACGTATATGTAGATACATATATAGATGTATATATAGACATCTGGAGCTGTGAAAAATCGTGCCCCAAAAACTTTGACCCAACCCCAGGAACACGAACAGAACTCGCAACTTATTGAAAATCACTTAGACACACATGTGACGCTCTCTAGTTCGTGCGCATGAAAATGAAGCTCGAACCGAAGGAATTTTCGGGGCTATAATTTATGTCTTTGAATTTCGCAGGATATAAGGGGAGGGTTGAGCCTCAAAAAGGAGCACCCTCCCCTCCACATACCCACATTCATAGGTGTGGTAAACAATTTTGGCTAACAAAGCGGTGACCAAACGCTGCCTCAAAAATGCACTTGATAAAGGCGAGAGAGATCTCCGGGAAAGGGATTGGAAAATAAGCCCCAGTAGTGTCAAAAACTGGACAGGAACACAGTCGGTGGCTTCAAAGGCTACTTAATAGACATGACCACCGGCTAAGACCGCCAGCATGTGACGACAAACTCATAATTTATGGCCACATCCCGGCCAGACGCCGAATGCTATCTCTTCCTGATCCACCACTCCGACTCTAGTCCGGCTCTACTCCGGCCACTAGGAAGTGTCCGGCCGGCATCTCAGTTTCGGTCTGCATTTTGGGCCTGTCAGTGTCGTCTGTAATTGTTTTCCTAATGCTGCGGAGCCGGAGCTCGAGCTGGACCCCAAAAACATGACCGCACTTAAGTTGTCAGCCCAGTTATGGGCGGGGACGAATTTATGGGGCTCGGGGCAAACGAGATAATCGCCTTGGAAATGGATGGAGTTCCTTAGTGGATTTAAATGCAGCTTGCTTCAGAATATCACTTGCAACATTGCCAGAATAACAGAATTTTTAAATGAAGAAAAGCAATTATTAAAATTCAATTAACTGATCTACATCCAGAAGGTCCTGTTTTTGTACGTTCAGATTTGAGATTTTCGCTTCTTTTAAGCCTACAAATAATAAAATCAATTGGCAGACAACCAACCAACTGCGACTAATGCGTCGCCATCAGATATGCAAACAATTGGCGAGCTAGACGGCTAGTCGCAAACTTTATTATCCGGACCATGCACTTTGAGGATAATATGACAATCTTGTGGGAACTCCAGATCTTCTTAGTTGTGCTCCACAGATGGGTTGGGCTTCCTGCAGGTCATGAGCAGGCTTCTTCTAAACTGAAATAAATAGTTTACCAATTATTTTGACTTTTTAAGGACCGATTGTTTCAGATTTTTCAGACACTAGTTTAAAAGAATTGGATGAGATGGAGATAATCCATTTTTTTTTTGTCTAACATAAAGCAAATGCCCCGATAAGCTTGCATGGTTATAAAGCCTCACAAAAACATATTCAAATAAAGTACAAATTGGCGTTTTAAATTAAATATTAGCATTTCGACACATTTTGGGGGAAGAATATACCGGAAAACAGCAACATGTTTCTTGGGCGTACTTTTAAGCTCGGCGCCTTCCATCTTCCAATTTGTTTTCTGCCTGTGATTTGTTTTTCGTTGTGAATGGTAAAATTTCAACCGAGAGGAAGAATAATTCAGAGTTGCACCGAAAAACTATCGCCCAACTATCGGCAAAAGAAGTACATCCAATTTGAACGAGACTACCTTTTATACTTATATCATGCTTTTAACGTGATTTTGAATAATCATACACAAGATTAAATTACTTGTTTGATATTAACATGGATATAAAATTGGTAAACTTTTTTTTCAGAATTTTATGTACAAAACTTCATTTACAATATTTTTTAACAAGACGAACTTGCTGTTCTTGAAATCGAATGAAACTTAGAGGTACCAACGGAATTTATTTCGTTCTCATTAAAGTACATGTTAACCTATGCTAACAATATCACATTGAATAAATAGCTTGAAGAGCTTTTATTTGATCGTTAATCATATTAATTTAAATTATTTTAAAAATTTTTGGGGAAAAATATGAAGCTTTCAAACACAAATTAAAAATGCAATTTTGGTCTAATGGAAACAAAGCATTTTGTGAATAATGTGCATTAGTTGAAAAAGGCAGTGTTGGAAAAAGATAAAGAAATCCAATTGAAAGCGAATTAGCAACTTATTTATTTGTTTGATAAATAAAATATGAATGTAGTAGTTCTGTTAAACCGCCACACATAGCTTATCAAAATTAAATCAAAATTTATCGGAAGGAAATACCAACGCAAACATGACTTTAATACTACATTTCGCATTAAAGTGTGCTTTAAAAATTGTGTCACACTAAAAAGTGCAAAATTGTAATTGAAGTAAAACTTTGAGCTGAAGGCAGCCAAAACTTAAAAAAAAAGTAACTTACCATGTTTCTAGATGCTTTTGGAAACCCAAAGGAGGTGACACCCGACAATCTTCACGAATATTCATATGATCTGGTTAGAAACTATATTTTGCATTCGAATTTAATGATAAATAAATGAAATGTAAACCATATAGCACGAAACTATGCTGCTGACATCGGCTGACCACGAGGTTTACATACCGCCCAAGTGGCACGGCACTATTTACAGCACTGAAGAGCTGCTGCAAAACTACAGAAAGCGATATAATGTGAGTAGAAAATTAGTGGGGGAAAGTGCGATTATTTATCTGGTGGCTTTGCTAGCCGGATACCACTCTGCTGACCTTCCACGCTCTTCAACCGTACGAACCGGAGTTCATTTGCTGTGAGAATGTCGTGGTGGAGCTGACAGCCCTGCCGGCTGGGCAGAGTCTCTTCAGCGAAATGGAGATTGTGGTCTTCCTGGTCAAGCTGACGGCAAGTGGCTCAAACACACTGATCACAAAGGAACTGGGCAGTGACTTAAACTTCTTTCCGCACAACCATCAGTACCATGCCCGGATCTTGGACGAGGGCATAGATGTGGTCTACGTAGACGATAAGATCTATTCTAGTGGCTCCCCCGTTAACTATCAGCACCAACGTCTGTTCAGTTTGCTGAGCAACCTCCAGCCGGGCGTGGTGAAGAGTCTTTCAGGAGGTCCGCTGCCCGAGGTCCTGCTCATGGCCTGCAGAAAGCCCAGCCCATCTGTGGAGCACAACTAAGAAGACCGTCATTTCATATCCTCCAAGTGCAAAGTCCGGTTAATAAACTTTGCGACTCTCAAATAGTCGGCTAGCTCGCCGATTGTTTGCATATCTGATGGCGACGCGTTAGTCGCAGTTGGTTGGTTGTCTGCCAATTGATTTGATTATTTTGTAGGCTGAAAGGAAGCGGAAATCTCGAATAGATGGGAGAAGGTTCGACTGTTACTAATAATCCGGACAACAACAAAACATTACTTACTCCCTACATTGAAGGGAACCTCGTCTTCTTTCCCAAACTCAATATTTAGCAAATATATTTGTGGAGTATGCAAAGCAGTCCTTGGCATGAACTTTTAAGTAACCCCATCCGATGGTAAGCGGCTTCATCCGAGAGGACCCAGCCCCGGTCCAGTTCACATTAGTATTCATAACCAAATGTCATATATAATATTTTTGGGTGTACCAATGGCCAAATCCCCTTGGGCAACGCACTGCGTGACATCTTTGTTTGTGGTCTGACCTCCTGTGCGGCCAAAAAATAATCTCCTTCCTTTCTTGATCCCTTTCCCAATTCCCCCCTTTTGGGGTCCTCCTCGAATACGGCCTTCAGCTATTTGATGGCTTTGCAATCGCTCCACTCTTTTGTTTTGTGCCTGGAATATCTAATGGATGCGTGCAACTAATTGAGTTGCCAGCAAAGGGATTTGGCTCTGCTCCTTGAATTGCAAATCCTTTTGCCAGGGATAAATGGTTTTGGTTTCGGTTTCCCTTGTTCCCCAGTACTTAATGAATCGGATCCTGAGGATTTCGTAAAATTCAAAAAACAAATTTCATGCCAACAAAGGTTTGCTGTCTTACAGCTATGGGCACAAAAAAAATGAAAGCAAAAATATAAGTTAATGAAAACTTAAATGGTATTTTCTAGCCCATTTAGTGAACTTATTAATTGATAAAACAATTTTCAGTGTGAAATTGAAATGATTTCAATAATAATAAAATTTAAATGGCCAGATTTGCTCTTTCGAACTACAGTCCTCTCCCAGCTCTGATTTCTTTTTCAAGGTTTTGCTTTTTTCGTAACCCATTTAAGCCGAAATGTACAAATGTACAAAAAAAAAAACATAAATTAAATTATAAATTACATAAAAAAAGCAAAACATGTGATCATAAAAAGCTTTGGTTTAAAAATAAAATAGTGTTTTCTTTTAACGATTATATCTTATAATTTTAGTTTTTTTTATTGAGTATTATTAAATATAGTCATAATTTTAGTTATCAGATTCGGAGTGGTCGTGCAATCTTTTGTCTTAATTTTAATTATTTCTGCCTTATTTATGTATCATATTGAAACGGCGGCAATAAAAAACGGAAATTAAAAAAATTTTAGTTAAATAATAGTAAATGGTAAAAAGTAATGTAATAGTAATTGAAGTTAGTTGTTCAATAAATGCTCAAAACTTATAGAATACTTTCGCAATCCATTCCAATCTATACTGCTCTCCACCTCCACCGAGCAACATGTTGCCTGCACCTGTTCAATAATTGATGTAAATCTGTCAGCACTGTGAAGTGTCACACTCATTCCAACCAGTCCTGGCGGCTGGGGCTGAGTGCCTTGTTGATCCTTTTTATTCCTGTTCCTGTTGTTGTTTCAAACCGGCAACTTGTTCACAACTTTTGATGGCACTTGCAAAAAAAGGAAACAAAACTCCATGGAAACTGCACAGCTGTTGGATGAAAGGCAGATGAGGCGGGGGATTCACCTGGTAACCTAGGACTACGAAATGCAGAGGCCTATGGGCAGGCTGAAACTTGTGTATAAGCTCTTGGGGAATGATAAATAGCCGGGCTCAAGTGGCCGCCCAGGCACAAAGCGACCTGCAGGCCAAACGAGCTTCTCACCTTTTGGCCTTATGCAAAAGGCACAAGACGGAGGGAGTCCTGGAGAAAGCAAGCCCGGAAAGGCTGCCAGGATAAGCCCGAAAACGTAATGAAAATGAGATGAAAATTATTGCAACGTAAATCAGGCGCCCAGCTGGGAATATCCCCCAGCGTCTGGCTCCTGGCTATCCAGCAACTCCAACTCCCCACATTATCCCCATCCACATCCTCTCCTCGCTAAACGGTTTCCACTGCTTAATTTGGCTTTCATTGCTTTGGTTCGTTTCTTGCCATTTTTTCCCTCCGTTTTCCGATTTCCGAGCGGCCTGACATGAATTATTTAACGATCTCCAGCTGCGTTGATGCGATTTTCGCCGAGGATGCCTCCAAATTAAAGCCCTAACCAGCTTAATGCAATGACAACCGCAAAGGGAAGGAGCGAATATGGGAGCGGAAAAAAGAAGCCTTCATTTAATACAACAATGTGTGGGTCAGGACAATAAGCGATTCCCCTCAGGAATCCCTTTCTATCTCTCTTCCTGCCAGGACTTAACTCTTTGTGCCGACGTCGACTTTCCAATTTCAAGTGAAAAATCCCGCGAATGAACATGTAAACAACACACTAGGTGGACCTATGAAAGCCTGTGGAAGAGGGACTACGGCAGCCAAGAGAGATAGAGAGAGAGATAGACAGGAAAAACAAAGGAAAATCTCCCAAATGTAAGGAAAAATCAACAAAGAATAAAGGCGGTTAAGGTGAATATACTCGAATTAATTATGACCTGGAAGGAATCATATTAAATGCAAACTTTGTAGGTTTAAATATGACAAAATATATCATATTAAATATTAATATAGATGTCTAGATTTTAATGTGATTTTAATAATTTGTTAAAGCAAAAGGCTTACAAATAATTAAGAAATTGTAGATTTTTAAAGAGTTAAATTATATTTATGTAAATGTTAATATTTGGTCTTCATTAGTATCTAATTCGGTTTTCTGGCAGCTCATGACACAAGTCATATCAATAATAATAACATAAATAAAGCCGTTTTAAGCTCAACAATAGATAGATTCGTAAATGAAAAATAATTAACTTTATAATTTTATATAAATAATACATTTTAAAAATCTTACATTCTTTAACAAACGAATTTTATATAAACTAGTAAATTTCTCTGTTCTAATACTCCCCTCAATTCAGAAACTTTCCCTGATGGAAGGATACTCTCTGGGCCAAAAACCAAATGAAATCTTCTCTGCGGGAGGTCGAGGAAAGCTAGTATCTGTATCTGCGGAATGCAAACTGCAACGGCCCAAATGTATCTACATCCGCAGTGCCGATGTGTCTGCGTAGCCATGTGAGTGTGTGTCCGAAACAGTTTGCAACAAACTCGTGTGCATTGCTGGGGCGAAAAATCCTAAAACCAAATAAAATCCGCTCCGCAGTTGAACCCACTTGAAATATATATTTTTGGCAATGAAAATAACCCCCACAACGCAGGAGAAATGGAATACAAAAAACGTTGTTATAATAAATGGAATGAAGAGCACAGCGTGTTGGCCTGCGAGGGAATGTTGCAACAGCGGCAGTGGCAGCAGCAGCACCAACAAAGTGCAGTCGGAGCATCCTAGCAGATAATCCCTGGGAAATTTGTCTAACTTCCCTGCCTCCCCCGAGCCCGCCTCGAGTTTCCCACACCCGCTAAGGCTGATGAATGACGCCGCTGCTGTGCAAATTATAAGAGCAATTTGCATTACGTGGGTGGCTCGCCTTTAGAGCCCTGATCCCCCGAATTTCCACCGACTTTTCCGCTGCGGATTAAGCGCCGCACATTGTTACCAGCTGCGTGGTGAATGAAATTTTAGATTGCCGAGTTAGTTATGGCGGTTAAGTGGGGCACAATGTATGCGGAAGTCGTTTGGTTTATAATAACATCTTTTAACCTCCAAAAAATACCATCAAGGGAAGTTAACTTCTTGTTAAAAAATATGTTAAAGTATTTTATGAATCTTAGGGAACTAATACATTTTAATTTCAATTCAAACCCCTTTTTTAATCCATTGAAATGCTTCTGCTTTGATCTCAAAGTGCTCGTATAGCTCGACCTAAAACAATTCTCCCCCATTTAGCAGTTCCGCTGACATCATCGCTTTTCCAACTTGTTTCCCCCATAAAAATATCCTCACATCCCGACAATCATCTAATTGAAATCGAGATGAGATCAACCGTACTAACTCTCACACCGAGCCCACTACAGAAACCATTCAATAGTAGACTTGGAACGAATTCCGCCGGCACCCTCGTGGGGGAATAATTGCAAATACATAAATAAGTTGATGGTGGATCGGGCTTTAAAGCGTAATAAATTTTGAATGCGCCATTAGCATGATTTATGCCCATTTAATTTTTCATAACAATGAAAAAAGCACAACAGCGACACAGGACACAGGACACACGGGATGACAAACAGGACAGGCCGGCATTAGCAGGACAATAGAGCAGGAAGTTCGAGCGAGGGGAACCGGCACACTCTCTCATCATAAACAAGAGTGCATAAAAAATGCCGCGAACGAGGCGACAAGCGGCAACATAATTGAATAGTAAAAGCGTTGCACTGAAATTAACCACCACAAAATGACGCAAATAATGTTAAAAGGCTGGGTGGATTGGGCACGAGGTTGTATGGTCACTGCCATGTACGGACGATTAAGTTTCATTGAAATTGAATTACATTAAAAAAAAAGGGAAATAGCAGAAGCGGAGGAGCAGAGTGCAAAAGGCAAGCGTTTCATTCAGCGGGTCCCGCCGGACAATAGTGCACAAATTAACTTACAAAAGCTAAATAAAAACTGCCATCGCGGCAGTCAACGTGTGGACCTTCTGACTGGACGCATTTTCCTTTTATCCTCGCAGCCTGCCATCTGCCTTAATTTCAGTCCTGCCTCGCCCTCCGTAGTTTACGGCTTTGGGCTTGTTTATGCCAAGTTCTTATCGCGCTTATTGTCATCCAACCAAGCAGCTACCCGACAACCCAGCCAACCCGAGCAAACAAAATAAGCAGCCCGAAAACGAGTTGCTTATAAAGTAATTTGCGGATTTATTAAAAGTTTTCAGCGCCTCCAGACGCGCTCTTTGTCTGACTGGAAAAGGCTGTTTTCCTTTAGCCACGGCCATCATCTCCTTTGCTCCTTCGCCAGGGACTGCGGCCAATTAGTTTGCCTAATTCTTGAGGTGAAACGTAAAACGCTTTAATTGAATTCTGCGGTTCACGGCGGGGAAACCTGACAGCGGAGAGGTATTTAATCAGTTGAAAAAGTTTCAACAAGTAAATGGAACCTCTTGGATCACATTATTTTAGATTATATATTATCTCTAAAAAATAATTACATATTATCTATAGTATCTGCTTCATTTAAAAATATGAAAGTCCATGTTTTGCATCTCGTTTTAAACCCACTCGTTGCACCACATTACATACATTTTTCCTCTTTCAACTTTAGTCTATGATTTAAATATTATCTCGGCAGATGTTTCACTTTTTCCCCGGTTGGGTTAACGGCACTTTCTTTGTGTAAGTTTTCTTCGCACAAATAAATCAAAAAGGAACTCATCACCACACGACAAAATAGCAGCAGCCACATAAATCTACTTGACGCAGCAAGACCCCAACTTCGTGAGGACCCCCCTGGCAGAGGGTGAGATTTATGAAACAGTCAAGTATTTTCTATTTAAGTTAATAACAATCATAATAATGGCAACGGGAAAATTGATGCAGCCCAAGCTGTGAGAGCAAGGAAGCAGCAAAGGAAGTGCGGGACTGGAGCACAGTTTTCCTTTCCTCCCACACACTCAACCTGATGATAGATGATAGATGATGTGCATATAAGCGCAAATAAACACAAGATTCGCTCTTGTCTACGAAAATAAGTTCCATTTTTCCTGCGGGGAGTCCTTGGAGTCCTTGGCAGGGCGAACGTAATAAGCCGTAAGGTGTCCTGTATGTCGGCGTCTGCTTGGGGCAAAAGTCTTTGCATATTTGAGCAGCTTGTTGTTTCATTGTACTTTGTGCATTTCTGTGACATTCGCTTAAAAATTCCATTACACTAAGCTCGAATTACAAACATCAGCAATGGATACGATGTTGGTAAGGAAAATGTCCCTAAAAAGGAGGCTCAATACCCTTTATTAAGTGTATTGCTTGTATTTTTATCTTGTTTACTTGTTCTGAAAACAATTATTGATGTATTTATGGTCATAAAATATATAAAAACATTTTTTTTTTCGTCTTACACAACTCTGAGCAAAAAACCAAGCACCCCTTTGAAAGGGTATCGCCAATCTTATTTCAGGCAGCATTGAACACACAAAATATGAAATACACCAGACTGGCAGTGGAAAATATTTGGCTTTTAAGAAATGTCCTGCGCTTCGCTCCTTTTGCCCAGCTTGAGCACAGAAATATCATTTCACTTTTCATTAGGCTGCAAAGAGCACTCGAGCAGCTGTCAGCTTGTGATTTTGAGTAGCCTGCGGCTGCACTTACCCAACACCTTGAGACATTCTCAGATTCGGCGAATAGGTCCTAATGCCGTTCTGAGAACTTTGTAATCAAATTAAATTTGTGTATTTAGCAACAAGTTAAACAACAAATTTCCATAGTTTCCAGCCAGCAGCCAGCATTACGACGAGGGTCAAATGAAAATGCCTGCCGGCAGTTTTTTTGGTCTGTCGAATATCTTTGATTTTTCTCCGAACTCTGTTCAAAGTGCGGCACTGATGGATTGTGGTTAGCCCCAGGAAATGCCCCATCCAGCCATCTAGCCTGCTATTTCCCTATCCTCCCACTCAGACTCATTAAATTTTTAATCATTCTGTTGTTGGTAGCCTAACCAAAGCTGTCAATAGCAATTAGTGGGGGAGCCAAAAGGAATACATCTCTGCCGCACTTGGGTAAAGTGTTCGGTCCTGGTCTCATGGATGCTGGGTCAGGATTTTGAGGTCAAGAGAAGTCAATTATGCCGCAGGCGTGACTGTGCGTACATCAATTTAATTATAACTCCTCAGCTGTCTTTTTGTCGGAGCTCGATATATCTGAAATTAAGCTAACGATATGAGGATACACGAAAAAAAGGATAAATTAGAAACTATAAAATATTGTTATTACATGTGATGATTTAATATGTATAAAATGTGTCTTCATTTATGTTTTTATGAATCTACCTTTTATTTTAATTGTTAAATATTACAACTAAAACGTTTCAATGTAATGCAAAACCAGAGTAAAACATTTCTTCAACTGTTAGCGGCTAGCTTAGGATTTCATAGATTCCTTAAGCAAGACAATGCCGATTTCAACGCTTAATTAGGCAACGGCTACAGTAAGTTCCAGGCCTTGTTAAAATAAGCTGGAAAGCCTTTAAGCGGCTCCCAGACAGACAATGGCCAAAACAAGAGAACTATTTATGTCTGTCCAGGTATTCGCCATTCCGGGGTAATTTCCCTAATGCGATTTGGGCCCAGAACGAAACGAAACGAAACTCGCCCCGGAGTCTCGGAGACTCCTCGCACAGATGGTCATAATTAACACACGTTGTCAGTCGTCAGTCTGGCAGGAGGAAAAAGAGAGGAGCTGGAAAGATGAGTGCCAGACAGACGGCAAACCGAACCGAGATCCAAACGAAAGTTTCCCCAGAACGGCCCCAGACGATAGTGGGGAGAAGTTTTCTGGGAAGCAAAATACACACATGACAATAATAATTATTGTCTTGATTATGCTCCCGTGCATGTTTTACTTGGCCAAGTTTGCCATTTAGCCAAATTGCCAGACATTTGTCTTCCTCTCGGCTCGGTCTGGTTATCCTGCTTATCCCAAAATTTATCTCTGGCATTTTTATGCTCCATCTTCACCTTGAACGGCGTCTGGAGCTCCTCGCTTAAGAGCTTTTCATTTAGCTTAATTAACTCATAACGATTTTTATGCTGGTTTATCGTCTTAATTAATAACCGCCAGGCATAAATCGTGAGAGGGACTACACTTTAAGTGTATTTTTGTGACAGTTTTTTATATGATTTGGTGAGTTTTTAAAATGTTCTTTAAAAGTAATAAACTTTCGTTTTAAGACTTGTAGCTTAGTAAGGATTCTTTAATGATTTTTTACACCATGCTTTCATAAGTCAGTTTTTTATTATCTATATAACTTCCTTGTATTTCCTTTGATCTAATTTTATTCTTATTGTAAGTTTTTGAAAATATAAAACCCATTTTTATAAAGATCGTATTCAGTTCTCATTTAATTTTCTTAAAGTGTTCTCTTTGATTTATAGCGAGCTAATCAAAGGACTCAATCAGCCCAAAAGAAATGCGTCTCGAATACAACTAATTTATTTAAAATGCTCATTCATGTCATGCCGAATTCTTGGCCATTCATCAAAAGTCAAACGCAAGGGAAGGACATGGGTCAGTCGACGCGTCGCGTCCTTTGTGCTGGCTCGACTTGACCTGACCCCCAGACCCACCGCCATCGTATCCGTCATCGTCTGCCCTCCGAAGCTCCGCAATTAATATTGAAAAGCTCAAGGAACTCCGGCACCAGCATCAACATAAGGATCGGGATAAGGGTAACGAATGGCTGAATGAATGGCCATCCAAATCAAGATGATGATGGAGCTGGTGAAAGCGGGCGTGTGACAAATGTCCTGCTGCCTGTTTGCAAAAGATTTTCTTGAATTCTGACAAAACATTTCGGACGTTGTGATGGTGGGTGCGGGTAATTAATTGAACTCCTAGCAGATAGTTACTGACCGAAGGCTCCTTTGAAGTCAAATGAAGTTTCTGGACAAAGATGCGGGTCGACAAAAAAATGTCCCAATGCTATTATTAGCTTTTTAAATTGTCTTTGATATAAAGTGAGTAAATAAACTTAAAAATAACTGATTTAACCTCTATTAACAAGTTTGTTTTGGGATTGAATTAGCACTCAAAACATTACAAATTCAAAATTATAAACCCAAAAACTACAATCAACTAGATTCTTGCAAAGTGCCCCAAAGCGACCTGATCGATAATTGTAACTACGCCAGAGATATCAGCAGGACCAAGAAATTTATAAAAAAAAAAGATATGACCGCCCTCTTGTCCAGTTCCAAGATTGTCACCCGGAGCGGCCGTGTGGTGCGAATGCGCTTCCCCAAGATGTTTGACTACTCATCCTTGCAGCTGGAGGATGGCGAGACGCAGGACTCATCGAGTTTGTCAGCGCTGGACAGTGACGATGAGGAGTTCCAGCTACACGCCAAACAAGGGGAGCCGAAGTTGTCGAGTCGCAAGCGACGCCACAGCCCGAGATGCGCCAGCAGTGACAGCTCCTTGCAGCTTGAGGCTACACTAATCTACCTAGACCTGGAGCCTCCAGTGGCCATCATTATGAATGAGCCACTTTCCAATTTAGTTCTGGACAACGACGCCGATCTTAAGACCAAGATACACAAGTTCCTGGGTCTGATGCCACGTCGTCGTCAGCTGTACAATCCCGAGGACCACCTATACCAAGAGCAGGATAAGCCTCCTTACAAGAAGGCGCCACCACCCCAACCCCCTCACTTTCATCTCCACACGCTGAACCTGGAGGAGCGCAAGGCCAAGATGCTGGACGATGACGATCCGACGAAGCTGCTGATCAATGCCTCCATAATTGATCCCGGGACGCCGCACTACATTGAGGCACCGATCGATCTGACGAGCCTGCCCCGCAAGAAGTGGCGAGCAAATAACTGTCGCCGGCACATTCGCTCCATCGCCTGCCTGAAGAACCATCCGCTCTCCTACAGCTTTATATATTCGCTTAACCCCGCAACCCCGATCAAACTATGCCATCCTCAGGCGCTGACCTATCGCAAGAAAAACTTTGAGAGCTGCAAGCGGCCGCTGGCCAAGCTCCTCTTTCACATCTTTAACCACGCCATCTTCCACTGCGCCTTGAAACTGGACATAGAATGGAAGCGCGGTCTGGGCAAGTCCTGTCGCTGTGAAATGACCATTGACTCGTCTGGCCAGCGCTCGGCCCGCCTTCTCTTGTGGGAGAAAATAAAGCATCCGGATAGACTGATCAAGCCCCTCCTCCACGAAATGTGTCATGCCGCCGCCTTTGTCCTTAACCGCGAGACAGGACATGGCGGGATCTGTCGCCAGTGGGCCTGCCGGGCGAATCAGCAGCTGATGGAGCTGACGCTAATCGAGTCCTGTGACGCCCGCTTCAAGTACGTGTGCTCCATGTGCGGTCGCGGGTCCTACGGCCTCATGGACTTTGCTGCAAACAAGGACATGCTGCGCTGTCACTACTGCCAGTTCGAGGTGGTTGTGGAGCCTTGGAGCGGTTTTCACGCATACGATGGCATCCGTCCGGACACGAGAATGACTGAGTTCAAGAGTTTTATATTCAATAAATACCAGGACTTCGTTGAGCAAGAAGGGAGCAGCTCGCACAGCTCAAAGATGAGAATTCTAAACCAAAAGTATCTTAAGATGAAGGCTGCCTGTGATTAATTCAAACTCGATAAAGTCTATTCTTATTATTGTTTCTTCTTTCTATGTTTTAGTTATATTTTATATTATATTTTTGCTTTTAAGGAATGTAACCAATTTGTGTTATCATAAATTCTTAAAATGTACAAAATAGTTTCGCTTAAGCTGGCAAATTTCATTTGAAGCCATAATATCCCCCGAGCTAATTGAACTTTTTAGCCAAGTTTAATAGGCGTTGAGCTGTGAAAATTTGTCAGTCAGTCATTCGGGCCGCAGCGGCTTAGCCATTATGTGGGCGTGGCGTGACTGGGCAATTATTTTGGCCCCGATGCCAGGGTGGCATGCTTAATGAGCTATAAGTATCTGAAAACTGTCGAGGCATTTGCATGATGATGTGGCAATATATCCGACTTGTATATGGCGTATATATCTGGCTGCCACTAAGTATGCAACAAAGTTTTTGACAAACGACGACGACTGTCGGCGGGGGCGGCACTGGCAATTAATTGTCCAACTTGATGAGACAGCACAGAGAGAGAGAGAGAGCGATCCATGAGTGGCCAACTGAGAAATGAGAACGCAGAATCATTCCCGTCATGGCCATCACATTACGTCTCATTAACGTTTTGAATGCATCGCGGAAATCATTCATTTCCACCCGCAAAACGAAAATGAGCACAATTTTTGTGTTGAACTCTGTAAACTCTCAAAGTGATTTTTCAGCTAACAAAAAAGCACAGATGACATCGCAGACTAGCCAAAAAAAAAGGAAAAACATCGAGCAAAAGTCAACCCTCACAAAAAAAGGAAAGAAAGGAAGGGAGGGAAAAACAGGAGAGGAAAATGTTTTTCAATTGAATTGATTTTGAATGCGCCCCGTCTGACTTGTGTCTGTGTTTGGTCCATTGAAAAGTGCGTACTTTACTACAGCCGAACACAACCACCCACTACACTGGGGGAAAACATACATTTAAACTATGTATGTAATTTAAATTTAAATTTTATTATTGAATTTAATTTAATTATATTTCAAATCTTTACCATTCCTTTAGAAATTAACATTTTGTAATATGTTCTAATAATATTAAACCTTTGAAGGGTAGTATTCCGCTTCTCCCTCGTAAAACAACTTATTAAAACTGAAAAATACTTTACAAAATATAAAAAAATATAATTTAAATTTTATTTAAGTGCACAGTACACGGCTTTTGTCTGGTCGTGTGTCTGCCACGCCTACAGCAGCAGCAGCATCCTCCTCCCTCCCTTGGGATGAAGTCCCACCCCTGACTCCTCCACTCATCTGCTCAGCATCCAATGCATTGATTGACTTTTGCGTTGACATTTGCGCCGGGTTATCACTTCTTTGGGGGATTCCCCAGCTGGTGCCCCTCCCCAATTCGACATTGTGTCCCCCACAATAAACGCATTATGTTGCCATTAGTTGAGTGCCAGAAGAGCCTTCCGCTTGTTTGCCAGCTTCCGTTGTTGTCCTGCGTCTGTCGTGCGTTTGTCCGCTTGTTTATTTGTTTGTTTGTTTGTTTGCCTTTCCACCTAACAATAAAAAATTTCCACTTAATGGGGGGGCTCGACGGGAAAACTTGAAAACTTGAAAAGTTTTCATGCCTTGGATTGTTAATTTAGTTAAACAGTTATCAAGTTGCTCATCATGTTTAAGGTGATGCATGCACATTGAAGTTGATTGAATGGAGACTATCGTTTAATTAATCTTTTGAAATTCAAAGAATAAGGATGTTCATGGGATTGACAGTTATAAAAAAGGCAAATGAGTTCATGGGTTTGATTTAAAATTCACTTGGACATCTTTGAAGCCGATTTAATTTACTTTAAAATCATCTTATTATTATAAGGACTTTGATGATGATGACAACCTTTGATTTTGGTTTAAAGGGTATTTTAAAATTTCTTTTAAAAATGTTTAAGGTGTGTACTATACTAATTGTATTTAATAACAATTAAGTTCCAGTAACAAATAGTTTCTGAACTAACAATTATTAAACAAAATTTCCCACTTGGCATACTTATCTTTAGCTCAAATATTTCCTTGAGCTTAATTTAAGTCATTTCAATTATGTAAACGATCAAACATAAATGGCTTCACTGTCCATTAAAAGTTGCGATTAACATGTAAACAATCATGGGCAATTGCTGGCTGAGCAGGAGCCGCAGGAGGAGCCCCCTTCTGCGTATCCTTCCGCTGACAGCATAAAAATAACACATAATCATTTTATTAGCTCAAGGAGAACGGTGCAGTGAAGCATGGGAGTCGTTACGCCGGATGGTCCATCCTGTTGCTATATCGCCAGTTCGCCGGAATCAACTCGACTGAAAGGAGCCGAGCCCTGCTTCGTCCTCGATGTCCTCGATGCTGTTGTTACTGTTCGTAGCTCCTGCTACTTGGGTTAACATGTTGCACTGGTGGCTCCAATAATGGGATATGTGTGTGCGTGGGCCAGGCCAGGCAAGCCAGTGGAAGTTTTCTCGTTAGTGAAACTAATTATCCGTTGTCGCTGTCAGCAAATTTATCGTTAAACGCTAGGTGACAAGTTGAAGCCGAACGCATCTGTTACCCCAACAAAGCCCCATCTGTCTGCTTGAATCCTTTAAGAGGACATTGCCTGACTTGCCGATTTGCTTTCTACCAACACCAAGATAAACAATGACTTTTGGTTATTGCCGCTTGAGCTATCAAATGATAATATTTTTGGAAAAAAGCTAAGCTGGACTTTTATTTCTTAAATTTCCCTGAATTTATATAGTTTACAACCACTTTTTTAGTTACTATTTATTCTCCATTTAAATTCCCTTCTCCTGTAGATAATTAAATTATAATTTAACATTTGCGATGCTTTCTTTTTCCTATTAAAAAACCTTAACTCACAAATGCTGTTCCGCTTTCCTTACTCACCCTCCATCCTCCCCATTCTCCAGTATTTGGTGCACCGGAAATGGTTGTCGATTTGCAACAAATGGCCTCCGGATGTTGCCACATGGCGCACGTGGAAGCTTGGAGCGGGAAAAAATTTGCGGGATTTTTGTAACTCTAACCCCTTGGGGCCATTAATTGCCTAGCACGTAATTATTTTGTAGTTAAAATGGGCGCGGTCGCCACGTTTTAACCCTTCCTCTCGCAAGGAGGCACACTCGGTTGCACGGGGAGTCATGCATAATTTGGGTCTCGGAGTTTGCAGCTAATTAAAAGCGCGTCGCCTGCCTGAAATTAGTTGGGGCGCAAATGGTGAGCAGACTTGCATGGGTGGGAATTTAGGGGATGGGGCTGTAAACGGATTGGGAATGCGTGGCCGAGCATTCACAGGTGGCAAGTTGTGACATTTCAATTAGCGGCGCCAGAGTAAGGCGATATTAGGAATTTTATGTTCGCCATTGTGTCCTTTTCAATTAGAAAAAATAGCATCCTCGGAGATAAATTCAATTGTAATAAAACAGCAGGAGATGGCCAATCAATTTCCATTATTCCAGCTGTGAAATGTTTACCGAAGAAAATCAACAAAAGCCAAAACAGTAAATAGTAGTAGTAAAAAACACAAAGCTTTCGCCCACGATTTTGTTGGTTTTAATTTCATAATTATGGCATTTTTTATTTTCGCTTCTGTAATTGCTACATTGTAAATACGTATTCAATATCAATAATTACAATTACGCATAGACACACATACGAAACGCACTTAATTACCATCATTTTGGGTGCGATAAACAACATGCTAAATGAACTTGTGTGTTCTGAACTTCCTCAACCGAGATTTCGGCACAAATCGTTGGATATATCTATAAATAATTGTCTGCGTTTGAGTACAGTTCATTAGTGCGAACCAAAGAAGTAAACAAAGTGCTTTTTGTTTTGTTTTGTTTTTTGGCTCGAAATTGAAGGATTTTTTTGTGTATATGCCTTGGTGGTATTCTTTTTTTTAATGCAGTTTCTATTACTATGCGGAGTATATTTATATATATATATGTATATGTATGTATAGGGTGGTTAAACAACAACTAATTAATGGGTGTGTGGGGTGAGGGTATGCTATGATTATTACATTTTAAATTACTATATGCACAATTTATTCACTTGTCTGTAATTCGTTATGTCTATATATTATTACTTGTTATGTCTACTCATTTGTGTTCACATTTGCATAATTAGATTGAATAATTCACTTGATATTTATAGAGATATATGTACGTATAATTACCTACGGCTAGCGCATTAAAATATGTACACTTAGCGGATAAACATTCACGGGTATTGAATCGATATCTGAATCCGAATGCCTAGCCTAGTTACGAACGAACCCCTTAAGTAGCTAACAAATGCGACCCCATCGATCTATCTAAGTCGGTTTACGTATCCTAAAGCTAAAGCAGAGCTGTGGCTATCATCGTCTGCATACTTGGAGGAACTTATCATACGTTTGTTATTAACATTTACAGTGATCTTGCTACATCTAACCTTAGTCTACGGTGTAACGAAAGCAGTTTCTTAGTCAGAGGTTAGCGCGAGATAGAGATAGATAGAGCAGGAGAGATGGAGAAAGGGGGTAATATGTCTATCACTAGCATAGGGCCGACGACTCAAACTTTACTGAGCTCGGCTTTTCTTTAAGTTGAAAAGAAACCTTGTAATACTAATCAAACTATAAGTAAAACTCACGCAATCCTCGCACTCTGTCAGTCTCAGTCTTGGTCACTAAATCAACTTGTGACAAATGCAGCAAGTGGAACGAGTGAACTGTGACTTATTTAAGGAGTAAACTTCTTTCAAATAACTTTGTGAATTATGTTGTTAATCAATTTTACATTGTATAAGAAATAAATAAGTAATATTTATCAAAACAAAAGAAGTCAAAATACATTATTTCCCTAATCAATTCGAGATTACTGAAAATAATAATTAAAGTAATGGTCTCATTCAATAACCAAAAAGGGAAAAAGTCAGTTCACAGATTCACTCATTCCATTGACGCTCCTTTCTAGCTTTTAACCCTCCAACCCTTTTCCAGCAAATATCCTTTCCTTTCACTTTTCCCTTTCCGAATATCCTGTTTCCCGTTCTACTCAAAATTTTCCGCTCCCCCGTTGTTGAAGCGTTCGCACCAAGCCAGTAACTCCCGCACCTCCCTGGCATAGAGCTGCTCCTGGGACGGGGACTCCAGCTGACTCTGCGATTGGGAACGGGACTTGGATTGAGATTGAGATTGGCCCAAGGATGAACCGCCGGGCAGGGGTCAGACATTGTGGCAAGCTGGCTGACTGCTGGTGCCGCTACCCGAGTTGCTGAGCAGGCTCCTCTCGCTGGCCACACTGCCGGGGGCATAGATCAGCTCGTTGGGCTCCTTGCTGGACTCCTGGACTCCATTTTTCCGACTGCCTCGAGTGCTCTGGTTCCGCCAGGACTGCAGGTGCGGCGAGGGTTGCATCAGTTCTGCCGGATGTTGTGGCACCAGGGGGAGCAGCTGCTGCTGCTGTTGCTGCTGCAACGGGGGCTGCTGCTCATCCACCTTCACGTACAGTCTCTCCATATCATCCAGATCCCCATCCGCCGTGTGGTACAGAGCGTGCTCATCCTCGTGCGACATTAGCATGGCCATGGGAGAAGGTGACCCACCGCAGCCGGAGTCGGCGAGGCCATTGTAGCACAAGGAGGAGCCATCCAAGTCCAGGAGATTCTGCTGGTTCTTGCCCTGGTCCGTGTTCAGGACCTTGAAGCGGGCACTGTCCCGGCCGATGCTGCAGTTTGGCGGCAACTGCTGGCGCCTCACACTGGCAAACTG
Organism: Drosophila punjabiensis; assembly: GCA_008042585.1. Taxonomy (NCBI): domain Eukaryota; kingdom Metazoa; phylum Arthropoda; class Insecta; order Diptera; family Drosophilidae; genus Drosophila; species Drosophila punjabiensis. The sequence goes on along the minus strand of VNJR01001946.1, from coordinate 109,703 downwards.
CGAGGACATCGGCGAGGATTGCTTGGCTCCGGGAGCAGCCTCGTACGTGTGGCAGTTGCTCAACTTGTTCTCGGTGATGTGAATGTGCCGCTGCTTATCCTTCGGGTAATAATACTGCTCGGAGTACACGGACCGCGGGGCTCCCGAATTGCTGGGATAGATCTCGCTGGTGGTGGACATCTGCTGATAGATGTTGCCCGGCGGCAGTTGCTGCTGCTGCTGGTGGACCTGATGCGGCTGGTGTTGCTGCTGCTGCTGCTGCTGGTAATGGGGATGCATGGGCCTTTGCAGGCCATAACCGGGAACTGGTCGCTGTTGATAACGCGGCTGCTGCTGGTGCTGCTGTTGCTGCTGCTGGTGGGGATTCACGATCGAGGAGGTGGCGTACGGGGCGGGCGAGGCATTGCCATGACGGCCGTACTCGCTGGGCGCTTTGCCGAAACTGGACACTTCCGCGTAGTCCGTGGGAATGTTGGAATACTCGCCCACGTACCTGCAAATGAACAGATAAAAACAAACACAGAGTTGAAAAAAGGCAGACTCGGTTATTACTCGGCTTGTTTATTACAATATTTCTGACCCCGGTGGTTCTCCCACTTTGGTTATAAATTTGTGCGATTTATGGCGTGGCGGAAATTTGCATTTTTGGTCCTGCCGCTAGCTGCTGCTGCTGCTGGCTTGCTGCTGGTGCGTGTTTTTCCAAGCGGAAAAATGTGAATTTAGTTGGGATTTCCCGTACATATATTTCATGCACTCCCCCGCACACACACACACACACACACATGCCCAAGATCAGGTGAGAAAATAGTGCTAGAGACGGTTATCCTTACATCCATTAAATAAATTACCAGCTTAAAACAAAAGGCGAACCCGTTGGCGGGAATTCCCAAAAGCACCCCCAATTTCCATGCCCCCAATTTCCACGGCATCCCTTCATTCTCACATTTTTAGCATTATTTTCGTATTTAAATACTGAAAGCGGATTAACCTGGCGGAGCCATCGCGAACCGAACTCACAAACCGACCATCAAAAAAAATAAAAAAAAAAAAGGAGAAGAGAACGAGAACATTTTTAAAACTCTGAAATGCTTGTAAAAATATACGGCGCATTGATGGAGTTGCCATGGCGAAGGGGATAAAGCGGAGCACTTCACATAGAAGGCTTTTAATGCCCTTAATGAGTGGCGCTGTGGAATGAAAGTTGGTCCTGTACACGGAATAGTAATGAGCTTGTCAATGTCCGCTCTACTTGGGTAAAAACATTTAAACTTATTAAACGAATTAATTTTGATAAATCTATTTAAGGAGATAGCTTTTAATCTCTATAAAATTTAGAGTTAAGTAAATTTCTCTGCTCCTTTCTTCACAGTGCATTGCATTTTCCAAATTGCTCAGAGGAAAATGCGTTTACATTTTCCCTCGCACATATGACACTCATTATTGTGTGATTACTTTTATTGTTATGGTTATTATTTTGTTGCAATAATTATTAAAATTTCTGTTAAATTGCACACTGCAATTGCAATTGCATTGCCGGGGCAGCCGGCAGGAAAGGTGAGACGCATTTTCAATTTGCGTTTTAATGGCTAATTAAGTGTGCAAAAATAATTATAATTATCTGGGCGCCGTATTTATTTACAGTAGTCGCTTGGAAAAACATTCTCATTTAATAATCGGGCAGGCCAGCGCATTTTTAAATTAAACAATTTCGGTTTTGCTTTTCTCAACCGTTTTTTGTGATATTATTTTTAGCGTGACTCCTCGGCTTTTGATGCCTGATTGGCATTTAATTGCCATCGGATGGACAGCAGCTGGGCTCTCGGCAAACAATAAATATATATTTTTTCATTAAGTAGATTTCATCATATTTTTTTCGTTGAATTTTCGCCCTGGTAAACCGATTATGTTTTAAGAGGTTATACCAAAGTGAGGGTCAAATTGCATTTTAATAATTGAATGGCCTAACAATTGTTAGCATACAATTTCCATGCACAATTTTCTTAAATTTAAAGAGTTTGGTTGTTCGTTTTTTTTCCCTCACCACTTGAAACAATTTAGTATAATTTGTGGCCAACGCTATATTAGCCGCAAATAAATAACAATTACACTTCGATGCCAAAAACATTGCGCCAAAACATTTTCGAGCCCAAAACAATATTTTTTCAGCCCCAATTGCTAACTCTTCTGCACTTGCCAGGGGCCAGACAAATAAATTAGATGGTCCTAGGCCAGATTCTGTCCGCTAAATGGATTTAGCTTTGATTTGCCATCTACCGCAAAACTAATTGCAAATGCGTGGCCAAAATTATGCATAGCATATGAAACCTTTTGGCCAATTCCAAATTGACTTAAAGCTGCCTTAAAGCCACACTCCGAGCCACTGAATGTTGCATTGCTCTTTTTTGGCGGCGCGAACTCAACTGGGCATTGGCCAAAAATCAACATAAATAGCGTGGCCAACATTTCTATTCCTAACTTGATTTTGCCCCTGGCCCAGGGGAGAGCCAAAGAAAAACTCGACCGAAAAGTGAGCTTTTTTGGTGTGTTTCCCTTTTTGAGTTTCCAATTTGTTCTTTTTGTTTTCGGAATTTCCTTCTCTCTTCCTTTTTTTTTTATTTTTTGGTAGTCGCCGCGGCAGAAAAATGCAATTTCACAGTTTGGTGAATTTTTATTGTCGTCGCTTTGAGCTGCCATGTTGTAAGAATACTCTATACTCTACTTCACTCGAAAGGATATTTGCAAACTAAATATGGTTGGTGTTTTATGACTAAATAAATAGGAACAAAAAATTAAACTAATAAAAGGAAATACAGGAGAATACAAAATAGTTAATTTAATTCTCTCAGAATTCTCATCAAAATTATAACAATTTAAATATTCTAAAGAAGTCATAAACAGCCTTGTGATATTTTTCTTTTTAAGAGTTTTTAAATAGGTAGTCTTTTTGCGAATATTTTCTCAAGAGCATCCCAAACCGAGTATTTATTTTAACTACAATTTTCTCCCCTACTTATTGTTGGATGGGTTTATTTTCGGGGTAAAACTTACCGCTGCTGATTGCGTTCACTGCCGTGTCCTCCATGAATGTCATCGACGCCGCTGGCACCGCTGCCCGCACCGCCGGAGCCACCGGAACCGGCACCACCGCCGGCCGGTGAGCCCGGGGCACCGCACACCGGCGCGTAGTCCGCAATGTGATCCTTTTGCATCTCCAGTGAGTCGCCGCTGGGCGAGGGACGCCACACCATTCCGCCGGTGGAGGAGTCCAGCCAGTAGCCATTCCCATTGCGAGTCGATAGGTTCGGCATTTTGAGCACGTCGTTCGTGTGATTGCCTGCAGGTGAGACGAGGAGAGGGCCCCAAAAGGGAGACAGTCAGTCAGAGCAATTAAATGTGGTGCAACAAATTGTGAGCCGAATAAATTGCATTCCGGAAATTAAACAAAAACATACAAAAGAGCTCAGTTCAACTGAACAGCCTAGACAACAGTGTGTTCCCGCAAAGGGATTCGCAGGATGAAATCTGGGAGATTTTTGAAGGTATTCAAAACATATATAAATGTTGTTCAAAAGGAATATTTCTAAAGTTATTATATGATTTATTTATACCTACTAGAAATAAAATACACCACAAAATAGGAACCTATTGTAAACGTAGCTCAAGGGTTTTGTAAGAATTCGCAAGTTTAAAGTCGGCTAGATCCTATTATAGATTTGAAGTCTGCTCTTCAGTAAAAAGTATGAAAAATGTAATCGATTAGCAAAAAGGGTCACTACCATCTATATAAACTTTGTAAAAAGGACAAAAATACCGATTTCAACGACCAATTTCATATTCAGAATCAAAAAATCCCCCCTTCTATAAACTGAACGCATTAAAACAATATTATCCCCATCCAGCAAAGTCGCGGATGAAATTTTCCCAGTCTCTCCGGCGACCAAATCAAATAAATTATTGTCAATTTTCCACTTGCATTGCCTGCTCACAAAACGCATCAGCACAACAGCACAGCAGCAACTGCAATTGCAACTGCAACAGCAACAGAATGGGCTGCATAAAAAATGCAACCAATTAAACTGTCCCCGGGTTATAACTGAGCATCAAGCAAGTGTTTTATAGCCCGCCACCTCCCGTCTCCTGTTCTCGTATATTTTTGCATTTTTTTCCCAGTTTGTTGCAGGTATTTTTGAACCCCTTTTTCCTTTTATTTTTTGCTCCCTCTCTGCTGCTTAGTTTATGGTAAATGGCGCCCATGAATATGCAACGTTTTTTTTTGCATTTTTTCAGGCCATTTGGATTTTTTGGCTTTGACTTGTCTGCGCAATTGTTGAGCGCTGAGTTGTGACAGGACAATGTGTTGCTTCACTGACAATATTTAAGGATTAAAGTAGTCTTTAGATGATGGTTATAAATTCTATAGAAATAAATATAGAATGCTAAGTCGTATTGATTTCACTTAACTTTCCATTTCTATTTTTATACTTTTCCCTTTTGAAAAGCCCAAAAAATCTGCACAATTTCCCTGGCCCCCTTGACAACCGTTTGGGGTAATCGTCTAAGCCAAAAACGTCCCCAGTCAACAGGCCACTACTACTGTTCCCTCTTTCCACTCACCTCGCTCACCTCGTAATGCTGCTAATTTCAATTAGACCACAAGGACTGCCCCTTCTGCATATCCCTATGCACATATATGGCTATATATATATATAGTATGCTGGTAGGTATAGAGCTGGCCGGCACACACAACTTGTTGGTTAATAATGCACACAAAACTAAATGCATAATTGCAATGGCAGCCATTAGGGGGTTGAGGAGTCGAGGAATTCCGGAGGGCGAGCGGAAGGGGAAGTGGAAGTGGACTAGGGGAAGTTGCCGCCGTCACGTGCAAAATGTTAATTTCTATTATGTGTGCGGCATGTCAGCGTTTCTGTGTGTATGTGCCTGGTGCTCCTGCAGGCTTCCCTGCCTGCTAAAATATTTATTCGCACCTATTTTAGGACTTTTTATTTCAGACTCTGTCCCTATCCGGGGCCTGCTTTTGTTGTTGTTGTTGTGGTGTGTCCAGCAATGGAAAATTAGCGTTATTTATATATGCAAATGTGTGTGTGTGGCGTGTCTGGCGAGGAAGGAAACGAAAACTAGCAGCTCGCAACGGATGCAAAACTCGGGGGCAACTCCCCTATCACAATACAGTACAAGAAATTCTGCATTAAAAAACTCTATTAAACTCTCGCCTAACGAATTGAACTATCTATATTTCACGTAAATTTATTTCAGTGCACTTACCACGCATGGTATTCAGGGCCGACTGCTTCATCATCATGTGCTTGCGCTTCACAAAGACCATTGCGCCAAAGGACAGCATAAGGATGGCCAGAATGGCGCCCAGGAGTATTATGAACCAGGGCTGTGTCAGCACATCGTTAACATGGTCCTGATTGATGGGATAGCTGAGAGAGGAAACCAAAAATTTATAAATAGAAATAACTTCCCAGGAAAGACCTAAAATAGACAGGAGGCCGTGCAGGTCCTTAAACTTACCGCTGATTGATGAACGGATCAAGACGCTTCGTGATTGGATCCAGGCGCAATGTGGCAGGGACACAATAGGGTCCGATTCCGGCATTATTTCCCGCTGCCACGCCCACTGTGTACATGACGCCCTCGGTGAGATTGGCCAGAACCAAGGTCGGTGAAGCAGCATCGATAGTGACATTGGTCAGAATTCTGGAGAAATTGTGAGCCGTGTCAATGCCACGCACTATGACGTGATAGTTCAAGAGTATGCCTAAAAAAAAGGTATAAGATATATATAAATTGAAAAATTTTAAAATTTGGTCCTTGATTTTTCCATTAAAAGTTGTTTGATTTCAACTCTTAAACTCACCATGCCGATCCTTGAGCTCGGGTGCCTTCCATTTCAGGAACACCGCTGAGGAATTGAGGAGCAGTGCCTCCATTCCATATGGCGCTTCATTGGGAACTGCAAAGGAAAAGGAATTTGTGCGGGTTAGATTGGGATTCGTGCCTGGGCAGAGATTGAGGAGCAAAGTTAAATGGCTTTTTGATTGTGGTGCGTGTCACCCAGCTGACGTCCGCTCTAATGAGATTTGGTGGCCGTAATTAATTAGCATTTAGTGTGTGGGTTCAGGCTGGAGAAAGCTCCTGCAATTCCGGCCACTAGTTCCGGGTGTTGACTCTCGGGGCTCAGACACATCCTGCCTGCACATGGAGTGCGTATAAAAAAGGGGAAACAAACAATGGTATCCTTTCCTTTCTCACAGTTGCAGCGCACTTCACTCATAGTACAGGCAACTCTTCTCCATTTGTTTATTTATTTAAGGCTGTAGCTTTTTACAAGTGGCTACACCTTAAACAATGGTTTATTAAATTGTTTATAATTTATAGTTTATAGAATTGCTATAACTTAGGTACAAATCATCCTTGATCTTAATATAAAATAACAAATTTGCAGGTTGTAATTTTACAATATTTTTTTTTTAATTTCCTAGATTTTCCAGCATTTTCCAAAGTGCAACCCTTATCACCTTCATGCTCATCCCTTCCTCCTTCCCCCAGGCCTGGTATCTTTTTGTGTGTGCCACCGAGTGAAGCAATTTCTTTAAATAAACACACACGTGCAAAATTCTCAACGAGACAAAAGTGGGAGACCGGGAAAACAAAGCGGAGAAAGAGCGAAATCTCTAAATAGGCAACGTCTAGCGAATCTAGCGGAGTGTGAAGTGGAGTGCAGTTCTTCTTCTGTGCTTCTGTTTTTTTTTGGCTTTGTTGTCACCCAAACCCTCGGCTGTCCTTTAAGTCTCCTTCCTCCGGGGACATTGCGACATGCTAAAGTGCTTGTCGTGCTTTTGTCTATGCGGGCGCTGTGTTTTTCTTCCTTGTACCCCTTTGCTTTCTTCCTGGTGCTTTCTCCTCCTCGTCGTCGTCTCCGCCTTTTCTTCCGCTGATGAGGCACCGCGATGCTTAACACGTAGCTGCCATTGTGTGGCATAAATGACCCCCGGGCGCTCGAGATTCTGGAATTGTCTCAGACACACACCGGCGAGCAATTGAAAAGCTCCAAATTGGCTATGTGATCACTTGGAGTGCAGCTGCAACGAACGAGAGCTTATCTAAATGCTGCTTCGGAGGCTTCATTCGATAGTCTCTGCTAAGGATATGACTCATCTCGTTTCGGGGGTTAATTTGATAGTGTGACTCAGTTTGAGTTGCATGTGACTGAAGGGATATAAGTGACCACTCCTTATTCGGCATTTTTGTGTCGCTGTGCAATATATCAAGTTGAAATTCTGTTGAGCGGACAGCAAACAACAGACAAGGTGGGAAATTATTCACTTTTTTTTTATATTTAGAGGAAAAAGTTTAGAGGGGAATTAAAAAAAATATTAGCATACTCCGAAGAAAAGTTAAGTGAATACTTTTAAATTCTTCCAGGACTCCCCTAAGCTTCTATCTTTAAAAGCTCCTGCAGAGCATTCCCCAGTCGCCAAATAGAGTAAACCCTCTAACGTTTACCAGGCGGAGCACAGCACACCTTTATTTGCCAACTTCCGACGCGGGTAAAAATGACTCCCTGGGAGTCCCTTTTCTCCCCGTTTAAGGCAAACGCGCATCAAATTTGCATTGCCAGCAGTGCACATTTTTGTGGCTCGTTGTGAGGGCTGAGAAGGAGGAGGCACTGAGCAGGTACTGAGTGCTTCATATAGCAGCAATAATTGTTGTTTATCTTTACACAATTGCGTTGGCAATTTCTTTGAGTTGCTCCCACTGCCGAGGAGCAGAGTTGTTGCTTTGGATGTTGTTGTCAGCAAAAGTCAGACGACACTCAAGTGAAAATGTGATGCATACGAAATGAGTTTTGATTTGACGACACCACGGAGCAGGAGGGGACGAGCAGGTGGCCCTGGACCGGGCTTTGACGCAACGTTTGTGCATTTTATATTGCTGCGGTTGCTGCTGCTGCTGCTGCTGCGTCTGTTGACTTATTTGCGGCACTGTAAGAGAGAGTCTCTGCCAGAGTCTCCTTCTCCCAGTGTTCACCCTTTGCAGCCGGCAGCTTAGCGTGGCTTTTGTTTTTTAATTATTTTCTTTTTAATTTTGCTCCGTTTTCGGGTCCTTTTCTCATTGAGACTTGTTCACTTCTCGCTGCACTGCTGCCAGAAGTTTTTATATCTCAACAGCTTCACCGGTGATGGAATGAAGTGATAAACCTGTCTGGAAAGTTTCCTCCTTTTTTCCCGTCGAGTTTGCATTTTTCCCGGCTGGCAGCAAGTTTCCCGTTTCCGTTTAAAACAATCTTATCTGACATACTTCCCGACTGTCAATGATGATATTTCCGAATGGCCTAATCCTGTGGCTCCGCTCCGGGGAATCCTTTAGCCGCTCCGGAACACAACACATGTAAATCGCCAACATCAAGTATTCCGCACACAAACCGCATTTGATTTGAAACTCTTTTTGATTCCCCAACTGGAAATGTTATCCACGTGGATTTGACATCCTTACCTGGCGGCAGGATACAGCGCTCCTGACATTGTTCCTTGCTTAAGTACGCATGATTCGCTTTTTGTCGGTGCTCAGTGATTGACGCACATGCCTTCCATTATTCGCCCTATAACGTGACCCCCTAAAAAAACAAGTAACCAAAAGATCTACCGAACTGCCTACGCCCTTTTTTTTGCGCTTATGCGACCCAGGCAAAAATAATTTGCGATTATGCGACCCGCATTGAGCGCAGCTGATGTCCGCCAAGGATAAAGGCTCCCTCCCTCTCCCTCTCTCTCTCTCTCTCTCTGTCCCTTTATGCTCTGACATTTTCCTTTTACCGCTCATATCCTTTTATTGAATTTAGGTTATTGTTGCAATGCAAAAAGTGCCCTGTAACCCGCCTTCTGCATTTGTCACATGAGGCTCAGGACCGAGTTTGGGCTTGGGGTTGGGTTGGGGGTTGCTTTTGGCTCACAGCTCACAAGGGGTAGTTTGTTGTAAAGGTATTTTTACGGTTTGTTGGATTGCGCTGGATTTGATGCACATGCTTCATTAGATCGGGCGGGAGAAGGTCCCGCGACTACAGTGCAGACAATTGGATATAAAGCCTGAGTGACAGTACGCGCCAGTCTATATAAGGCTGGAAATGGAATTTCACAAATCTGATTGCAAAGATGGCAATCGAAAGAACTGTGATTTTGGGATTTCCTGAAGATATTAGTGTAAGAATAACTATTCCAACTTAACCTTCTCGTATCTGAACTAATTAATATTATATTAAGAAGTTTTCTAAATGCTTTCCTTTCAATCAAACTAAATAAAGGGAAGTATTTTTTATACCGAGAGTTCACTGTTTTGTGTTTACAAATTCAAATATCCAAATCCCATATCATATAGCTAAGAATCAGTGTAAGAACCCTCTTTGTATCCCTTAAATGTTGTTCAACTCACCATCTTCAAGGGTGCGGGCGATGCGCGAGTTCGACGGCTTGCCCTCGACGGATTTGTAAAATGGCACAATGAAAAATTCATACAGCGTGTACTGGACGAGACCGGTGATGGTGCAGGATGAGGCTCCACCTCCGTTCAGTATCGTCAGCATGCGGTACTTGGTGCTCAGTGCGGCCGGGGATGATGATGATGCCGGGGAAGCTCCTCCACCCTGGACTGTCTCCCCATCACGTTTGCCGGCAGCGGCAATATTTGGTTTTGTCGAAATCAATGCGGATGCCGAGGCGGACGCGGAGGCGGAGCCCAGCAGCGGATTGGTATTGGCCGTAACAGGCGCCGGATTGTTGACTATTGGATTTGGCAACTGTCTAGCGTAGACATAGAAGCCCTCGACGTATTTGCCATTGATGATCTGCATGAATAAGGCAAGCGGGGCATGAGGTGACGATGAGCAATGGGATGAGGGGACGCCAGTGAGTCGATTACTTACCTGCCAGGTGAGCTTCATGCTGGTGGAGTCCACCACGCTGGCGTTGCTCAGCTCGACCACATCGCCGGAAAGGAGGCTGGCACGAGCCTCGCTCAAATCCAGGCCACTGTTGAAGTAACGCTGTAATACAAAAAATATGTATTATTAACTCCTGAATTTACTATGAAAATATACACTAATTGTTGTAAAATCTGTTTATCAACATTCTCAACTTACCGTGCCCACCGTTATGGGCTCCGACATCGGACTGGGCAATGAGAGGCCATGGGAGTTCTCGGCTCGGATCAGGAAGAAGTAATTTACACCCGGCAGCAGGCCAGTTTGGGTAAATGTCGTGTTCTGCACCCTGGTGCCCACAGCCACCCAGCCGTCCGTTTCGTTTTTGCCAAACATCTCGATTACATAGCCCACCAGGCTGGAGCCACCCACTTTGTTGCTCCTCGTCCAGCTGAGCGTCACTGAGCTCTCGCCCTTCTCCACCATCTGTGGCTTCCCCGGGGGGCCGGGATAGGTGGAGAGTTCGGCAGCTCGGTAGAATTTAATATTCGGATTGGTGGGCGTGTCCAGGCGAAGGTAGCCGCTCCAGGAGGATTTTCCATTGCGATTGCTGGCCACACAGGTGTATAAGCCCTCGTCCTCGTGCCGCTGAAGATCGGAAATGGTCAGGGCACCGGCATCCGAGAGATTCCTGCGCTCGTGCTCCTGCACATCGATGGGTATGCCGTCCAGATACCAGGAGACTTGTGGCACCGGCGTGCCCAACGTCCGGCAAGGCAGCACCACAATTGACTTTACGGGCAGCGTCTGGTTCACGGGTCCCTGTTCGATAATCGGCGGCGGCAGCTCGAATTGCGTATCGACACTGACCACAGTCCTGCTGCTGACACTGCCCACGGCGTTCAGGGCATTGCAAGTGACCACCTTGCCGGAATCCTCGCGGGCGAATCGAGCTATCGAGAGCACTGAACGACCCTCGGGCGTGAGGGTAACCTCCATGCGTCCGTCCCGGTAGCCGGGCAGGAGCAGGGAGCTATTGCCCTCCACCGACCAGTAGAGTGTGGGCCTGGGGTGTCCATTCGCCTGGCATTCAAACAGCACTTCATCACCGATCTCCACCAGTTGATTCTTGGGGCGTATCACAAATTTGGGGGGAGCTAAAAGAAGAAGAGGGGGTAATGTTAGCACTGTGAGAAATATTGTAAAATTAGAAAAGCAAAGCAGTGTTATATATGATGTTTGCTTTTCTCAAGGTAGAAAATGTTTGCTTTTTGTGCCAGTGCACTCCTTGAGCAGTTTGCGCTGCTTTCAGGCAATTAACTTACCGTGAACGGTGAGGATGCCCGTGGCCGTGATGCCGCCCACCGCATTGTCCGCCTCGCAACTGTACTCGCCCATGTCCTCCAGCGTGACGTCGTCCAGCTTGAGACTCCGGTCCTCAAGTACGTGCACACGACCTGTCGAATCAACGTGGAAATAGGGGAAATGAATCTCATGTGTGTGTGGGTGGGTTGGAGGTTTGTCTATTCCGCCCAGACTCGACTCCATTCGAAAGAAAAACAAACTTTGTGGCTGTCTGTCCCTGTGCTTCTGGGTTCGAGGTTCTGGGTTCTGGGCTCTGCTTCTACTTCGTTAGTAGTTCAAGTGGCGTAAAAATGGCCAAGCCGTATTCTCCGCAGCCGGAGAGCCAAATAACCGCAGCAAAGTAAGCCAAGACAAGATACGGCTACGACATACAAAAGTACCTCACTTTCCGCCGCCTTTCCTTCCCAGGAGGAGCCCCTTTTGTGGTTTTTCCTCACAATAAACAGAAGGCAAAGACAACGGAGGGGGTCGGCTGACTGCCTCGGCTTTCTTTTTGGTTGGTTGACTGCGAAATAGGTTTTAAATGTGGGTGCTACAGTGCTACTCCACCTTATCCCTGCTCACCTCGCCTGGCCACTGTGCCAATTGTTTGCTTAACAAAAGTTTAGGACAACAACCGAGGCAGCCAGCTCTCGCTCTCCGGTGGAATCTTTTCTGCAGCTACTATTTTCTTTGAGGTCTTTAAAGAAGCGTAAACTGGACAGGGATACGGGTGGGGGTGAGGGTGGGGGTGGTGTCTCCCCTAGTGAGGGGTTAGTTGCACTTCCCCCGGGGTTGCCAACTGACTCTGTCTGAAGGACAACATTGCAACAGTCGAGTGTTGTGCAAGCAAAATTGTTGATTGCTGCCAACAGAGATTGGCAATTAACGGAATTAAAAGTTACAGTTGTGTTTGCCCAGCTAGGGCGTAGTAAGGGGGCGTGGCAAGCGGTCGACTCTGGGGGGTGGTAGCTACATAGGGGGTGTGCCCGCAAACCGAACCACCCAAACTAACAACAACAAGCAACTGGGATGTTTTCGAGGTGTTTTTCTCCACTGAAAACATTATGTTTTGAGTTTAATTTAGGAATATCATCTAGAAAATTGTTTAATATTTCATTTTCTATTTTTTAATATTATATCAAGCTTAAAACATTTAAATAAATAAGTGAGACGTTCTTTATGTATTCCTTTTACAGATTTGTGTTTGTTTAGCAAACTGTAAGTCTGAATTATTGAATGTTTATGAAAAATAATAATTAATAATATATTTTAAAATATATTTAATTAAAATAGACTATCAATATCCTTCTCTAAGCAAATATTTCCCAGTGCACACCGTAAACACTGCCAATTGGCAACACGAAAAGCCACAGGCCAAAGCAACCGCATAAACTAACTTTTTGTTTTGTTTTCTTTATTTTTTCCCCGAGCTTGATGTGTGTGTGTGTGTGTGTGTAACGAACCCTCGGACTCAACTTGAGCCATGAGTAAACAAAGAGCTTTAATTTCATTTAAAATTGCGGCCTCTGTATGTGTGAAAAACTGCCCCAGTAAGAGAGCCACTAACGGCGGCAATATGGCTGCCCGGGCATTTCCGGTTAATTGAAGCTGAATGACGAAGCGAAGGAAACTTACGCAGTGGCATATTGCCGCCGGAGGCAGTGCGTCGCCACAAGACATCGGGCAGGGGATCGCCTCCGATGCGACACTGGAAAACCACTGAGCTGCCCACGACAGCCGTCTGGTTTTGGGGTCCACGGATTAGGAAGGGACGAACTGGAATTTAAAATAAGGAAAGTTAAAAAAATGCAGATAACTTAATTTAAGTTCTGAACAAAAATAGTGTTATTTTATTTATAAGAAGGGAACTTAAAAAAATTTCAATTTATTATATTAATGAATTAAGTAATCAGAAATTTTTGTTGAATTTAAACCAATCGAAATGCCGTCGAAATGCAACTATTATTATTAGTAATTATTCAGAATTTGTTACCAAATATTAGACACAGTTTTGTTTGATTTAAAATGTAAAGAAAATGAACTTTAAATTGAATTGTTTTGTTGAAGGAATCTTTACTTTTATTAATGAAACAGAAGGTGTTTAATGTCTAATGTCTGGAAGCTAAAAAAAGGATTCCAAGTCGTATGTAGACAACTTTTCAAAATGTATTCTAATTATTGATTTCAAGTCTCAATTCGAATTAGGTATTTACAACTTTTCGAACATTATTTTAATTATTGATTTATATATTTATTTCAAACTTTACTTAAAATTTTGATTAATATTAACAACTATTTCTCCTTTACTTACCATGCACTTTGAGAAACGCAGTCGCCGATTCCCTGGTGCCAACGACATTCTTGACCACACACTGATACCTTCCATCGTCGGACTGGCGGGCATCCTGGATGGCCAGATTGCCGCCATCGACAATGCGAATGCGCTTGTTTCCAACCAGATTCAGGGTCTGTCCGTTTTTGCGCCACGAGATTTGCGGATCCGGGGATCCTCGGGGGGCCCCGCATTCCATCAGGGCCACTTCGCCCTGGGCCACACGGGTATTTGCCGGCTCCAAACGGAATTCGTCGCGGAGAACTGGCGGGGGGGCGGGAGAAACGGTGAGAAATGTCAGTGAGAATGGGGGAGGGGAAATGGCCCGCAGTAAGAGCTTTGATTGATTCAATATTAATAACTGTCAGGTGTACAGGCGACGCCCACTTTGCCCGGCTTGAGCCATACTCCTCCATATTTTATAAGCCACTCCCGGCTCCCTCGGACTGTCGACCTCCTTCTATCCCAGCTATCCCTGCTATCCCTGCTTCAATATGCCAATAAAAGCTCGGTAATGATGCCCAGGTTTAAGGCTTTGAACGCACAACTCTCTCGGCTCTCGGACACGGCCAACAGAAATATTAATAAGCTTTGGCATTTGCAATGCTTATTTTTATTTATTCTTCGCCCGCCTCTCGCATCGCCTTCGCTCCGCTTTTTTATGGAGCGAAAATGCAAAATGCAAAATGCCCGGTGTATACAAAATGTAAAATGCGAAATGCAAAATGCACTTCAATAAACGCATAATGCGCTCCACTGAACGCCAAAGGCACCGAAATAAAAACGGACAGGACTGACTTCTCTTTGCCAACTCGGTTATCAGGCAGCATACATACGTAAGTAGGATAGGATGCCAGCAAATGGTCAGGCTTTTATGGCTTTAAGCGGCGCTGAAATGGAATCCTTTATGCTTTCCCAGATTAATTAATACCAATCTTAAATCTCTGGGCACCTCTCACGAGCTGGCTATCGGTTACACATCGTTATTTTATTATTTAGAAGAACACTGGACGGGAAAATCGAGAACTGGCCGAGGGAGAAATGCTTCAAAATGCAGCATCCCAACTTGGGGTACATTTCATGAAATGCAACCCTCCAATTAGCAGAAATTTTTGCCGCTGGATCAATCAATCAACGTCGTATTCGTAACTGACTTGTTTATTTAAAACAGAATGAAATTTATAAAAAAAAGTATTTAAATAAATATCTAAACAAGAAAATATTCCCTCTCTTTATAAATACTAAGAATTAGCTTACTTCTCTTTTAAAATTGAATCAACTAATCACCTTTATTAATTGATTGAATCAATATACAAGTAAATGCCAATTTAGCCAAATACGGAGATACTTACATGCCACTTGCAACGTTGCATTTCTGGAGCGAGCCACTCCAAACTCGTTTTTGGCCTGGCACCAGTAGGTGCCCGCATCGCTCTCTCTGCGTGAGTGGATGACCTGGACAGAGGGGAAAACGAGAGATTATTAGATACACGAGTTAAAAGATTTAAGTAGTTTTCGGACCGGCTTAGGCCGGGTCACGTGTCAGATCAAAAAGTCTCAAAATTGCTCATCCGAAATCAAATAAAAGGGAAACGTGCCATGGCCTGCCCCTCCACTGGCTGTTGTCCAGCCTGCGTATACGCAATTTAATTTAATTAAAAAATACATTCAAGCCCAAGGGGTAGCATCCTCCGCATGAGTCTGCCTGGGCCTTAATCACTTGGCCACTTCAGTTTTAATTGGCAACAAACCGAGTATCGCCCTTGGATGGGGTTGGGGTTGGGGTTGGGCTTGAGTTACCCCCAAAGGCGGACCCGAAAAAAAACACATACAAATTGGAGAAGAAATTGTTATGGACAATAATAAAAGTAAATTGTTGGACTTGAGCTTCTGCCCCGCGGGGCTCAACTTGAAAATTCGTGTGGAATGACTTAAGAGCGTCTGACTGGCCGCCACCCTGCTTTATTTCTATATATATATTATTTTTAACATTTCAATTTAAATTTAAAACACAAATCCAGGGCTCACTGAGCCATTAATAATTTGCGGAAAAACAATAACAAAACGAGCGAATTTGTTGCATTTAATGAAAATAGCAGGGAACAGGGAAAAACGACCAGGAATTTAATATAAACAGGGTCCGAGGATATTGCAATGTCTGATGGGAGACACACAGACGACGGCGACGACACCCCTTTCTCCAGTGGAGTTTGGGGATTTCGAGGAGTCTCGTTAGCTGAAATTGCGAAATGTGCACGCACGAAATGATATAGGGGTTGCTTGGAGGTCTAACCCCCAGACAACATCTCTTGTTTGTTCATCAGGTTGTTTTCCCTATCAACTAAAATGCAACCAGACGGAAGCCCATAAAATAATATGGCCAAGCCGAAAAAAAAAGAAAAACAAAAGGAGAAAAAAAGGAAGAAGCGGAATTGCTTATGCACAAATGTTGCGTTTCACATGACGCAGGCAGGAGGCCTGGGAACCCAAATAAAGGAGTTCTACGCCTCCGTTCGCGTTCGCCATCGTCCTCATCGACAGCTGTAAAACCCATAATAATGATGGAGTTGCAATCGGAATGAGTTGATTGGCTATGATGTGTACCTTGAGAAAGAATAAACCACCGGCGGGCAGCATTATGCGATGCGAGCCCGTATCCGTCTTCAGTTCGCGCCCGTCCTTAAACCATTGTATGCTTGGTGTTGGATTGCCCTCGGCTTGGCAATTAAACGTAAATGGATCATTTTTTGGCACCGTCGTGTCCATGGGATGTTCGATGATGCGTGGATTTTCACCTGGAAAGAGAGCAAAGGAAACGGTTTTTTAATTATTTCATTCAATTTTTTCGTGTATTCAGTTTCTTTCTATGGGGTAACGTAACCCTACACTGAGACAGCCACTTGAATGCGTGTTCTATTTCATTTCGGTAAAAAGGAGAAGGAAAGAGATCCTTCATCCCACACACAGACGACTCACATGTGACGATGGCGATGATCGTCTCCGGGGACTTGCCTAAAACGAAATTCATCTTTGACGGCTAAACAAGTTTTGTCACTTATTGCGGCGGCAATTAAGAGGCCATTAAGTAGTCTGGTGCAGGAGGAGGTCCCCCGCGGAAGGGAAATCCAGGCAGAAATTATGTTAAACAGCAACGAGAATTTCGACTTGGGGCGGCTGCTCCTCTCAAATTCAATTAACTTCATGAAAATATTTGCCCGCCCACGGCTCGGCGCACAAAGGCAGAGACACGCGGGCAAGGACCAAGGACTAAACATAAATTTAGCGCATGTCGATAAGGATGAAACAAAGGACAACGCTAGATAAACTTTATTAAAAGCAACAGCGGAGCCAGAGTCGGAGTCGCAGGTCGCAGCCAAAGCAAAGAGAGAGATTTGCAGAGAGAAAGCAGTCGGAACGGAACGGCAGTGCGAACAGTTGGGAAACAACTGAAATGTAATTACAAAAAGCGCTTAAAGGTGAAAAATGTGTGTGTGTGTGTGTGTGTATGTGAGAGTGAGTGCCGGCCAAAGAGAGGGCGAGAGATGGAACGAGGATGTAAATCGCTGGACAGAGAGATGGGATGCCTTTGGTTAGTAACATCATTCAGCCGGAAATTAAGTTTTCCAGATTTATTGAAAGCGGATAGTAATGAGAGCTCCCGGCGAACGAGAGAGCGGAGAGGCACTGGAAAGCCAAAGCAGACAGTGATAGAGATGGGCAAATATATCACTGTTTGCAATTGTTGGGAGTTCATATATCACAGCAGGTTTTTTGAGACTCTCCAAAGTGAAATTTAGAGGGATAAGAATGAGAGTTTCTCAGTGTTAAAGCAAGTTTTTAAATCTATTAGTTTTAAAATTAGAAAATTATTACCTAATAGAGAATAATAATAGTACTAAATTAATTTAGAATTAAAAAGTTCTAATAAATTACTAAACAAAACCATTCTCAATTAAATAAACTTAAAAGCTACCTTGCTAAAAATCCTAAAGCCATCTCCTGTTTCATCAAGGTAACGAGATCTGCTCGCAATTCGACACCCAAGGCGTGACCTCTGAACCCTTGGCAATGCGAATGAATATGCAAATCGAATGGCATCGTGACATTGTTATCACTCTGGGAAATCACTGAATCAGCAGCATCCAGTGATTTCTATTTCAGCCCAGAAGCAGCAGCAGCAGCAACAGCAGCAGCCGATGAACGATGACATTTGTCAAATGTGTTTAAACAAAAAAGAGAGAGGGGGAAGAGACCGAAGGACGAACCGGGCTTGGACTGCAACTTGGACATTTGTCAAATGCTGTTGTGCTTGGCTTTTGATGTTGGTGTTGTTGTTGCTACCTTTCTGATTGCCACCCGGCGCCAGCAGCCTTTTGCTGTATTTGCACTGAAGTGAGAAGGTAGCTGGAAGCTTTGAGCCATTGTCTGATTTTAGCCATGTCCAAAGGCTTTGTCCCTGCCCCCTTTGTTCTCTGCCCGCGTCGTCATGGCTACCTCCTGTGCTGCCGTGTGCTAATTTAAATGATGAAATACTTCAATATACATAGTTCTGTCATGCCAACGCACGGGTTATTAAGGGCACCTGCCACGAAGACCACATCCCTTTCTTGCTTTGTCTTATACCCACAACTGCAGGACGAAATAAAATATTTAATTAAGCAAATTTCCACTGCTGTTAAATAAATATTTCGGAATTTTTTCTCTTGCTATCCCTGGAGAGCAAACGAAACCACAAAGAAAAGCAAAGCGATATCCTAGAGTAAAAATAGCAGAAATCAGGTAAAATGTGTAAACTTTCTAGCAAGAATTTTCCACATGCACACTCTTTGGGAAAGTAAAAGAGTGGGAACTAAAGTTTTTATAATAATATGCAGGAAATGTGAAAACTAAGAGAAAACCATAACCACTAGGAACAATAACATGAACTAAAATATTGCTAATAATCATGCTTTTAATATAAAATCAAATATTATGAGACACTTTTTTCAGGTATATTAATTTATTTAGATTGTTTTTAATCTATTTCCTTAACGAAAATATGCTAAAAATCTTTGAAAATATGTTTTTTCGTAAAATTTCCCAGGTTTTGTAGCTCACAATCACTTCCCCTCAGCACTTAATTACTCTCATTTGGCACATAGTATGTGTGTTTGTGAGCTCTTCATTTGTTGTGCGTGTGTGCGGGTGGCTTGGAATTTATGCATGCATACACATGCACGGCAAGCAAAGAGCTCCAGAGAGAAATGTAAAAGAAGTTTCAAGTAAATAAACAGCAACAGGAACACAGAGGGAAAAGTGCTGCCGGCGATGAAATCATGCAAGCATGCACCTAAGCAAACAATGCGCACACACACATGTGTGTGTGTACGATGTGGGATGAAGAGAGATAGAGCAATGTGTGGGGAGAGAGAGAGAGAGAGAGAACTGCAGAACTCATAATGCGCCACTAACGTGTTGGGGAGTTCGAGTTCTGCGGAGCAACAGCAATAATAACAGGAAATGCATTTCGTAATCGCTGTTAAGAAATCGCTGGGCTGCTGTCTGTTATCTTAGCTCATGTTGCCGTTGTTGTTGTTCCCGCTGTTGTTTTTGTTTGCCGCCGTTTTTGTCTGTTTGTCCAACATAAGCATAAAAAAAAACTGTGTGTAGCCCGGGAGCAAGACATGGTAACATAGGTACAGGTATACCTCGACTGTGATGTACCTAATGTATAGTTGTTAGAATTATATTAAATGTGTAATGAATAAATTCTGTTTGGAAAGTGGTTGCTAGAAATTAGTGACTTGACAGTCTACAAAACTCTAAGTCTGGTAGCACATGCACTGTAGAGCTGGAAATAAATCGATTTTTAGTGAATCGATTTTTTCTAACAAATTTGTAAATAAATCGATTAAAATCGAAAATACTTTCCATACCAAAATTGTTGTTTTTTTAGGTCTTAAAATTAAAATCTTGTATGCATATTCATCGAAGATTTTTATTTTTATTGTACTTTTATCGATGGAGTAAAATAATAACTTCTCGATTTTCTTTCCCTTTTTACATGACTTCGGAAATTTAACATTTAACATGTAGATTTGGCCAACTACGCGATACTTTAGTGTACATTTTCATATATTTATAATATGCTTTTTAATATTATAATTAGAACACGTAAAGATTTGTGTTTACTTTTCTATTTCGCTTTCAATGAAGTGTTGGAACTTTTCGGTTAAAATCGCTTCTGAAAATGTAAATCGGTGTATCTTATAATTGAGAAAAATCGATTAGTTGATTATAGAATCGATTTTATTTCCAGCTCTAATGCAGAACATTTAGTTTAGTTGCTTTTTTAGTTATATTAATTCCTAGGAATCATCTTAGTTTTAAGCCCAATATACCTTTATATACGGTATCAAAGAAACACAAGAAGCAACTACAACTGCAGCTGCTGTTTGAAGATGTTGCATTTCTGCTAATTTTCTGTTGCCCCGTTGTTTGACTTTCGGCCAGTAGGTGTTAAAAGAGACTCCAGACTCCGGAGGTTCTCAAGCATCTTGTGCCAATATGCATCATTATTAGCATGTCAACAACATGCACACCTATACATACATAGTGACAACAAAAATCACAACTTTCCCAACTGACGGCAACATTAAACGTGTATCCGAAGCATCTGCTCAAAATGCATCCATACATATATACATATATGCAAATAACTTGGCCAGTACACCCAGCATCTTCCGTTGCCTCCCCCATATTATATCGCACCCACAAGACAGACTTGTAATCAAACAACGAATAGCCGCAATTTGAGGGGGGAGGCCAGTAAGCAGGTGGAAGTTGCTGGAAGCAGCCTGCTGGAAAACCATCATCTAAGCTACATGTGTTCAGGTAATTGAAGATGTTCGTAATGCAGATTCAGGCATTTGCTCATGGCAGTGTTAAAGAATCCTGAAAAGTAAAGGATATTTTCCATTTGACTTGACTTTTAACGTAAATAATAAATATTTTTCGAATATGTAGCTTTCACTCTGCACTTCCTTCTCAGCCTTATCAGTTATTTTTAATATTATTTCGCACGCCTTCATAAATATGCAATCTGCGTTAAATTTCAAACACTTTCATGCTTAAAATTCCATTATTCAAATTATTTAATTCAATTTAAATGCCACCAAATTTTGGTCGTCCCTCGTCAGAAAGTAAAAGTTCATTTTCCTTGCCGGACTCACAAATCACGGGATGTCAAACTGTGGCAGGTTGAGTACTGCAGCCATTTTTTGTGTGCGCCGCCGCTTGGCTCTTCTAGTACTTAAAAAATGGGGGAAAGCGACAGGTTGGAAAGTCCTTGATGCGAACTGTGTGACGTCAGGACGGACGACTAGGAGGGTCTGTTAAAAAATTAACAGCGCTCGAGCTAGTCCTTTTCCTGCTGTAGTGCCATTTTGATTTTCGTAGCTCCCTTTCACTCCTGCCCCTCCCACATCCTGGCGCTCCTTATTGTTGCTGTTTGCAGTGGGGCTCGACAATAATTTATAAGCTTTTAGTGCAACGCGACTTCTCAGGCAACAACGAAGCCCGAAGTTTTTGATTTGCCGCCAGCTGATGGAGGCAAGCTTGTTGTTGTTGTTGCTGCTATTTCAACTTTCTGCTACCATTTATTTATTTATGCTGAAATGTTAAATTTTTTATGTGCATGCAACTCGCCAACCGGCATCCGAACGGAATGGGATCGGGGCTCTTATTTGGGGCGCGTTCTGTCTGAAAGCTTGAGGAGGAGAGTTCGTAAGCCTTTTGCACAACTTTTGCCACTTAAGCTTTTGTACAAGTAAATGCTAAATGGTGTGGGAGTGTGTTTGCATACAGCTCTGTGTGTGTGTTGTGTGTGTTGCGTATTGCAGATTTGTGTTTACGAACTGTTGTTGTTTTTTCGGTGGAGCTAAATACGCGAAGGAGCTTATAATTTTGCACCCGCTTTTTAAGCCGAGTGTTGAAGAGGAAAGTGTATCCTTGGGATATAAGGACAAGCTTTTATTTTAAAAAAGGTTTAACAAAAATGTTGGTAATAGGTTTTGTAGTATTAGGAATAATATTTTACAAATCAGCTGCTTTAAACCTAGGTTTAGGTCATATTTTTCATTAATTCAATTTTATTTTTCAGCAAATAACAAAGAGAATTCGTAAGTCGGCACCTTCTCGTTGAATTTTTTCAAAAAGACAATGTTTCAGGAAATTTTTTACGTATTGTTTTTTGTTTTTATTTGTTTGCTTTTGTGTTTGCGTGCCTTGCCACCGCGTCTTCGCCTCCTTGCTTATTATTGTTGTTTTTTGTTTGCTTAGACGGTCGGGAGGGAAAACAGAAGGAGGAGGAGGAGGAGGGAAAATAAGACGAAGGGGAGGCTGAAGAACAACAACATCCTGGAGCGGAAGTTGCCTGGTTGCCAATTATTTAAATGCTGGTATTTACCTACCAACACGGCGGATGTGGGCCAACACCGAGATACAGAGGCGCTGAGAGTGAGAACGAAAGAAAGCCGACTTTTCTTTGGCAGCATAAATCATTATCACATTTATGTAATATGCACGGCAGGGCCAGGCCAGGGAAAGCCAGCCCCGACAGGCAGAAGAGCGGCCAAATATTTGCCCGAAAAAGGACCCGAGGGCAGCAATAAAAACCGCAATAAACCAACAGGGATTATGGTCCATAATGTGAGGATTTTCAACAAGCTTCGGGAAACTCATACGATATATGTTCATATATCCCTCTGCCTCCTTTCCCCCTTCGATGACTTTGACTTTTATTGTTTTGTATTATTACCAGCGACAGCCACAAAAAGTGCGCCAGAAATCAAAAAATCAAATAAATTATTCAAAATGTTGTTTGGTCTGTACGCATATTTATAGCACAGAAACATATTGCCCAACCCTGGACCGGTCCAGGATGAACCCTCAAGAACCTTTGCGCTCTTCCCATCTTGACTCAATCCCGTTGGGCCAGCCATTTGATTAGGCAAAACAAGAGACGGAAAACCGCAGGCGCCTTCCCTGCTGGGGGTTCTAGAGATATAGACGATGGTTACAGTGGGAAAAACATGGTCTAAGTACTGGGAAAATATCATGTTGAACATTAGAAATATGATTGTTGATTTCCGGAA
The DNA here is from genome assembly GCA_008042585.1 of Drosophila punjabiensis. Classification (NCBI taxonomy): domain Eukaryota; kingdom Metazoa; phylum Arthropoda; class Insecta; order Diptera; family Drosophilidae; genus Drosophila; species Drosophila punjabiensis. The sequence goes on along the minus strand of VNJR01001946.1, from coordinate 86,944 downwards.
GATCTTGTTTTGGGAATATATTAAAATAAATGTAATTTGGAAAATATATTTTAAGGACTATGCATGACAATAAAGTATAAAAAGTCTCATAATAAAAAAAATAATAAATTGGAGGACAAATATTTGTGAGATTTTTAAAATAATTGATAATAACCTATAAACTTAAGAATGTATTCCAAATATACATAAATGAAAACTGTAATTGGAGACTTGAAATTAACATTATATAAAACAAAAACAAAGTTCTAATGAAACTTATGTTTTACTTGTCCTTTCATTCAATTAGATCTTGATGAAAAATCCCAAATATTTTGATATTTTGATGTATTAACTTTTATATCCCAAACCCACTGTTTCTGGATCCATTCGTCTAGTCTGGAGCATTTTCCTCTCGCATTTTCAATGTCAAATTTATGCCAGAGCACGCCGCCGCTGACTTGAGTCTGGCAGAGTTGCTAATGAGCCAAATCGCCCGAAGGTGCCAGGGAAAATGCTGAGACTCAGACTCAGACAGTCGGTCTTTATGTCTGTTCCATCTTGGTTTTGGTCTTGGCTCTGCGATTTTTTTTTTCGCACATTGTACGCATATTGTTAATTTGGCGCCGCAGGGTACAAAATTCCCAGACCGCCAGCCCCCCGAAGCCCCGCGTTTTTTTCTGGTTCGGTTTTCCGCCCAACCCTCGCTGGAAGAGAACTTTTCCATTGTCTGAAGGGGTTCTCCGTCCGCTTTGTTTCCTTTTTGCTCGGCTCCATTTTTGTGCGACTTTTGCGCTGTTAATTAAATTCGACATTCAAGTCTCATGTGTGAGCGGAGGGAGGGATGCAGGGGCAGGGGCAGGGGGATGGAAACCACTTTCCGCCAAAGGGAATTTGGGATCCAAGTTTCCTCTCACTCGCCTCGCTTATCAGCAAAATATGCATTTTGCTAAAGAATGAAAAAGAGCGCCGCCACAAAAACGTCGCCAGCTCGCCTCGGCTCTTATCAATAATTTCATAAATGAAAAAACACTGAAATCCTTTTAAAGGTTCCATCGGAATATATGTATGTACGCATACAATCCAGTCCCCGGTCATAAATATATATGAGAGGTGCTTGCTGCACGCAAAAAAAGGGACACATATGGCTGGGAAAGGCGGCTATCAATGTCATATTTTTTACACAGCTTTTTTATCAACTCTTTTATAGTTTATATCTTTGTTCTCTATCTGCTCCTCCATCCTTTGGGGCTCCTTTTAAGCGAACGGAAAAGGGTCTGAGTGGGAAACTGTTTGGTTTATTGAGAAATTGCACTGACTAAAAGAATCTTTATCTGGCCCGCTGATGTAACCGAAAAGTTTAGCTTATCCATAAGGTCTTTTATGAAGTCAGCTAAGAGCTATGCTAATCCGAAATCTGCATTATAATGTGAGATCATTTGTCAAAAGATGAAGTGATAAAGATGATATATGATGAATACTGTGCATAATGAAGGTGCGAATGGTATATGGAGATACTTTACAGATGAAGATATTATGGTTTTAAAGGGAAGATGCTTAAAGGTTGAAATATAATGCAGGACATACTTTCAATATTTAATTTCCGCATCTGTTTCTAAACCAACATCGAAGCTCTGACAAGATCCCTCTGAAAACCACACCCTACTCTCTATTCTATTATAATATATATTCACTTCGAACCCTCAATTCAGTAAAGTGCCACATCATCCCACCCTCGATAAAAATAAATAATCCCATCAAGTCTGTCATTATCACCTGCCAAAAGTTCATATCGTGTATCGAAACCCATATGCCCGACTCTCCACATAAGCAGAGTATGCATTGTGACAACTAAATAATAGATGGAAAAATGGCTGAGCGGAAAAAGAAGTTTGGTGGCAAAGCCAAAATCCAATTAATCATTCAGCCTAATCTCTTAATTGTATTTTATGTAGATTTTAATTTGCTTATTTCATAAGCCGATTTGAACAATTTCACAGTTTGCACAAAGTGGTAAACGAAACCCGAAACCGAGCCCAGACCTAAAACCAGAATAAAATTCATTTCGATGATGTAAAAAGCACCCAAAGTTCATAATTTGTCTATTTTTCTTGTGGCTTCAAATTAATTACATTTGTCATGCCCATTGACATTTCGACAAGTTTTCTATTAATTATTTTTGATAGATGTTGGAACTGTTCAAAATACAAAATACAAATACAAAAATGCTTTAAAGCTCGAGGAAATGTGTCAATGGCTCGCCTGATTTATGACTGCGGCGACACAGTTTCCAAAAACGAAAATGCTCCACATATTATTTTTTTTTCGTCTCGGAAAGTTTTGGAATTCGGCTGGCAGCCACATCTCCACGGTCCGATCGTTTTGGAATTTTTGCTTACCTAGAAAGAGAAAAGAGAAATATAAAATTTATTAGTGAATCATGTGGAGCATGGAAAATTAGGTAGCAGGGCCAGATTTTTCGGAGAAATCTTGCGGAGAACGAGAAAACGGTAGCGCCGAGAAAAGACTCGAAAACCAGGCCTATAAACAATTGCACATAAACCTCGTTTATGGGACGGACTGTCGCATGTGCAGCATAAATTATGTTTTGTCGTTTTGACATCCCTGACAGATATGCATCTGTAACCCCTGGCTCCGGATAGCCAAGCCAGCCAGCTGCCTGCCTCTCATTCCCCCCTCTCCCATCCTGGCAGGCCAACAAAGAGATCATTATCGAGCAGGGTAAGGGTCGACTTGGAGCAACAAAACCCAAGAGCAACCCAGAGAAGCAGAGCTCGAAAAAATGCTCACAGATGTCGTTTATTGAATATCGATTTACGCCGACTTCGTTAGAGAAAAACGCATGTTAAATGTAAATATGAATAAATGAGCTGAAAAACGGCAGCAGCAATAGCCGTCGACTGCGATCATAAATAAAGGCAGCGATCCAGGCGAGGGTTCCGACATACCGACTTGAAGTGGCCACTAATAAAAGCGGACTTGGAGCCGGAGCGGACGGAGCGAGCGGCTCTCAATGTCACATGTTGCATGTCCTGCGGCCAGACGAGAAATCCAGATCCGCATCCAGATCCAGGGCCACTCGAAGCGCGAAACTCAACACTGGCCCAGGGGAAGGGGCATTCGGAAAAGGATGGTGGATGAGTGAAGTCGAAGGAGAAATGCCCTTAAAATGGGGATGAAACTAGAGTTATATTTAATTGTCTACAAATCTTTCTAGCTGAATGGGTTTTGGTGATAAAGTTCCTACTTTCAATAACTTAATGTTTTGCCAGGACATTATTTCAATAGATGAAATTACATGGCTTTCATGGCTTGGTATTTTTTTAAACAAAGAAAGATTTTAATAGCAATCCAATCCATTTAAGCAATTTTCATAATACCCTTCATTTAGGGTATCCATTTAGCGATGGAACACAGAGCGAAAAAATAAACAGCCTCATCGGCCCTGGGCAAAGATTTTCAAGGCGGATAAGCGAGAGGCAGGACAACGGCGAGACTTGAACCAAAAACTGGGAAAAAATTTAGCTGGAGAAGAAAGAAGGGTTGCCGTCTCTTGCGATGATTGATTTCATGCCAAAGTTGATTTCAATCAGCAATGTTTATGCAGTTTTTTTCATCGCTCGCCGCGTTTTTCTGTCGTCGTCGTCGCCGTCGTCTGTGGACTTTAGTCGCTTGGGGGTTGGCTTTTGACAAGAATTATGACACTAGCCATATTTGGAGTCAGTGCCAGGGAAGGGCAGCTGTCAGTCAGGGGGCGGGGCGGCTGTCGTTTAATTGCCAAAAGCGCATAATTATCGGGCGGACAAGAAGCGTTCAGTGAACCTCCGTCGGAGCCCCGGGCCGAGAAGAAAAGAGGAAATCAAAAAGCTAATAGGCTTTTTGGCACTGGTCCATTGTCCGAATCCGAAACCGAGACCGAAAATTGGAGTACCAGCAGCTAAAGCGACACAAAACCAACCAGAAACACAACGTTAATCAAGAGCCATGAAATCGCATTGAAAGAGAAAACGAGAGGGAAGGAAAGCATCAACAAAATAAGCAGAAGCAAATCAACAAATTCTAAGCGTTATTATTGGAGTCCGGAGAGCAGACTTGATGATGATACAAATTGCTGTTATTATAGCGCGAGCGGAAGGAGATACAAAGTAAGGAGATTGCGGAGCAGCGAGATAGTGAGATACTTTTTAAATGATATGAGATACTTTAAGCGGAGATCGGTGGGAAGGCTTGGGAACTTGAATGACTTCTATAATTATGCTTGTAAATGGATTTAATTTTGATTAATTCAAGGCAGATAACTCCATTTAAATTAAGGAAAATTGTTTTTTTATATTTTTAGTATTAAAATCTGTAGTCAGATAAAATCCATAATAATAAAAGTAAAAACACAACCCTAAAAAATCTTCTACCCTTGGCCTGCCTTTCGGGTCTTTTCGCAAAAAGCCATTAAAACGAACCCTTATTATCCTCAACTAATGTCCAGCTCAGTGCCCTGGCCCATGGCAAACTGATTTAAGCTCCTCTGGCACCCAGCACACATTAAAAGTAAATGTCATTAGAGAGACGCCTGCTCCTTCTTCGCCGTCCGACGTCCGCAGCATTCTGCGCTGACACTTGATGAGCTGTCATAACATTAGATCATGGAGGTCGGTCTCCCACTCTCGGCTCTCATTAGTCTTGGCAGCGACTGTTTACTCTGCTTATTATGATAAACACTAAGAGTCCGGCGCTGCGAGAAGGCTTTAATGCACTTTAACTTGGCTTTTACCCCAAAAGAAAACGCCTCTAATTGATTGATGGATGGACGAATTGGGTGATTGACTGGCTGGGAATTCAAGGTGTCAAGCGATGTTTTCTTCTTTTCCTTTTTTAAGTAAGCAGATGATATATTTATTTGACTTGCTGAAATATTTCTAGTTTTTTTTCGAAATTATTTTTGGAATATTTGTGTTTAATATTTCTGATAGCAGCAGCTGTCATCGCGAGAGGGGAAATTCGATGCGCTTAATAGAAGTGACACTCGAGGATTGGCTGTGAAAAGCGGGAAAACTGAGACTGGGAAATGCTCGACTTTTTCTTGTACTCGTTGCCTGACTAATCAAAAAATTATGAGACGATTTGTTACAGAAAAATACACACATATGCAGCTTCTATTGGGTCTAATGAGTGCGACAAGGGGAAAATCTCCAAGAATGAGCACTTGATTGAGATGTGGGTTGTCATAAAGCCCAAGCGTGAATGATTTTCGAATGGTCTAAGGATCATTTAGTGGAGACCATATCCCCAAGACTTTGCTTTATCCCAGGCTCTGCTCTTTGATTGCCCGTTTCTGTGGCAGTTTTTTTTCTTCAGCCCCACAAATGACTTCCGCTACAGACACAAATTATAATGTAAATCGATGCAACATGAACATGAAATATAATTGAATTGAAAATGTTGCCACACACAGCAGCAACAGCAACAAACTGACAGGCGACAGGAGCAACAGCAGCAGCAAGTAAAGGGCAAAATGCTAATAAATGCAAACAAAAAAATGCAAGTCGCTGGTGAAGCAACTCTAAGCACAAAGCAGCAACATCAGCAGCAGAGACAACAGCAACATCAGAGGCCGGGATACAACGAGTTGCGGACAGAGCCACGTCATGTAACTTGTAACTTGTAACTGGGCATCAAATATGGCCAGGCGAACGGGGGAAAAGAATGTTACTTGGGCGGCAATATATCATCAAAGTGGATGGTAGTCGACGGATCATGAGGAGGTCCAGCTTAGGATACAACAACCCCCGGCCAGCAGCAGCAGCAACATCAAATCAATGCAATTTCCATTTGTAAATGACCAAAATGAGCAACAACAAACGAATGTTTCGTTTTTTTTTTCTTTTTTTATTTTTGGCTGACTGGGAGACAAGCAGCATGTTGCTCTTGGGGACCACCTGGAAGACCCACTGATAGAGTTCTTAGAGCCGCTCCTCTGCCTCCCATTCCTTCCCTCGCCATGCCCGATCTGACATTCCATTTTCGCTATAATTAATAAACACATGGCAAAACAATTTATCAGTTGCTGCTGGCGCCCGAGTCATGGCAAATCGATTAAGCAATCTCTCGCTAAAAAAAAAAAATGAATTAAAAATTGCAACAAAAAATGGGCAGTAAAACTGCGACTCATGTGAGTGCAGAAAAATATGAAAAACGACGCCGACTTTGGTGATGCATGTTGCCAAAGGGCAGCAGCAGCAGCAGCGGCAGCCACTGCGAGCCCGCCAAGACTTGCCCCCCAGGCAACTATCGGTGGCAGGAAAAAGGGGGAAAAAACCTCAAGAAAACTTGTCTGCTCTTTGGGCAGATTTGTTTGCTTTTGCTTTACTTTGGCGGCAACGGACAGGAAAAAAATTCAATTTAAAAATTATTGCTGCACTTTGCTTGTTGCACGGCAGCAACATGTGCCTCTGCTGCTGCTCCTGCTGCTGCTGTGAATGCCTCGCCTCTCGCGGTCTTGGCCCCCAAAAACATGTTGATTATTTTAAAAGGCGCACATGGAAAAAGTCAGTGTATTGCAAATTTTAAAACCTAAAAGGTTGCCATTAAAAATAATATTTATTTAAAATAGAAAAAAAATGATAAAGAGAATTAAATAAATATAATAATACTTTAAAATGTTTCGTATAGTTAAATCAATTTTGCTCAGTTCTGAGGCATATATTATACATATTTTTAAAGTACTCATTCACATAGTTTTTCTTTAAGTGCTTCAAGAAAAATGGCTTTCCTGAGGAGCTGCAGAGGCAGCAACATAATTTGTTGCCAGCAACATGTCCAAGTTCCTGTGTTCGCAATGGCAGCCTAAAAGTTTAATTTCGCATTTCGCATTTGGCAGTCGGCTCATTTGCATTTTACTGTCAAATTAATCCAATTTAACACAAGCTCCGCGACTGCAGGGAATTTCAATCCATTCGAGGGCTACGCAAAATGCGGCCTGCCAAAACGAACAACATAATTACCGTTAAGAATTGCGAGCAGCAACATCAGCGGCAACAGCAACAGCAACAGCAGCAGCAGCAACAATAACAGACATGCCCCGGACAGGCAGCAACACAGAACGTTTTGGGCTCCTTAATTGCCATTGGGAGACTCCATTTGGCATGGCAGAGGAGTCGAAGACGGAGTCTCCACAGAGTCCGAGTTCCAAGGCAGCTGCCCGTGGCCAAGAGCACGATTTTCTGCCCGGATCCTCGCATTAGCAATATGGGAAACGAATCGCGTTGACCACAGGTAAACGCAGGCATAGGCAGCAGCAGCAACTGAAGCAGCAGCAGCAGCAGCAGCAGCATTGCGGCATGTGCAACATGTTGCTGCCTGCTCCCTGTTGCACGTATCGATCGCATTCCGCGTTCCTAATTCGCTAGCATTTTACCAAAGCTTCTTTACCATATTCAGCAGCAGCAGCAGCAGCGGCAGAAACAGGAGGAAAAGGCAGCAGATAGCGCGACTTGACTTGACTTGACTGTCGCAAATCAGATACAAGAAGAGGTCTTGACTGAGGAGGGGCATGGAGAGTGTACAGAGACTGGGAGAGACAATGCCGGACCCTGTGTTTAGCATATGCAGATAGATGGGTCTGCAGCTCCCATCTAGGCACTGAGAACAAAATATCACGCTCGGGGCACTGAGTAAGGGAAATAACATACTAAAATAAAAGCGAGGGATAACTGAAGCACATAATATTCCATATTATTATGAGGGGAAAACGGGACTTGATGGAGCAGAAATCGACTAATGGACTCGTAAAATAATTTATAGAGAGTATATCCCGATCTTTGCGACTTAATTTCCAGTGTACTATCTCCTGTCTCTCCCTGGTTACGCACGCTGGATTTGCAGCTTAAAATATTTGCATACGTTAGCGCTCCGTGGCACTGCTCCCCGGTCTCTCCGCTGTTCCGCAGGTACGAAATATATTAAATTTAAAACGGACCTCGAAACGAAACGAAAATATGTTAAACGCGTGACTAATGTGAGAACGTTCCACGAGATACATTTGGTTCGTTAGCCTTGGCTCTGGCCTGGCCTGGCCTGGCTCTCAGTGCTGATCAATGATCAAACACCGACAACGGGAACGGCAACTCCGGAGCTCAAGTTGGCTAATTAGCTATGCAAACTATGAGATACACAACACAAGATACCATGTATCTCAAAATGCCTCGGGCCTCATGCGTGCAATTCGCGGCGTTTTTTTCGGCTTAGCGAAAGAAAGTTTAACTCGATTTACTTCCAATTAGCTGCCATTTTCGGCTATTTGTGTGTGTATCTGTGTGGGCGCCAAATTTGTAGCTCAAAATTGCACAGATACGGATTCGAGATCGGCTTAGCCGAGTCCCCAGCTCCAGCTGTAGCTCCAAATCCGCATCCCAAAGAGTCTGTAATTTGACTAAAGACTGAAATTTGAATGATCGCTTTGGCTAAGTGGAGTCTGCAGTCTGGAGTTTTGGGCTCGGGCTTCTCGCAGAGGAAGTATCTCTTTGAGGAGCCTGCGAATTAATACGGTTCGAGGCTGGTCGAATGCGTTCGTTTAGCGATCGCTTAAGTGCCCGGCCACAAAGTGTATTAAGTCTCGGCTGTGGGATTTCGAATGCCGTTCGCTTTGCTTGAACAATTTAAAAATCCAACGTATATATACGGAAGTATGTGCTGAATACTGTGTGGGTTTGGATATTATTAAAGGGGAGGTTTTAATCAACTGTCGGGAGTGAGAAAGTTGTCTTTGTTTATTTGAAAGATACTTTCAAAAACACTTGTTCTTCTTAACTAAAATTATACAATTTATAAACAATACGTTTTCCGGTTAGTTGCACCTTCCAGTAATTTGTTTCTGGAAACCTTTTCCTTTCTTGCATCTATACAAAGGATCTTAAGACCCTGTCAGCATGCCTTTCTCCCAGCCCAAGATATCTTATCCTAATACAGTCTCCTTTCCCATTTCCTTCAGCATATGGTTTTCTGTGTTTTCTTTCGAACAAATACTGTGCCCCGATTGTCCCTGCGGCCAAATGACACCTGCATACTTCTACCTAGGCCAGAAACCTACTTAAGATACTTTAGATACTTGGCCGGCCCACGAGTGCAGTTATCTATCCATCGAATGGTGCCTGCCTGCCGCCTACCTACGAGGCACACACTCTTCTGATTCCCTGCCTCTGGTTCTGGAGGAACCTTTTCGGGCTCTTTATTTCGGAGTTCTTGGACTATTTGCTTTTCAATGCTGCTTCGATTCGTGTTCTCCTTTTGTTGGGCTCGTTTTTATTGTTTTTCTTGGGTTTTTTTTTTCGGGGAAAATTTATGACTTGCTGGCTGGTCTCTCATGTCGGGAATGCGTTTCTTGTTTTTCCTTTGTTTGACTTGCTTCGGTTCGGCTCGATTTTCTTTTCTTTGAGCTGCGAGATGCTGCCATTGCTGCTGCACCATCGGAATTCTCTACCTACGCAGTTTTCCAGCGGCGGGGGAAAAAGGAAAAAGGAAAACAGAAACAGACACCGACACGGACACCGACACTGACTTTCCTCCACTCCTTGAGAGCGGCTCGAATTGCCTCTGACCTTGTGTTTGCGGCCATTTTCTGGCAAATAGATTTTTCCCGCCACAATTAGGCAACTTCTTGGTCTCGCATTAAACGAAATTGTAAATGGAAATTGTTGCCCCGGCGAGTCCTTCAGTAGAAAGAGAAGATAATCATAAAAAACTGTAGCGGGGAATTGTTAAATTTTATTGCCAAAACTTTGGCGCCCAACCCCAACGCCCAAATTTAATTTGTTCAAAAAGAAAACATCAAAAGCAGCTGGTTTTTTGGCCAACGAAAGGAACAACAAGAATATATATAATAATCATAAATACTTTTGGTCCTCATCCTCCCTCTCCCCTGTCTTCTGGGGGATTATGGTGTGCGATTGTGTGTGGGTTCCTACCTGGCGGTGGGATTAGACCTGCCAATGCGAAATTATACAACTTTTATGTCTGGTCTTTGTTTCGCTTACTTATTGCTTTTCCAAGTCTTACTTTCGTGCGTTGTGTGTGTGGGAGAGCGTGAAAATTTCGCTAAGCCAAGTTAAGGCAACTTCTTTATTGGCAATTCTTGTTATTGCTCCGTCTCCCCTACGCATGGATTGTGGCTGGTCTTTGGGGGTCTTGACCCCTCTTGTACGTATCGGATCGGCATTGTATCTGTATCTGGAGGTGCTGCTAATAGAGATACGAGTGTGTAAGCCTGGCCTTGCGAGTGCAAAAATTTAATTTATACATTAACCCTTTGGGGCATCGTGTCACACGATTTGCATTGCATGTTGTCACGTCATGCTGTCAACAGTCACCCAGCAGCAACATCGACAGCAGCAGCAGCAACACAAACTGTCGCGCGCAAGTTTGCACCTTGAATGGTATAAACTCCCCTCTGGCTAAAACAACAGGAGAAGGAGGAAAAAAAAAGGGAAAAGATATTTTTCTGCCTTCTGGCTACTGTGAGTAATTAAGCCGCATGCCTTTTGCCTGTCGTTGTCCCTTTGGGCCAGCTTCAAACATCCCGCTGGCCGCCCAATTAAAGCCCTATAAAATCACTTAAGGGCCAAGCATTTGACAATCAACTTTAATAATAACACAAAAATGATGCCGATGCCGCAGCCGTCGCCCTTGTTGCCCCCTTTTACTCACTCAACCTTGACCTGGCCAGAAAGTCGGGACGTATTTTCACAAACATGGCCAAGTCAGTGGCTGCGTCAGGAGGGGAAAAGGATGGCGAACAAGTTGCGATAACAACAACATCAGCGGCAGCAAAAAAGGGGCGCAAAAAATTTATGAAAAATTAATTTCTGCCCGACGGCAGATTTTCGCTTTTTTTCGTGTTTTTTTTTCCTGTGTGGCAGACAGACAGAAAATTGATGCCGGTTCGAGGGGGGGATCAGGGAGGTTGCAATGAGGTTTATGCGTTGGTTGATAAAGGATTCGTTAATAAAAATGAAAGGAATAAAGATAAGGTAGGAGATGCGTAGGACTTAAGGCTGATATGCAGAGGGGATTGACTTTTCTTTGCAAAATGGCTCAGAGAAAATGGTTAAGGAGTGGACATTGATTTGGGATAAAATATAGCTCAAACATAATTGCATTTAAAGTTGGGGTAAAGGGTAAAGGTAGTGCAATAGAATTAAGTTTTTAAAACATTCAATATTTCAGATAGTAAATTAAAGTTTTTACTTCGCGACTTTGCATCTACGCATAAACATGATTATCACACATTCCTCAAATACAAATTCTCCCATCATCGGCATTGGGAATCGTTTTTTACCCTCACTTAGCTGCAATTGCTGCTGTTCATTGCCGTTCCATGTGCTTGCTCTTTTGTGCGGATATTTTACAATGTGCTCCACTGTGTTGTGGTAACGATGACGATTGCTGTCGATTGCAAAAGCGACAGGGAGCAGCAACATCAGCAGCGGCAGAGGCAGGAGCAACATCCACCAACAAGCAACATCGGTGGCAAGTTTGGCCTGCAGCCTGGACCTGCGAAGCCTTCGATTTGTTGGTCTGTCATCATGCCTCATCATTGTCAGGCGGCAGCGGCTCATCCTGGTTCCCCGGCATGTGCAACATTTTCATCATCATTATTTTATGTTGCAGAAGGCAACCCCAAAGGCCTCCCCATCTCTCGTTTTTCCATGTTCCTTTAATTTTTCAACCTTTTTTTTAGTTTGTTTCTTTGTATTTATGCATTATTGAATTTTTGTTTATAAGACAAAACTACATGTTTGGGTGTCTGTCGTCTCAAAAGCCTGAGAATGTTTACAGAACAAGAATGTTTACTATCCGAAAGGAGAGGCTCCCGCAACGATATCCGTTGAGATTCATCAAATGAAGTTATCACATCGGCGAGGCAATTGGCAATTGTCACAGAGGAACCGAATCAGAGCCAAGTCGAGTGCCAAACACTGTCACTCAATCCTCGAAGTTGATCCTCGTGTTGATTTGCAGCCATCTCCCAGGGAAGAGGAGATTTTTTTCTCCTCATCTCCCGCCTCGTTTCCCCAGAACACTGACTTGGCAGATCCCCGATCGCAGCGCAGATCGCTGGACGTTGATGCCTATTGACAGCTCACAGCGGTTTATTAATGATCATGCTGCGGCTGCCCAGAGATCGCGATATGGTCTCTGCGGATCGGATCTGCGGCTGGATGTTTCTCCCTGCATGCGATGCGCATCAATCTCAGATAAAGAAAGATCACTCAGCCGTCAGATGATCACTTTGCGATCGCCGAACGCCGAACAGAACGGCGAACGTTCTATGCAAATTCCCTGCCTCGTCCTTCTCTCACTTGATTAATTGCCGCTGCAGTTTTAATTAATTTTTTTTTTATAGACAGCACAGATTCCTGTTCTCCCTTCGGCGGTTAATAATTGCTGAAAATTCTGGCTAACTCTGGTCTGGCGTTGGGTTTTTAGCATTTCCCAGAAATACACACTCCAAATCATTTCCCACAAGGTGCGTCTGCTAATTAAATATTTACTCCCCCGGCCACACCCGCCCCGGTCTAACCGAGTTCTAAATTCTGATTGCAATGTTTACCAACTTCTCTGGCGTTTCCCAAAAACTGTAAACAATTCCACACACAAATGTCAGAGTTGGAGCCGCAGTTGGTTCTGTAATTCGAAACGATCCCCGGGATAGACAGCTACAGCTCCGAATGCAGGCCGCTCGCTCGCCTGATGTCTTTCGAGAGTCTTCAAAATGTAAATAATGCCATGCTAAAAAACAAAGAAGAATCGGCTCGAGTTGAAGTGGAAATACCGAAAGGCGACAAGTGAGGCCTTATCTTAAATGCATGCCCCGATGGCAAGGAAGACACACGCAGTGAAATGCGGAGAGCTGGGAAAGTGTCGCCGCACTCTCGACTGCGAGTGATTGGCATATCGCATTTCCCCATTTGCCGTCGTCGCAAAAGTGCAATAAATTAGCTTGGTAAAAAAGAAAAGAAAGAAAAACCAAAAGCAGAGCCAACAAATACGAGAGGGAAAACCAGTAAAGATCTCAGTCCCCACAGAGCAGGTTGCCCAGGCTGAGGACTCATCAGCAGCTCGCCAACTAAAAACCAAATTAATTTTATGACAAACTCGTTGAATGGCAAAAGCTACCAAATCTTCAGACGGACGTGGGCAGGTTCCAAGCCCACTCCCGGCGGACTGCTGACTGCGGAGAACAAACCAAAAAAATAAATAAAAAGAGGAATTATAAAAATAATTCGATACGGCGATACCTGGAATTAAAAGTGTCTAACTTTAGTGGGACAACGACGGCTTTGGTTACCTAAGAAATCTCGCTCGAAATTTATGCGTAATTTGTTCGAGAGGTTTATGGAAAGTGGAGTGAAATGAAGTTGTTGAATATTTGATATGTCGTAATCAAATTAAGAGGAATCAATTTAAACAATTCTATCTATCTGGAAATTAAAATGGGAACTAAAGTTGGGGAGAATTTTTGTTATATATTTATAAATAATACATAATTTCAAGCATTTTAAAATATTAAAAGTGATTCAAGATTCTATTTATAATTTTAAATAAAATGTTTTAATTTTGTTAAGAGCTTAAAATATGATAGATTTTTAATAAATATAATGACAACAATATGGAGAAGTGTATTTTGTAAATATTTATTATTATTCCAACCATTTTAACATATTAAAAAGTGATTCAAAATTGTATAAAAATTTTGTGAATTAATAATATACGTTTTAAACCTTTCAAGAGCTTTAACTGAGAACGAATTTTAATAAATATAATGAGAAAAATTCGCACAAGTGTTTTTTGTAATTATTAATCAACTTTTTACTCAACTAAAATTAAATAAAAACTTAAATAAAATGATATGTAAATTTATGCCGCACAGTATTACCATTTTGACATTTATTTGACAGCTTTCATTAGAGTGAAATGAAATATGGTTCCTGCCTCGATTGCATATTATTACTTTAAGGACGTGCTTACATCTTTTCCTAATTTTTATTGCAGCGACATTTGCCATAATTTAGCAAGCACTTTGCGTCCCCGCCACCGTCTGAATTCCTTCTATGATCCCTAACTAAATGCTTTTTTGCTTTATGGCACTGGCAATGCCACCGCAATATCAATATCAAGTTTATTTTAGCTTTTTAGCATATTTTAGTGTCTTATCAGCGGCCCGCCAATGGCAGCAAATGAGTCTGGGTCTGGGGTCTCCTCCGACTTGGGGCAGGCGGCAGAGTCCAGAGAACTGGCTGGCAACATGTTGCCGCTGCTGCAAGAACAAGACTCCATTGTAGGTTTCGCCTGGGTTGACAGTCATTTAGATTTATGGCTGATTGTCTGCAACGGCAGCGCCTTTTTATAGCCAACTTGAGCGGGTTGTTGTTGCCTTATTTGCACGCAGAGTCGGCAATCCAATTTTTGCATGTTTGTTGTCGTTGTTTGTGCTGTTGCTGTTGTTGCTGTTGCTGTTGCTGTTGTCGTCGTACGCAGGTGAGTACAAGCCACAAAAGCAACAACCGCGAAACTTGTTTAGCAACATTGGCCAATTTGCATGTGTCGCACTCGCTGGCAAAGGCTTAAAGCACGGCACTTGGACTTGGTCTCGACGCGACTGGAACTCCGAGTCTCAGTCCCAGTCCCAGGTCCAACTCCTCATCCGATATTAGATATCCCGAATGCGATAAACGTCCAGGCGATCGACGAGAGTCGCTGCTTCATTGATTTAAATGCCGGGAGTCGCATCTTCTGTGATTCGAGGATCGCACAGCAAGTCCCCGATTGAGATTAAGCCGTTTGTCAACTTGTCATAATTGCCCGGACTCAGCGGCGCCGATCTCTTTGGGCTTGTTAACAAATTATAAACTTTTTCCTCTGTTTCCCTCTTCCCCCTCTAGCAGCGATTCAGAGAGACAAAAATGCAACGCCAACGTTGTGGCAACTGACTGCAAACGATGACTCAAGGCGATTCTTTGAAAATTTTTCGTAATTTCCTCGGCGCGCGCGTAGGCAGCCGGGGACTTAAACTCAAAGCCAAACTCAAATGGCGATTGCTGGCGGGTATGTCTGCAACAGCAGCAACTTGCAACAGGCAGCGTGCAACTTGCAACCCGGCTCAACTTCAACTTCAACATCATCAAGTGCAAATATGCAAATCTCAGGCCGACGACTTGCTTAAGGATAAATGACAAAGACAAAGACAAACCTCTTTTCGGAGCAGCCGGAAATTTCAGATTTGTGTAATTAAATACATATTAGCCACGGCGACTTGTTGATCTTCCAGCTAACTCATTTCGCTTAACTGTAAACTGCTTTTCCTGGAAAATCTGGGTTAAATTGTTTGAATTATGAACAAATATAAAACTAATAACTTTCGAAATGCAGCCATTTCTAATAAATATCCAAAGATAAGCCAAGACAATCTCCCTCACGGCTCTTCCCATAACTTGTGAATCAAATTTCCATGTTGATTGACCTCCCGAGAATTGCATATCCTCCTCCGGTTACAGTTACACCCCTCCGTGGGCTCCTTTCTCCCATTTCTCGCCGTGCGGCTCCCCACCCCTTCACACATAGCATTTCCAATGCAATTTGCAAACCTTTTTCTCACCAAGCTCAGATTTGCTCCGAGCTAACCACCACGAACGAATATAAACGGGCAGCGAGCAGCGAACAGAAAAAAAAAAAACAAAAAACGCTTTTCGGAAAATCCAGTAACGCCTTCTCAAAAAAAGAAATAACCATTTTCCAGGCGCATTGCATGCAAAAATGTGGCCAGAAACTGCAACAAAAACGGCAACAGCAACAGTAACAACGGCTTTAAACGCCAACTGGCATAACTGCAACATTTCGGATGCAAGTTTGCATTTTACGCGGCTGCCAGGCTTAATTTTCCTTTATTTTTAATATCACAACCAAAGCAACGGCAACAAAATGTACATAAAACCCACGGCTATATCAAGTACGGCCCCGACTCTACTCCACTCGGCTCCGGCTCCAGCCTGGCGATTTGGACTGGCTGTCAAGCTGGGTCCCAGATCTCCAGGAAGCAAGAAATAACAAAAATCTTTGCGTAGGCAAAACTTGGCTCTGACCACGTCGCTGTGCTGACCATGTCCAGCTCGCCGCCTCTCAGCCTTTCCTTGTTGCTGCTGTTACTGGCTGTGTTCTGGCCCAGCCCGGATTGTTGTTTTAAATAATTAATTATTGTTTGGTTGGCAAATAGCCGACCCAAGATCGACTGGCCGCAGCAAGAAGAGCTACAGCTATAGTTAGTAGCAATTAGTAGTCAAATGATTCTCCCAGTGGAGGGAGGACATGTTTGTTTTGCCACAAGAAACTATGAAATCTGTAATTGGGTTTAGCTTACAATAATTTTATGAATTAATTAAAAATTTAACTACTTCTTTAGACTATTTCTACAACTCTATTACATTCAGTTTTTATTCAAATGAACAAATGTCCTGCTAGCTTTCCACGAATAGCATATGAGAGATATATCTTTATACCTTTCCCCAGCTGCAAACCCCCATTTTCCACCCACTTCGGGCTCGCCTTTCAATCACAATCCTGCCCCCAAAGCTCTATGCCAACATATCGTTGCAAGACCGAGACAGAGACCCCCCTCATTATGCAGCCTGCAGCTGGGAGCAAATGGGAGATCTTGTTGAGTGCCGGGCGATTGGTAGGGCAATCATGTGATTGAACAAATAACATACTACGGAGCTGCCACAGCACTTGACTCCATTTCTATCGCCCGGGAAAGGAAAGTAAGCCGGAGACCGCTACTTAGCCCAATTTTCGCATAATGCACATGAGAAAATTGCACAAGAGCCGAGAGGCAGCAGCACACAAAAAAAGCACAAAAATGCTAGCAGAAATTGCCAAGACAAAGGCGAAATCTGAACCTAGAGAGCCCTGCCACCCCCGGAGACACAAAAAAAAACCAAAGTAAAGGAGAAAAAAGTGCAATGAGTCCAGTTAGCTGGAAAAACGCTCCCCAGAGTGGCATTAGAAGGTTGCTGCTGCTCACTGTCAACCCTGCAACTTTGTTGAGGGCGATAATTTTTATGACCCCGACAGATTCTCAAGCCGACTGCGATTGACCCACCACCCAAAAGCAAAAGTCGCTGGTCACACACCACCAGAACCCGTGGCTCCTTGACTGGGGCAGGGAAAAGTCCTGTCGTGTGCCAGTGCAGATAATTTTATACAATTTATTATATGAAACGAGCGACGTCGCCAAGCGTCGCGTGCAACACTTGCCACATCACATGGGAGGAGCGGAGAAGAACCGGGATACAGATACTCGTCGTGCCCGTACCACAGCCTCAGGTTGCGTGCTAAATGTTTACTGAAATCCAAAATCCGAAATCCAACTTCAAAAATCCGAATTGCGTGTGTCCGCGCCGATATCGGGTGGAATGGGAATCGTTGGTTTGGCATTAAAAAGCGTTTAATAAGCATTAGATTACAACATTCTCAGCGCAGCAGCAGCACTGTTGCAAAGGGGTGTGACGGCTTAAGCTCATTTAGATATATGTTTTATCTGAGGATTTGTCGAGCCATGAAATCGGCCGAAAGGGGGCAATTCAACGTTGCTTTTAACCTCAAGCTCAAACCATTTTGCTTTAGTTTTCTCTCCGAACTTCCATTTCGAAAACCACAAAAGCCGCAAACTCTATTCTTTGTTTGATTTTCTTGTAATCAGCTGTAAGATTGGTTGGGGCAACCTATCTCTGTGTATACGCGCTTGATTAGTCTTTCGTGGCGAACGAACTGCAAACTCATTACTCATTTATCTAAAGTTCGGTTGCTGCTGAGTGATCTTTTCCGTGATCCTCCCTTAGGGGTATACATTTTTTTTCTTCTACGAGTAACCCTCATCTGTCTATGTTTTTTTCTACATGTCTTTCTACACATGCATTTCGGTTCATTTCAGTTCGGACTCTGGAGTTCGATTTGTAATTCGATCTGTGTATTTTTTGGAAATTGTATTTAGTTTCCCTAAACTCGATCCCTAAGTGGGTTCACTGGGTTAACATTATCTTTGTTTTCTTTTTTGTTCATTATGATAAAGAAATATATAATTTGGGTGGCCCTAGGGGTTAAGATATAATTTAGTAAGTTTGAAGATATTGTAATGAACAGATATTTAGGAAAGTTTATCATTGTATAGGAAGAGTTTTAATACTCTTTCTACCTCAAAGATTTCAGTTGTCGGGCTCTCAGCTTAACAGTGCCCGACCCTGCTTTAAAAGATACTTCCAAATCGGCTATATCTGCCCATAATGTTCATCTCTAATGAGAAAGAGAGAAGAAGAAACATTGTGGCAGAGAGAGAGAGAGAGAGGCATGAATAATGGGTCTATGAGCAGAGTGGATGTCGCGTTGTCTATAAAGCGGCCTTAAAATCCATTAGCGAACGTTGCAGGCATAAATAAACCGCAGTGCCTTAATTTCACTTCGTCGCTGGTGTGTTGTTGCAACCAAAAATAGCCAAAAAGATGGAGACGAAAAAACGTAAATGGAAACAAATGAGGCTAATAAATAAACGGGGGAGTGCATAGACTCGGGCGGAGGAAGTCATATGCATAGGGTGGCAGCCACAAAGGATTTTCGCTCCATTTTGGCTCCAAGAGGAAATAGTTTGTCATATTGCCCTTCAAATGCATGCAACTCGATGTTAGTTGCATCTAGAGGCATCTGTTGACACTTACCCTTGAGCGCTGCAACTTGTGTTAATCCATTTAATCCCGCGAGGAGCAGCGGGAGCAGTGGGAAAATCGGGAAATTCACCAGCGGCCGACTCCTGCGATCAAGTTTGATTATTTTTAGACGGTCGCCAAGAGCTCCTCGATTGTTTCTATTTTTATTATTTTGATTCTTTCTGATTCCCATTTCGCTTTCGTTAGGTAAATGGTGAGGCAGCAACCGCCGCGGCATGCCACGCATCTCGCACGAATGCATTTTGTCAAGTATTCTTATTCCCCTTCCCTTAATTGCACACCATTTAAAATAGATTTGCACTCATTTCGCGATTTTCGGTTAGCACACACCGCGCCTCAGATCAGGCTGTTTTCTTGAATTCTTCTATTCTATTCACTTGAATATCTGAGTCCACGGCGCCACTCTTGATCCGTTACCCGGAACGAACGAACGAATATCCACCGAACGACACTAACGTCCTCCGGTACGGGTCGACCTAGCACATGCGAACCGACCGACGAGAAAAATACGACTAAACGCGATTTCTCGTTTCGTTTCGCTTTCGGCCCAGCAGCCGCTTAAACGAAGTCCACTTCGGCTGCGCTTCGTTCGGCCGCTTCGTGTGTTCCGTTTCCCACACGTTCCCGCTTGTTGCATGCTGTGGAACGCATTGCCGTTTGTTTACGCGCTGCCTCGGTTTGTTGTGGTCCAATTCCTCACGTTCTGTCCAGGGACGGTCCGGAATATGTTGATGCATCACCAATGTTGATAAAACGAGGGAAGCCGTCTAGCGAAATTGTTTATATTTATATAAACTGCATATTTCCTTTGCGTATCAAAGCCCTGCTGTACCATTAAGCAGTAATTCATCAACATCTAAGGCTGTCTTGTTGATGAATCATCGATGACGTTCCATTCAAAACTACTGATGGAATTAACACAGGAATTCATCATAAATGAATTAACGGTTCATCAAGATTTTAGACTAAAATGAACATTTATGCCTAAAAATTCATCAACTCTTTCGTCACCTATTCACCACCTTTTCATCGATTACGCAGATCGATAAACTAGAACTTTCTTTTAGTACGAAGACTAAACGCAACTGATTCTTAAAGTTTTATAAACAAATGTCAAACTTCGCATTTCACAACAAAATAAATGTCACTTCGATAAATGCTAAAAAGAAATACACATTAAATGAATTATTCAATCAATGTTAACAGATATCAAAATTTGTGACAGTTAATTGTATAAGAAATATAACAAATTAACGTAGAAAGTCTAATGTAAAAGCTTGCTTATCAGTTGTATAAAAAATATTTAAAAAAACATCACAATACATGAATACTCAAAACTAACAAATGTCTTTCAGGTGTCTTTGGTATATTTTCTAACGACAAGGTCTTGTCACTTCATTTGGATTAGTAAAAAATGGTCTTTAATGCTGGCTTTATTGATAGAAAACTTTTCCTATCGAATTGATACAAACACGAGTCGCAGGCCATTTCTCAGTTCGAAATGTTTATCCACCAACTCATTTTAATGTTGCTTTATTTGTCCATAATTTAAGCTCTTTTTCAGGTTGTCAAGCCAACAAATTGCCAGCCTTTGTGCTGCTTAGCTGGGATAGTTTCCATCGGAACTCGAAAACATCCCGAGCCCGGGGATAATCCCTACTTGTTGCATCTGATTGCCCCCTTGGCTCCATTGTACCCTCCGACCGAACCGCCTCAAAGGGGACGACCATTTGCTATCTAATCTGCTCGAGTGCGGCACTCACTCTCCAGCTGTTAGCTCATCTATTTCCAAACTGCAATAAAGCCAGACACAGTTCTGGGCCAAGAATAAAAAATAAAAAAAGAAAACGAGAATAGAAATGGGAATATGCGATGAATAGAAATCAAAGTGGAGACCCCGATCTTGGACACTGTCCCTCTATCATAGACGCCTCCGTAGCTCCGTTGCTCCGCTGCTCCGTTACCGGCGCGCTAATGAATTTCGAAATCAATTGAATGGCCAGCCCAGACGATATTGTATTAATTTATCAAAGTGCATATCCGAAAGGGCTTTCCTCTATAAATCGCTGCCTAATTTCCCAGCATTTGTTAAATAATCAATAACTTTTCTACCCCAGGTAGTTTTTCGAGTGTGAAGTCGGTTCATTAATGCCGCTGCCCAGAAAAGGTACGTTCGGGAAGTGTAAAATAAAGGTGTGTATCTTTCTTCCATAAAGGAATTGTGCGTGCATTTAGGAGCGGGCAGGTGTGGACGCTGCATCTCTCCCTCTCGCTCTCTCTCACTCGCTCTCTGCCACACAATGTGCATTGTCTTTGCCACAGCTAAGAAAGGTCAAAGTGCGTTTGTCGCTGGATATACATGCATTTGTATGTATGAAAATGCATGCATTTGTTGCCTTCTCAAGTCCCGATTCTCGATTCCCGATTCCTGATCCCCAGTGCCGCTCGCTCACCGCTGGCTCACCTTTTATGGCCGAGGAATGCAGGTAGAGGAAAAGGGAGAATTGTGGCAGGTAAACCATATTTCAAATGCTGATAATTGGCCAATTTACAGCCGGGGCGAGTTGCTCTGCTTGAGAGGTGAGATATCCGTCCATTGCCCGGTTGCCGCGCTTCATTAGCACTCTGACTGAAGTTCGGCAACTGCGCAGGGATACGAAATCGGTATAGTAATGGATCAAATTAGTCCAGACTCTAAATTACATATATTAAACTAAATAAATGGACACTTAACTTGGAAAAGAACAAGTATTCTTCATAAGAATTAATCATAATTTGTTGTTTACTACACTACACACATGTTTTTATCATTATTAACATTAATTCCAACTATTAATATATGTTCTTAGAAAATCTTATGATAACCATAAGTCGCTTTAAAGGTTGTTAAGTTACTCATACTCATTCAGCTCTTAATTATACTGGAAAAAGTTTAATATGATTTTTGATTTATTTTACAAGATACAATATCTTATAGATTAAATCATTGATTTTTATCTTGTATTTTGAATAAGAATGAATAAGATTACAAAAATGGCTTTAATTAACTAATTATTAAAATCTTCATTTAGTATAATTTAAATAATTTAAATTGTTTAAATACCTTTCATACTTTCCCGATCATATAAAGAAATGAGAAAGTAAAAGTTAATTACTCTTCCAATGACCTGAAATCAATGAGTCCTTTTACACCCATTGATATGAATATTGTTTACCCAAAACTGTTTACTCATTTACATCTTAAGCTGGTCTGATTAAGGATGCGAGTTGAGTTCATATTGCTGGCTACCTCAAGAAGTTTGGCAACCTTGCAGTGCATTCGGCATTATCTAGGCAGAAATGTTGACATTCCCTTTGTCGTCTCTGTCTATCTATCTCCCTCTACCGCCACTCGCCCTCTCTGTCACTCACTCTATGGACTGACTGACGGTCGGACGGACTGACGGCCTGTTTGACTGTCATGTCGTTGGGCTTAAGCCTTGTTAATGACATGTAAGTTGCGTCTCAATTGCGGATTTGCGAGCTTCCCAAACGAAATGAAATGACATTTTGATTGTCAAGCCAAAGCCGAAAAAGATGAGGAGGCCAAAGGGAATCACGAAACTTATAAATGCACTTTAATGTACGTGTTTAACTTTATTGGAAGGATGCGGATGCGAATGCGATGCCTCTGACTTCTTTTCCTCGCCTCGCCGGAACGTTTGTGAGCTGAAAAGTAAACAAATTACGTATACGTGCACACTCAAGATAATTGAAATTAGCGACTGTGACAGCATGATTACCTTCCCCAACATCTCCAGGGATCCGGATCCGCCCAGGCCACAAATCTCATGGACAAACACATGGAGGCACAGATACGGCGCTCAGATACAGAAACACACGCAGTTATCCAAAGACCCAGGACGCCCACTCACCGGAGTACCAAACCCAAACCCCTATATTGAGTGGGTTTTTTTGGACAGGCCACGAGTGTGGATGCTTCTGCCTTCCCCGCTATCCATCCTCCACACTGACAGAAATTAGGTGATTAAGTTTGTGAATAAAAACATCTTAATTAAGTGACTTTAATTAATGAATATCAAGCTAAGCTAAATAATTTCATAAGCCTCCAGTAAAATGAATGATATTTAAATATTAATAATGGTAAACAAACTACTGGTGAAATATATTATTTATATGATTTGTATCTTTAATGTGTTTAAAAAATATCTATTAATATTTAAACCTTTAAGTAGTGTGACTAACACTCATACCCCGAATACATTGGTTGTTTCACAATATATATACTTTTTTATTCAAATATCTCTCAATATTTCCTACACTCAGTGACCTTCTTTCAGTGCATCCTTAGGCCTGAGATTCCCCAAAACTTAAAAACCCAACCCAGAACGCATTGGGATTGTGTCTGGGGTTTTTGTTGTACAATTGCTGGATATATGATAATGAGCAGGAAATGAGTTGAGTGTGAAATTTATGAGCAGGAGTGCTGTCCTATGATTCCACAATGACTTATGATTGTAATTAAAAAATCTCCAGCGTTTGTAAATAAAATATTATGCCTTTCAAAGGTGTCGGGTTGAAAGTGTAAATCCATCCCTTTCACACATCATCTATCAGAGGCACAGGCACCCTCTAATCCAGTTGCTACTAAAAATATGCACAGATGGCACTCGAAATGGAAAAGCCACAACTCTCCCATAAAATTGTAATCCCATTAGCATAAACTAAATACGGCAAATGAAATTAAAAGTCAATAAAAGTTTAACTAGCGCGAAACAATAAAAATCAATGACTACTGCATTCCACTGATCGTGATATAAATCAGGGAACAAAAACAAAAATATTTATAAAATGGCAAACGATTAAATTGCGTTATTGGGATATGGCCAGCATAATTGCCGCACAAATAACAAGAGTTTGCGTTTCAAATTACCAAATTAAATATTCTAATTTAGTTGGTGTAAAGGGGATGGATATGGATGAGTATAAGGTCTCAAAGGGTAATTAAATATGATAAAGATTAAAAAAAATTTAAAAAGGCTGGTTAGGTTGAAAATGTTACAATGTTAACATTGTAAAATAAAATGAGAAAATAAAGGACTATCCATTTAACTAAATATATATTTATTTTGTAAACAAAAATATTTTAATATCTTAAATTGTCTTTCTAATAAAATGTTGGCATAATTAATATTATTTAATTTTATAAAATTTTAAATAAAATATAAAATTGTATAAACAACTATTTTTTTAACCAAAACTATATGCATATACATATAACAATATACTTAAGGATATTTAATTTTCTTTCTACTAAAATGTAGGCATAACAATTCTTCTTTAATTTTATAAAATATAAAATTGTGTACTGAACTATTTTTTTAAATAAAAATATAGATAAATAAATAATAATAAAGATGTATTTAGTAACCAATTATATTTTTAATATCTTAAATTGTTTTTCTACTTAAATTACTGAATAATTATTCTTCTTTAATTTTATGCAAATTATTAAAGCTAATCTAACTTTATTTCCCAAAACTGGAGCACACTTTTTTGCAAATGTTTCGTAAAATTAGCATTTGCTTTAATTTTCATTTGAATTTTCGAATTGAAAATGCACGGGATGATAGCTGCTTATTAACATTTTGTTGGTTTTATATGGCTTTTAATTAATATTTTTAGTAGTTTGCCGCCGAAGCGACCACCAGGCGAGACGGCAGCAGACGACAGAGATAGGGATAGCGATAACTCTTCGTGCATTCATGCATTTATATGTGCTTTTGTTATTGTTTTTATTTTTATTTTTTGTTGTTAGCTATTGGCTGAGTGGGCGTGAGTATTTCATTTGAATGGTTTATTTGTGTGGCGCTTTTTTTCGGGAACTGTTTCGTAATCAAGATAATCATTGAGTGGATTCATTAAAATCGAAATATGAGCGGCAACAAAAACGAGAAACACAAAAAAGCGACGCTTTTCAAGCTGCTGGCGGTCCCCGCAGCCCCCAAAAACTCCAAACTTTGCCTCTGCCAGTGTGTGGCAAATAGTTTTGTAGATTTCTATCGAAAAAATGTTTGTTGTTTTTCAGTTTTCGGTTTTCGGCTTTCGTTTTTTTGTGCGCTGCTGTTGTTTTCTGGTAGCAGAAAAATAAACAGCAGGCGACCACCGCCTATGGGCATAATTAATTACATATTTCAATTGTGCGACATTCGGGGATTACGAAACAATTCGAATTGTCATTTGTTTGCTTTATGCCTGCCCTTTTCATATGGGGATTTCCTCGAGTACCATTGTGTTTGGAAAAATAAAAGTTCATCGAATTTAGCCGTGACTAATCCCATAACAAGCCACTTGGATCGATTCGATGATGAGTCCCTCTCCATCTAATCACTTAATGCCCGCCAATAAGCCATTGTTTAAGATCCAGACGGGTCAGTCAGTCAGTCAATTTAACAACCATCTATCATTAAATAATTTGTTAAATTTTTTACCAAACCAAAAGCGCCACGAAGACCCTCGGGAACCGCTGTTTAGTCTCTTTTCGACGTTCTTTTTCACTTTTAATTAGCTGTGCAGTCGATAAAAATGCGCTAAAAATGAACCGAAACGGCTCCGGCAACAAATACAATGGGAAGTTTTCAGGGGAAGCTAACGATGGGGTTAAAGGCGGCAGGGGGGATCACGGACACACTAAGCCGGCCAAAAGATTCGCACGCAGGCGGATTGGAGGGACAGGGACTACAAGGGGTTAAGAGAAATGTGGGGACGGAAATAGAAAAAGACAGTAGTCACTGCCAAACTATAAAAAATAATTCAATAAGCTGAACTTTAAATAAAATCCTTAAATATATAAAAGTTCGTTTTAAAGAATTCATCTCAAAAGTAGCGTTATAATTCCCAAATACTTCTAACCATTCGACAAGTCTTCTTGATAATATTAATCATTTTGATTTGACTTATTTTAAATTTGGTCTCTTATAAAATTACTGATTTAAAAACTGGCACACAATTTTAACAATATTCAAAAAAGTTTTCTCTAAATTACTGTAGCCAAAATTCCCTTTAAGCGAGCGCTCACTGTAGCCCCTGAGAAAGAGGGACAGATTTTAGCAGTGCCGTTGGCAATGGCAGAGGCGCTGGCGAAATGATCGCGTCTGAATGGTTAGTACGTGATCGGTTCATAAAACTAAAGGCGGCCATAAACTGATAATTTGAGAATTTATAAAAAAATACAAAAAAATACAAAAAGGGGATGCAGACATTGGGGTCCTATGGGTTTCGGACGATTGATCGACTCGAGTAGCCCCAACGAAGGCAGGAAGCACAGACAATCATTAGTGATCAGAATGATGATGATCTTCATGGAGACCTCTAAGTTTTCTTGGAAGTTTTGATTAGGAAGCCGATCTCAGAAAAGCGTAGAAACCACCCAAGTAAACAGTAGAAAATCATGAAAGCGAATATATTAAAACAGAAGAGATTAATCAATTCCTTCAAATAGAGAAAATAAGATTAGATTAAATTAAAATCAAGTAAAAAATTTAGATAAATATAATTCCACTTAAAAAATATGTAATCTATTTTTTCCAAGTGAACCACCTTATAAAAAGTGGCATAGATCCCAGACCTTCCTACGAATGTTAAGATCTCTTCCCCATTTTTAAGTCCTCTGACTTTTAGCGCATTCCATTGATTTAAACCCTATTGGCAGAGCTATAGGCAAAAACTCAATATAAAAAGTAGTAAACCTGAAAAGTTTGTTGACTAATCTCCTGGCAGCCCGAAAGAATGTGCTTCGAATTTCATTGCCGAACTTGATCCGTGATCCCTGTTTATGTTCTAGTTAGGCGAGAGAGAGCGAGTTCATGATTAAAATTTAATGCGTTTTCGTTTTAAGGCGTTCGTTCCATTGTGCAAACTCTTTCGACACAAGAACACACTACTGCTGAGTGGAGCTGCTGCTTCTGTCAGATCGTAAAACGCCAGAGTTTCCCCTCCCGGGTTTTATGATCGTCGAAGCTAATTAAAATATTTAGCTGGGGCGTTGCAACGGAACCGCGCTGGCAATGCACACACAAATGAAATTCGTGTTAATTTTTTTACGGCTCCGATTTGCAATTTGCCATAATTAAGCATTAGCTTTTGTGGCGTGTCATAAGTCGGGAGATGGCAGATCGGACGAGAGTGAGGCAAAAAAGACGGGAGAACGAATCGTTATCTGGCACCCAGCGGCAGGTCAAGAGTGCTGGCGACCCAAGACGACTATAAAAATTGAAAAAATTACCAACGCAACGAGATCGGGGCTCAGATAGAGATGCGGATGCACAGATACTGATAGTAGCAGCCAACAGATACAAATGCAAGTGAAGAAGCATCTCGAATCGCAGCCATGAATGAAATGCGTACTGAATGAAATGGGTCTGGGAATTGTATCTCGGCTCGACGACTCATCGCCATGGCAAATTCGAGCTAAAAGATACAAAAAACAAGAGAACACTGCTTCTCTTCCTCTCGCCCCATTATTATTATTATATAGTTTTTGTTTAGCTGTGACATCGCCGGATTCCCGTGTCTTTCATTCGTATTTCAATCGTCGGAGTGAGAGGGAGAAAAACCGAATCAGGGTTGTGTCGCAGAGGCGTCGATAAAACCGCAGGGGGTCATAAATTTTTCGAGCTTCTTGCGTTTTGTTTGCCTGAGATATCAATTGAAGAAGCCGCCGCCGGGCACTCCAGCCAAAGTTATCGCCAAAAAAAAGTAAAGAATGCTCCACAGGGAGATACAAGTTCTGTTTCTGTTCCCTGTTTTGGTCGCTGCAACCTTTTCGACTGCATTTCAGGTCTCGTTGTTATTTTTTGTATATAATAATGTGTCATGTAAAAGTGGAATTATCGGTGAAGGGTATTTCCGATGGGGGCTTAAGGGTATGACAACTGCAGCTGAAGAGCTTTAGAGACTTGAAATAATACAAATAATAAATGAATATTATTAAGGGGTATGAGAGATGTTACCATTTATTTAAGTAATATTTAAAATGTATCTTTAACCGCACTTAGTTTGAGATACAAGGATTATGATAAGTTTATTTAGAAAATACCAGTTTCTTTTTCTCTATTCTGAGTTTAAAGATTCCAAAGACCACAGAATTGTGAAAAAATATATATAAGAATTATAGGAAATTTCATCGTGTACCCCTTTTCATCGATCTTACTTGCTGCTATCGCATACGATTTAGTGTCGTCTTTGCCGCTTATCTGCGGTGGCTTTCTTTCAGCGGACGAGGCCGTCAGATGCACCTCTCCGGCTATCTGCCTGCCCCCCTCCGTCGCTCTTGAGAGACGTCTTGGAAGCGTGTGTCATCGCAGTTAAGTGGCGCGGCAAAGAGTTAATCTCGTCGATAATTATAATTTATGGCTCGCTGTGGGTTCACCTTCTTCAAAAATACTCCGACTAAGTCTGGATGCAGCTCGGTTTTTTACTTTCCTCTCTTTTCTTCGTATTTATTTGATTTTGTTTGGGCGCTTCTTTGCCTCGCTGTGCTGTGCTTCATCATAATCACAATTTTAATTGGAGTTTCGGCATAAAGGAAAAATTCAACGCATTGAGTTGTTGTTTATTTTCCGTTGTACTCTTTTTTTTCTGCTGCCGTCAAACTGACAATATTTATGATTCAGATTGCCCATTGTAATTGATCATTGTCTGTGGCGATCATAAACTATGAGTTCCACGGCGGCGAGGTGTGCGTGTGTGCGCCTTTATGGTGCGCCCAATTATGTCAATCACAGTCAGGGGCTACTGTGCTTTTTCGTTGACCACAGTTACCCCGCCACTCGCTCGCCCGCTCACCTAGATAGATACTGGAACTGCCATTATATCTATATCGTAATTTATCAAGTTGATAAGGCCCGGGAGACGGAGATAGCGTCTCCGCGATGTCTGGAGGTAAAATGATCAATGGCTGCCTATGATCGCAGCTAGTCCTTAATCTCGGACGCATTAACTCAATTTGCGTGATAAATAATAAGCGCAGTTCAACGAATGTGCGCCCCGCCACTTCAGCAAATCGTCTGCCCAGCAACAATCATAATTTATCAGTTTTACACAAGGCACAGTGGTAGGAAAAGGTACACCAACTAGAACTAAATTTAATAAATAACAAATTAAGTTTATGCAGGAATATATTTTAATAAATAATAACAGATTGCCATTATAAATAAAATCCTAGATATGTGAACTGCAATTCCCTTAATGATTGCACTGGAATAAATATCTATACCACAGTTTCAAAGCCTGGACAGAACAAATCTATTTAAAGACCCATCTCAGCGGCATATACCTCCCATTTGTGGGTCCCACCTCCGATTCCCAGTTCACATCCACCACCAGCACGACCCCCAACCTCCCTCCGCCTCCTCCCGAGTGCGAACAGGCCCAGAGCACTTAATCATGCGAGTCTTGTTGCAGATTAACTCATTACTTAACACTTTTCCACCGCCGAAGATGAAGGCGAGAGCGACGACGACCACTACGACTGACGGATGTTGATGAGCATAATTGTGTGGCCACAGTGTAAATCGGAAAGGCCGGCTAAACGGGCGAGATGAAGACGACAACACCTACAAATCAGCACAGGGCTTGGGTTGGGTTGGATTTGGATTGTTCTACACTCCGAAAAAACAGGAAAATATAAAAAAACGCCTTTGTAAAAATGTACTAAATATAAAAAAAACCTGGCTTAAGATTTATAAATAATATGAGTTTTTCCAGAATAATTTATAATAGGTTGATGTAAATACATATATGTTAAAATTAAATATTGTGATCTCTATCTAGGTGCTACACTAAGGTTGGTTTTATTTTAAAAACATAAATATTTTAAACACATTTACTAATATTTAATAAAAATGCTTGATTAATAAGCCTATGCCTTTATTAGATTGAATATACGATAAACAGTTAAAAAACAACTTATTTTTTAGTATATTTAATAATTTATAAAAGTAAAATGTGACTGTAAATTGTATGTCTAAGGCAGTAGATATAAAGGATGGTTGGTCCTAGGTAGCGATCTATATACATACATATCGTGATAAATCTTATATGGTAAATCGACCATAATATCGCTTATAGTATTATATTAGAAACCTCGGAATGATATATACATTTTGAACAAGGATAATCCGTTATTTAAAATATCAAGTTGAATATAGCGAAATTTTAAACAATGACTATGGAAAATCATTACCTAAAACTAATAATCACTTCTTTTCAACAATGATGTATCAAACTGAAATAAAATAAATAGTTAAATAGTTTTTAAATCAATTTTCTTATATTTAATTATTCCAAATTTTGATATAATCTCCAATTTCAATAATTTTTTCTCTCTGTATGTGACCGGTGGGGGCGTGCCCATCGACATCGATTTGGACTGCTGCGTGCGTGGAGGAAAATGTTTCAAAATTGATGTTCACCTTCTGCCATGTTTGCCAACCCTCCTTGAAACGGAGAGGAGAGTGCTCCTAATGACTCGGAATATGTTTGTTGTATTTGCAGCATTAACATTCCTTTGGAGCCAAAATAACTTACACACTAAGATTGCGCAAAACAGGCTTAAGTAAAACTCATCCGACCAAGTAGCTCATCGATGTCACTGGGAAATATGTTGTGCTGATGGTTTTTCGGGATTGGTCGGCTTGGAGAGTGCATTTGTGGTAAATTATACTCGTAAAGATTTTGTGTGGCATATTTGGAATTAAGATTAATGATCTGAGATGAATATTAACCGAGAGCTGGGATTCATTTGCATAAGGAAGTGCATATCTGCAATGAAATCATCAATTGAGAGACGAATGGAAAATAAGGAAGTGTGAAGATGATGAAGTTATAGGGGAAGGGAGCACCGTTCATACTCTTATTTCTACTTTAGATGAAAAATATAATATAAATATGGTTCCCCAATAGAAGCCAATAAGAAACCTAAACATTTAATTTTAGAAAGTAGAACTCTAAGAAAAATAAGTCATTTTTATAGCTCCAATAAAAAGTATTCAATAAAATAAATTAAGTCACACATCATCATGAGTAATTTTGTATTCAGCTTTCGTATTTATTTGAACATTTTCAAACGATTTTATTATTCAGAAAGAACTAGATGTAATTATTTATTGCACCTCAATTTTTCAACAAATTTATTCGTGGTAAAGGAAACTCGGAATACTTGCCGTTTATTATTTATTAAATTCATAATTCATGCGAGTTTCTATTTCAAACAGAAGGATTTATGTGATTTCTAGGCAAGCATACTTGAGGAAAACTCTCACGAACACATCGAGCCGTATAAAATGCGGCTGACAGACGTCAGAATCGAGGGAAATGCGTAGATAACTGCTGAGAAATCAAGGCGAACCACTCCCAAAATGCCCCCCGCTCCTCCCCGGGAGTATTTCATTTCATTTCATTTGTTTTTTCAGATTTTCCCGACATCGCCTGCATGTTGCCGACTGTCCAGAACCATAACCAATTATTTACCAACACTCTCATGTCCCGGCACATCCTGAACAATCGGAAATGCAGTCAAGAATGCGAGTGCAACCCTCTGCCACAGTTTCCAATGGCCATTGCCCGTAATTACAGACATTTTTGCCAACAATTGTGCCACAAATTTAATGGCTTCTCTACCTGGATTGCATATGCAAAAAGCGTAATTTATGGCCGCCACCTTTGTGAAATCTTTTTCCGATTTTGTGGTTTTGTCCTGCTCTGTGATCATTCAAGCAAATGATTTCGATCTTTCCCACCCTCCCCGACCGACAATAATCCCCTCAGATCAACTGCAACCATATAGCTTAGATAGGCAAATGGAAAGATTGAGGAACTTTGGCCAGAGGAGCTCCGCGTTTGTAATCCTTTAATGGCCAACTATAAATGCACAAGCTTACGAGAAAACTGATAAATTTCCGCTCATTATAGTTCTTCTTCGCTTAATCCATTGTGTTAGCCGATGACTAAGAGCTCGCATTTGTTGTGGCAACTAAATGGGGAACGAAAATAAAATGATGCTGTGGATGTCTTTATCCAACATTAGCCTTATAAAGAGAGATCAAAAGTTGGAAAGACATAAGTACTAATGCGTCAATTTAGTAACGATTTTTAGAATATATATGACATAAACTTACACCACGTTCTAAAACTCATAAATCTATAGTGAAATTCTTCTTGCTTTTTATATATATTAATATGATGTGAAGGATTTTCCTTATAAACTTAATTAAAAGAACAATTCAAAATGATGCAAGTTATCTTAATAAAACTAATACAAAGACTTAACTTGCAAGATTCTGACTTTGCTTTGTTTAGCCCATTTCCCATGTTAAAGTAAGATTTTTCTTTAACAAAACATCATCGGCTGAAGAGTATCTTTTCTTGTTGACTTGCTAATGAAAGCAAATGCATATGATTAATTACAAGGGAGTCTCTCCCTGTGACAGCAACAACAAATGAACATTTTTATGTTTGCCTCAACTCAACCCCTCGACTTCGAGGCCCCGCAAGCCTCTTTTAAAAATAACATCAAAGCAAACAAAGGCCAGGGAAAATATGAACTGCAAACTGCAGGCGATTTTGGGGATGCACAAGAGCTGAGAGGGAAACTCGGGGAAAAACCGAAAAACCCAGATGAAAATCTTGGCGACAGTTGAAAACTCAAATAGTTGTTGTTGTCTAAGTTGTTGTTGGTGTTATTATTGCCTTTGGGGAGATCCTCATTGGCATGGGCCAACTTGCTGCAGCCTCCTCTCAGCATCTCCGTCTCCATCTGACGACTGTCTGGCTGACAGGCGACTCCACGCTTGACGTTTGACAGTCGACACTGTCCAGGAAACCTCAGGGGGAAGAGTCAAGGTGCAGCGATTTCCTCTGGCGATGGAAGCGTGATAAATTAATTAAAGGAAAAACGAAGCTGATATGCAATATCTCTCATTATTATTATTGAAGCCTGCAATATAAATTATAGCAATAGAAAATTCTGAAAATATATTTTTACAAAATATATAACGTACAATATTTATATTTAAAATAGTTTAAAAAATTATAGAAGTTCCTTAACCAAAACAAACTTAAAGCAAAATGCAAAATACCTTATTTAAAATAATTTTAGGTAATACAAGTTCCTGGCTAGTTTTAAATATAATCATTTTTTTAAACCTTTTTAATCTATTTCGCTCAGTAAGTCTTCACAAAAAACTTCAAAAAAATCAATCGAATTTTCGGACAGCCAATTAATCGGCTGTCGCACACATCCTTACGATATGTCAATCAATTTCTAGCGTGAGTCACGCTCCCATTCCCACCGACACGCAGACGACACTTTTGCTTCCTTCTCAGCATTTCAGCATTTAACATTTTCTTTCTGTGTTTTTTTGTCAGCGGCTGCCAAATTCCGATGGCGAGATGTCGGGAGATGGAGATGGCGATGGTGAGATGGCAGCATGCAAATTGCGTTGAGTTGCAAGGGGGGGCCAACGCACAAATCGAGTTGTCGTAAAATTAGCACTTAATGCTTTAATTAATTACTGAGACGTGCGAGCCGAAGTTCGTTGCGGCCGATTGTTGCCGCTGCTGGTTGGAGTTGTTGCCTCATCCCGATTGTTGGCTGTTGGTCGTTGTGTGCGGGGCATTTAATGCATTTCGCATTTATTTATGGCCATTGGATGCGCGTAACTCAGCGACACCCATCCCATCCCGCCTGCTGTCTCATGTTCGGCCACGTCAAGTGTCAGGCCATTTCGCCGGAAAGCCAAGGAATACAAAATACAAAATACAAAATGCGAAATGCAAAAATGCTCGCCTGCCCGCAGATATTCATTGGGCATCTCTCGCAAATATTTCACACTTTCACAAAAGGGCAAACTCGCATTCAGCTTGTTTCGAATTGGTGGTGTTGTCTTTATGAATGGACTTTGTTGGCCAGAATTGCTGTTGTCTTGGGATCACAGGGTACGCAAAAATTATTGCGGTTGCAGTCTTTGTATTCGGGGTGAGTGAGTGTATTCACATCGTCTTATCTGGTGGCTTGAACAAGATGCAATTTGGTTAACTGAAAGTCTTGCTTTGACCTAAAAAGGATTCCTTTTGAAAAGTCAATAGCAGTATAAATAAAGGAGAAACCAGGCAATTTGATAACTGTAGAAGGCGAGTATTTATTCTGAAATGTAAACTCTTGTGACATAAATTTTTTTTTTTCATATTTAACAGAATTCTATGAATAATTTATGTATGTATAATATAGTGCTTCTTATATCCATATATAAATAAAGAAGAGGAATTTTTTCTGAACTTTATAACTCAAGAACGGACTCACCTAACCAAACTATATCTTTAGGCTTTTCTCGGACTATTTATGGTTTATGTGAAGTTTGCACAAATTGGTAGATAGGTCCTTCACTCATTGCATTGTTTGTAATAAATGATTTCAATAAATGGCAATTGGTTGTGAGTTTAGAATTGTTAAAATTTACTATGCACGTTTTGGTGTACTTTTCTAATTTTCTCTTTTTTGTGATAAATAAAGGAAGGTTAGCGTCTACATACTGCAGATGAAGATAATGCACAAAATAGATCTATTGACCTGTAGCTGTACTGAATCTTTCAAGGGACATCTAAAAATCGAAGTACTTTTTGAGTTAGAATCAAAAATACAGTTCGGCATTTCAAATGACTTCTAGTAAAATTATTACAGATCATTTTATTCTGAAGTTTAAGGTAAACATTTATTCTCAAAGACAGGAAGTCACCGTTATCCGCCACTATTAGTGATACGATTTCTATTTTGTCAACGGCACACTTATTTATTCTGATCACAGTCAATATTCTCGAGAAGTTACTAGTCCATTTAAATAACTAAAGATTACTTATTCATTTTCGGTTTAATCATACTCTTATTATAAAACAGGAGTATTTTAATTTTTGTGTTAGTTGAACTTTCCCGTGCGGAGCTGGGACGGATCGCTAGTATTCCCTATTATTTGTATTAACAATTTCATGAGTACATTTTAATTTTCAAATCCTTTTGATTTAGACAGTTGTTTACCCTAAATATTTAATGAGTTTCCCACCATAAAAACGATTACTTAAGCTACGATTTAAACTCATCAACCTTTGATAAGAAAAACGCATCTCATCTTGACTATCAGCACATGATTAAAGCCAAACCTTTACAGTCGCGGGACACGCCCTTTTTGGCCGTGGAATTAATGAATGACCACATGACCGAATGATGAATGAATTGATAAAGGCAAATGGCGAAATTGTGTATTTGGTGTGGCTATTGTGCGGTCCACTCATCTGCCATATGGAAAGCAGGTTCCGTCTTATCTCGGCCTTGTCTTGACCCCAAGTTATTGTCAACATTGTTGATGGCCGGTATTGTTGCTGTCGGTTGTGCGGATGCCAAGGCATGTGATTCATTCATTTGCCACAGTAATGCCACCGAAATACAATTTATCTGGCTTGGGGGATTTATACATGCGCTGGCCTGGCCTGGCCTGGGCTCTCGGCCAGACAGGAGATACAGATACAAAACCGCATCCGCACCCACCGAAAATCCTTTTCGGCCACTTGACTCATTAGGCCCGTATTGATACCAGGGCCCACTGCATCATCATCATCATCGTTGGCATCCTCATTGTGGCCGAGTATCATCCTCATTGGCATCCGTTGGATCTTCTGGTGTTTGCATGATTTGCATTAATTTGGCAAATGTTGTCGATACCGGACGCCGACGATAAGCGCTGACATGACCAGATCCATTTGGTCATTAATTAGCCCACCAGCTTTCCTCCAGCTTTCCCTCATCCTCAGCTCCCTTTGGCCCACATGAAAGCCATGACGTTGCATAATAAATTACCAATTCATTTCAGATTTCGCACGTTCTTCGGCTGCTGCTTTGGTTATATGTTACATTTGATTTGCTTTCTCCAACAAAAAAATAAAACTGAGCAGAGATATCCATGAAGGGTTTGGCGTTCAACAAGTAAAAGGCATTTCTGGCAATGTTTTATTAAAAATTCATCAATTAAAACTAATTTGGGTTGAGTATATGTATGTCTGCAATTTTAAATGTAGATTTTAAACATACATTTTGTATAATCTTTTAATGTCCACTTTTGTACACAGATTACAGAGATTTTTAATTTGTAGTAATTATTTCAGTGAGAAACTATTAAAAGCTTTTAATGGTGATAGATTTGATATTAAGAATTTATGTTAAATTAAGTAAGAGCTTTAAAAATATTATAGAAAAAAATATATAAAACACTATTCCCTCAGAATAATCATTATTATTAATTGTATACAAGTTACTCAATTAAGGCACTAAACTGCGTAAAAAACATTTTTCCCACCCACAAAAAACCAACTTCCTTTCGTTTGGAAATGAATATAAACGATCTGTACAATGAAATAAACGCTGCCCAATCGAATAAAACAAATTGTGATTCATTAGAATAACAAAAAGAAGCGCATTCCCTGCAATCGCCGACTATTTGTGTCAAGTTAATCGGGGCACAGAAAATAAAACGAAACCAGAA
Organism: Drosophila punjabiensis; assembly: GCA_008042585.1. Taxonomy (NCBI): domain Eukaryota; kingdom Metazoa; phylum Arthropoda; class Insecta; order Diptera; family Drosophilidae; genus Drosophila; species Drosophila punjabiensis. The sequence goes on along the minus strand of VNJR01001946.1, from coordinate 50,595 downwards.
GAACTGAAATTTTTTGCTAATTAAAGTTAATATTGACAAATGATGGGGCGTTGGCGAATGGACAATGCCAAGATGTCATGTGGACCCCACCATTTCGCCCTCGTTCCCAGCTCCCAGTCCCTTTCTCCAGCCTCCGATGCGCCAAGTGGTGACAGATCTATGGGTTTGGATACTGGGAAGTGATGGAGATTGTGCACTGAACAAAAAAGAATATACTGAACTGAACTGATAAATTCCAGATTTATTTTTAATAATAAGAGAATATTTTTAAACTGTTAATATTTTACTTACACCTATTAAATCAATAAAAGAAAATTGAATATACATACATCCGATTTTGCTTAAGATTTAAAATATTGTATCTGTGGTTTTTGAAATTTTGCCACTTATTAAAAGAATATACAAAAAGGTACTAAAATGTTTGTTTATGTTTTTAGATAAATTGCCACTTATTAATAGAATATTTAAAATTCTACTAAAATATTTAAAACTAATAAATTAACTGAAAATTAAGAAAAAATCATTTTCATCATCATTGAAGTAAATCGTGATTAAATGTCTTATTATTTGCTTTGAAATAAATATTAAACAAAATTTAAATGAAAAAAATACTAACTATTTCTTATGTTATTCTAAATATATAAATTTGAAAGCTTTTTTATGTATATTTATATTTATTACCTTACTTTTTTTCACAGTGCATGTGGGTCTGTGAGGCACGCTCGTGTCGATGTTGCCGCCTCCGCTGTCGCCGGCGAATGTTGAACGTCGAATCATGTCGATGTCGCTCGCGTTCAGATGCGAACGTAAATGATGCATGTTTAATTGCCGGCGCATAAATTAAATTTTTGGACACTGTGTGCGAGTGGGTGCGACCAGTCCCACATTCGCATTGTTCAGGGTGTCTTTAGGGGGGTCCCTCCACAGCTGTCTGGGGCCCCTCGATGCTGATATGCCTAATCAGTTGGTTCGACTCGATCTGTATAAGCTGACAGATCAAGGCTTTGGCGGCAACTTCACAAATTGGAACATTTCGTACACAAAACTTTGATTGCGAGCTCATTTAATTACTAAACAAGAATAAAGAGAGAAGTCTGTAGTAAATTTATTATTTATATTTAGGAAATTAAACAAAAAACAGTTTAGTTAGTTAAGACTAACTATCCTTACAATGCTCTTAATTAAATCAATGTCTTAAAAAAGAAAATTTTACAACAATCATTTACTTTTTATTAACTTTACATAACACATGAGATATTAAACAAAAAAGTGCATCTTAAAACAAACAAAACCCCCATTTAATGGCATCTTCGCCTTAGTGATCGATTACGCAACGAAATGCAAAGCAAAGTCATCATTAAACCTTTCAGCATTTAGACATAAATTTCAGATTCACTCTCCAGTTGAACAGAGAAAAAACATAAGATCGAAATGCAGCGCAGAAATGCACTGCAATTGACACTCGAATGCATTTTTAATCGTTGTTTTATTATTTTGCCAAATTAGCACGTCGTTGAGTGGAGGAAAAAAGGCAGGGAGAGATATAGGAGGAGCACTTCAAAGGCCCTTTTTGGGGCCTGAACCGTGCTAATGTGCCGCTATAGGGCGATCGGTCTGGCTAGATATCTGGCATAAATCATAAAATAAATGCCAGGAAAAAGTAAAAACCATTTTCACTCCGAGCAAATGCAAATAGAAACGAGACAGAGCAGCAGAAGTTTTCCGTAAATGTAAAAGAAAACATTTTTGGGAAGCGCCAAGCTGCCAAGCTGCCAAGTGGGTGGCAACTGAATTAATTTCGGTTTTTTCCCCCATCTTCCTCTCTCTCCGGGCGCTGCTTTCATCAATTTTATTATTTTTCTTCTTTTGGGTTTTATGTTTGCGTGTCGAGCTAAGAGAGAGAGACGCAAAATAAATAAAAACTTTAAGTACTTTTTCGAAATTTGTTGTTGTGTAATCTTAAGTAGTGCGGCGTGCACACTCATAAACACTCACACTGATTCACCAAAGCACTCGCACGAACACTCACACGAGCTCTCCCACCCATTCATTCGGAGACCCAACAGTCAGTCGCGTTTGTATGTTGACATATTAATGCAATTAGGTTTTGGGTCGCATCGTGTGCTAATTTTATAGTTCTTCCCTCATATTTATTAGAACTCAAAATATCTTAGGGGGAATAGGTGGAAAGTTGCAGCTGTTATTGGATATAACTAACTGAAAAATGTAATAATAATAAAAAGGGATATTCTGGCAAAGTTTTAGATTTCTATCTTCACTTGTAAGCAACCTTCGTAAAGGAAACTAAAACATATTACCCACACTTTTTTTATTAAATTATAAACGCTAAAGTTTCAATATTTCCCGGATATAAAATATACTTCACATTGGTTGGGGGATCACCCACTGGAAAAATCAACCTTTGGCCATTGTTGCACGCAAACACAATTTACACAACTCTCGATGGCAATTATCCTGCGCAGTTTGTTATTCCATGATTATGAACCCCCGACAGCGGCGGCCGTGCTAAACCAAATTACATGGATCGCAACAATAGAACGGACCCAATTCGGTGCCATAATTTATGGGATGTACGCTCTAAAAAAAAAAGGAAACTGGGTATAGAGAAATGGGACACTATGCCAACCCATATCCGCAATGCTGCGCAGAAGGCTAATCAACATGAAACAACCCCCGGAAAAAAGTGCTAAAAAACTGAAAGAAAGAACCACCCGTGGCTATTTCGGAACTCAGCATCCCGAGCTGTAATCCCAGCTGTAATTTTGACGCTGATCCCGCAACTCTTAAATCATGTTTCTATTTATGTTGTCGCAAGAGATTTGCGTGTTTCTCCTCGCTTCTCTAATGAAATTCAATGAAATTCCCTCCAAGAAACTCGGCTAGTTTTGAGCTGAGCTTGGAGAGGTGTTGGTAAGCCGGCTTAAGGATAATACCAAGCGTTACTTTTGGCACCCTCTTCCCGAACTGGTTCTCAAGGGCGGTTTTGTTTTTTTGTTCTTTTTAAAGGAAGCCACCCCATTTCCTTTCCGATCGATCATCTGTTTTAATTAGCAACAGCGTGTCGATAGCATTCACAAACTATCAATTTCACTCACCCTTCACCCGTACCGTCTTCGGCTATTTACATAAGTTCGGATCACACGTGACGAATCCTGAAGTGCCCTTTCCAGTCCTGCTGCTCTCGGAAAGGGGGCGTGTCCCCGGTTGAGAGGACACTTCGATATGGTTTTGTCACTGCTGCCACTGATGGACGCACTCTTCTCGCTTTCAAATCACTCGAGAGTCGAGATCCTGCACGACAGCTGCACGAGTAGGTGGCCTGCAATTGATAAATGTGAAAAGTGCTACATATGGTTAACCCACAACGAAAGAGAGAGTTCCATTGGGAATTTATATCCACTTAATGGATGTTTGGTGATTAAGTAACTGTAGGAAAGAGCAATAATCTAGAGAGTGTATACAAATCACTCTTGAAAAATTTGGATAATATAAAGCTATTAATAAATGATTAGAAGATTTATTAGTGAGCTAATAATTTAGATTTAAAGATAGAAGATATATAAATAAGTTAAATTTTAATACAATTTTGTTGACTTTGACTTTGGCTAACGAATTGAGCTACTCATGCTCCCGATAGGTGTTTCCCCGTAAGTTTATTCATTTTGTATAAAATGTGTACCCCCTTGACCTATCTAGAAAAATGAATTCCCCATAAAACATATTTCAATCATCGGCTCCATTCATGATGATTCATCGCTCGCCGCTGGATGCACTCTAAAAAACTCTAAAAAGGCACTCCACAGGATTAACCTCTTCCATGACATCACGTCGCGTTGTTCCCAATGATGAGTTTCAATTTTGAGCTGGGTTGGGCCTGAAGATCGATTCTGAATAATTATTGATCATATTGTTATCCACTCTAAAGACTTTTCAATTAATGTGTGCCAGGTTCTTTTTGTCTCGCTTTTGGTTAAGCACTTCATTCTTTCTTTTTTTTTGTAACTTTTTGAGGCTAACCAAATGCCGTTTTGTTTATCATGGTCTTGGCCTGGCTTGGTGCCCTGCAGTTTGGTTTGCCGCTGCTGCGGCTGCTGCTGCTGCTGCTGTCTCTGTTATTGCATTTTGTAAAGTAAACATTAAACATGCCAAGTGCTGCTGTCGCCCGTTTGCCACCCACAAATTACACACACACACATGGATATGGTAGAGGAGGAAGGGTGCGGCACACACAGCTGCACATTATGCAAATATTTACTTTGCGTTGATGAGGCTGATGAACAGGACACCGATGACGACGGTCCATTGATGAAGCCACTCGTCGTCGTGGCCCGCTGGCAAAAAAATAAAAGGCCCAAGCGAAGGGAAATAAAGCCAGGGCGAGATCGAGATGGGTGGTGAATTGAATGGCAAAAAGTGCTGCACAAATAATGTCATACGGCTGCCTCATTTGCTTTAACCCACCAACTGCCACCCACTCCTTGCAGCGATGCTAGCCGCCACCCCCATAAGGACAACCCCTTGGCAACCTGCTGCTTCAGCTGAGAAGTTCCTGCTATATGCGTTTTATCCTTTGGTGAAGTACCCTTTAATTAGGGGGGTATATTAGCTATAAACTTATATAATGCAGAAATTGTTTCAAGACTTATTTATAGGAGAAAAATAAAATTTTAAGTATATTTAAACCAATTACTTACATTTTCTTTAAACATTTGTACTTCTGCCTTGTCCCAGAATATATTATCATATAATTTACATCCTTTTAATACCTGCAATCTATATTTAAAGGGTATTTACAGTGTCTCACAGATGTAGTGTAATTTTCCACTTGTTTACCCTGAGAGTTGAGGCTGAGTTTCTCAAACTGCTGTTAGCATAAATTTCAAAATTAAAATCGCAACGAGGCGACATATGTAGGCAGGCGCACGGGGGGCGTGGTTGCAGGGATGGTGGTCCTGCCATTTCGAGAGGGGATGCCACTGGCAGAGGGGTTACAGTGGGAGGAGTTGCAACGCTGTGCGTTCACTTTCGAAAAGTAATTATTTCAAGCAAAGGCAAGGCGCCAGGGGTTTTGTTTAGCCCTTTTTTGTTTTCCATTTCTATTTCGCAGCTGTCACATCGGTTTGTCATTTTGCTGGAATTAGCTTAGTTTTCCCTCTCTCCTCGGGTCTTCAAATTTTCACATTTCCCACCTTCTCCAGTTGGCTTGTTTACATGGACAATAATTATAAAATTTACGTTTCATTGTAATTGTTGAAATAAATCAATGTCAATGCCATCCATCTCGCTCCAACCCTCTCTCCCCTTGGAGAGAAACCCTAAGGGGGTGGCTCCTGGCTGCGTTTTTGTTTCGATTTAATTGCTTGTTAAAGTTGAATTGTGCTGCGATTGCACGTTGCACTTTGAGTGCTGCACATTGCCGGGACTTAATGATGCAGGAATCTGCTGACTTTGCCGGAACAAATCCGTGGAGTGAATTGGGGTGGCAGCTTCCATCGTTTCCCATTTCCCAATCAACTTTGACTTTGGGCCGAGTTTTTCGCAGACAATTTGCTGGCGGCATATGAGGACAACAAATTACAGAAATCATTCGAAGAAAAATCCCCATTCATATAATGTTCTTTTTCTTCTTCCTTTTTTTTTGGGCTAAAACATTTTTGCATTTTGCTCGGACAAAAGCAGCCCAAATGGGGCTTCATTAAATGTTGGACTCGAGCCGAGAGCAAGCCCAAATTGCACTCCGAAAAATGATGATATCCGCCCCTTTCCTTCTATTTATATATGTGTGTTGTATGTGCGACGACTCCAACCGATTGTAAAATGTTTGCCATCGTTTGGCCAGGCCAAAACGGGGGGGAAAGGGACAGACATTTGAAGTATTAAATAATTTGGCGCCATTGTGTTCACACCACAGCCAACAGGCCAGCAGTGGAAATCCTGCCATGTTTGAGTGCATTCATGGGTTTGTGTGTTTTCAAATTATTTCTTCATTTTCTGCACAAATATGCACAAAACAAGCAGTTGTGAGAAGGAGGAGCAAAAGGCGGAGTAGAAAGCGGAAAATGGCACAAGGCATTGTCGGTTTGGCTTCCGTGCGATCCTTAGATATGGATTTTCTACAATATTGGCAGGGTAGTTAGGTTAGGGAATGGGATATGGAAAATGTTTTCAATTATTAAAAAAAATTATTAGATTTAAATGAGACAAATTTATGTTTATACTCATATTTAGATTATATAATTTACAATGTTAAATTAGGTTTTATTTACAAAATTTCAGAAACTTAAGGTTGTAAAGTCTGTTTCGGTATTACCACAGAGTTCTTCGTGTGTCATAAAATTAAGAACTTAAAGCATTTCAGGATATATTCTATTATTATTAAATATAAATAGGTATATACAAACTTGAAGTCTTCTTTTTTAGCTTGCACTTAAAAATAAGAACCTATAAGAACGCATCAGAAAATATTACAAAATATTAGTTCTGACTTTCCAACTAAAGAACATTGAAACTTCGTCTATTGCCTCTGACTTGCGGTTATTTTTCTTTAGTTCTTCAGTGTTTTCCGTTGTCATTATGTAGTTGTCTGCATTATTTGCCGTTTGATTCTTACAATTTCTGAACCATGTCTGGATGTTTGCATGCGATGACAAAAGGATGAGGATAGTAATGATGCTGCTGCCAAGCTCCTTTGGCATGTTTTTATTTCTAGCTTGCATTCAGTTCAGTTCAGCTTAGTTCAGTTCAGATCCCCTTCCATCCCATTTTTGGCCCTTGTCATCCAGAATAAACAACGTAATTGCGAGTTTGTGTGGGCGACACAACAGCAACATCAACATCAACTAGAACACCAGCAACACGACAAGCTGCAACTGCTGGCAGCGCCACAGGAAGATGAAAAATACATCTAAGCTGGCGACAAATAATCCCAAATGGGAAATGGAAATTCTCTTAGCCAGCGAGGCTGGAGACTTCCAAGATGCCCATTTAACCAGGCGGTCGGTCCATCCTCTGCATCTATCATAAATGTCAGCTGCTTTACGATCGGTTGCCCTTTGACTGTTGCTGGTGAGGCGCTTCAAAAGAAGGCCGGAAAGGCCTGATGCATGCAACATATACAAACACACAGCACGCATACAACAATAAAATTTATAGCATGCCGTGTATTAAACGGCACGCGGCTCATTCCCGGAACACATGTTGCATCTCCTCCAAGCAGCCATCGAATGTTTGCAGGGGGGACCGAAAAAAGGGGGTTTACTTATATGCACAGTGGGTCGAGAGTGGGTGGAAAATTCTGTAAGGATTGAGGTTGTTTAATACACCAAAATGTATAAAAATAATCTGAAAATACATTTTTGAACATTTATAAGAAATCGTAGAACGGTTACATGTTTACATACATTTATTAATATTTTATTTTATCATGCCTTATTTCATGAATTCCTTTTTGAAAATGTAAAAAAGTCATGGAACTGTTGCTTGTTTACATATATTTTTGTATACTTTATTTTACCTCAGAACTTAGAACTTGGACAAATTCCTTTTTGAAAATGTATAAAAATCATGGGACTGTGACCTGTTTATTCAATTTTATTCAGGGACATAGATTAATACTCTTTTTCAAAATGTATAAAAAAAATCAAGGAACTGTTGCCTGTTTACATAAATTTATTTTATTTTATCTTAGAACTTAGATTACTCTCTTTTTAAAACACTTTTTACTCTGCAATTTTTTCATTACTTAAATTTAAATATAAACCTAATGGTCTCAAAACACTGTAACCTAGCCATTGTATGACATGTATCCAGCTTTGTTTACTTCATAATTTGTTTTTGCGTTGTTGTTTTCATCTTTTCAGTTTCGACCGCAGCAAAAACCTTTCATTTTTTCCAGCTTATTTTTTGTCTTTTAGTTGGCACCGCTCGTTTTACGAGCCTATCTGCCAGATTGCTGTTTGCTCCCCGCCGCCGTTTGGGTCACATTTTATTTTTGCTATTCTTCTTCCGCCGGCATCGCCTGTCATTTCCACCAAAATGGGGAAAAAATAAACATTGTTTTTTCTGCCTTGGCTTTCTGGTTGGGCAATTAAACTGCAGTTTGGTTGTTAAACATTTATGCCATGCTCTCGGCTCTCGACTCTCGACTCGCGACTCTTTGACTTGTCTTGACTCTCGGGCTGAGTGATTTGTTTCATGTAGTCGAGTGTGTAAGTGGGCGGACTGCGGTGCTGGGGCGTGGCCGGAGTGAAAAGAAATAAATTTGTTGCACGGCGACCAGTGATCAAGTTGTCAGCATTTTACCCTCCATTATCCGCCACTCGAAGAGTTGAAAATAGCATGTACAAATTCCATTAGAATTGTTTGCAAATTTCATTTGAAACGAAGCGGCTTCTGTGCGGGGTGGAAAATGAAGGGAAAAGGTAAGGACAGCTGGACAGCCACCATAACGGACATCCGGCTAATGCGATCCTATTCCATTTCTGGTTCCGGAATACGCCTGCGCACCATTTTCGAAAACTCGAGTGCGAGTGCGAGTGCGTCGAAGTGCGAAGTGCTCAAAAATTTTCCCAAAATGAACTGTGAAAACTCGGTGCGTTGTTGCATGTCCAGTGCCCCTATTTCACATGGGTCAGCGGCTGGTCCCCTTCCCGGGGATTACACGAAATAATGGCGCATAAATCCGGCAACGGGAATGGCAGTGGCAAATGCAATTCAATGGCCACTGATTGCCTGGTTTCCACAGTTTTGGTCCATCGAGAGTCCTTGTGAAAAGTGGCGGAGGGGGTGGAATCGACTGGGGTGGAGTGGCCAGGGGATGACAATGGGAATGGTGCCATAGGTGATCATGGATGCGTAATTGTTTATTGGTTTTGCGTTAAGGATTTGTTGTGAGGAAAACTGAGATTGTTTTGCACAATACGGTTTGGGAGAGATTACTTCTTTTTTACAGCAGAGATGGGGGTGTGTGTGGTAAAAAGTGTCACAGAATATATGGGTCGATTCAGGGGGAAAAAATTTATAAAAAATGTACAATTTGATGTTATGATTTTTCTAGTATTTTTTCACTAATATAAGTATATTTAAATAGGTTAGGTTAGGTTAGGTTAATCGGGCGGCCCTCATGGGGCCAAGCATAGGCCAGTATGGCCCTTAGTTGCCCGGGTTGTTCTGGGGGGGGTGGACCTATGGATTGTTGCTGCGGGTTTCGAAGTCCTTGAGGATCGAGGTGGCTTTAGCGAAGGCAAGTATATATTTAAATAAGGTTTGTAAATAAAATTAGTATTTAAAATAAGTATTTAAAACATATATTTCCTATTTACGTACTATTTTTTATAAATATAAAATATTTATAAGTAAATATATATGTCGCGCCTTTGTTTCGTTGCGATTCAAATCCGATTCGACCTCGAGTCTGGAGAATGTTCTCATTTTCTTATTATTTATATTATAATTAGAACAGCTTATAAATATATTTGATATTTGTATTTTACCAATATTACCCATGAGAATTATGGATTCAATAAATCGAGAACATAACAGAAATCCCTTTAAAACCCAGCCTAGCTAGCTGGAACTCCATAAAATTCCCAAAAACCTTTAACATAAATCAAGGCCCGGCATAAGTTTCCCGACTGACTGCCACTGCAGCAGGCTAATTTGTGATTTTAATTTAGTTTATTGCCGCATAGACAGTGCAGAGATGCCAAGAAAAAAAAATGGAATAGGTTAAAGCAAAAAGTCGGCGAAATAATGGAGGAGGAGTAGCCGCAGACAGGCAAAAGGCTCCGGCTTTGGCAGATATATTTTTATCCTTTTTATGCGCTTGGCAGGAAAGTGCGGCAGCTGCTTTGAAGAGGCGAAGTCTAACCCTCAAAGCCCGACTCTTCCCGAATCTCTCCCCTGTCGAGCTGGCGACAATTTTAGAAATTCAAGAGGTTGCCGCATGTTGCAAAATGTCGCACTCTCGCCGTTGCCAAGGTCGCGTGCGGCACGTGATGGGAAAAAGGAGCGCACACGTCGATCGGATCACAACATAATCCGGCCCTGAACCTGGGTTATCACTTTGGTAAATACGAGTATCTGGGGCTCCCTCCCGGGATCGAATATCAATCAATTGGCTGCCAGTGACATTCGAGCCTGTGACTGCGCGTCACAGCTCTAATCACCCAAAAGATGCTCAACACATTTTGCAAATTGCTTTCACTTCTCAAATTGTGGGAATCGAACAGGGGACGGGACTCGTTCGGGGGTTACTTGAAGTGCGGGCCTCAAAATCGAATGTGGAAAGTACAATTACAATCTTTATAATTCTTTGTTCTACGCCCAGACTTGTGAAGGTTATCAGCTGGCACGTCGCTCTCGTTGCGATAAGAACTGCAGTTCAAAAAATAGAATACAAAAAATGAAGCCACATATTCTTTGGAAATGTTTAGCGGCTCATGTTTCAACTTGAGCATCAAATTCCATTTAAATTAACCATTAAATACTTAAAAGTACTTGAAATACTCTAAAGTATATAAAAAGATTGATTAATGTTGCTAAATACTTGGAAAAATATACCTAACTAATGATTTATATAATCTAATGAATACCTCCAAATTTATTCGTTGCGAATTTAAAATAAGCTTTGATTAAATTTATTTAACTTCAGAACGCAGAGTCGTCAGCAACATTTCATTTTTGGTTTTTCGTGGCCTTAAAATTATGAAAAAATATCTTATTCTCTTGGAACTTTTGCTGATCTTACACGGAACTACCTGTTCGTTAGGAGATGACACCGTCCAGGATGCGATCGACAAATACAAGAGAGAAATTAAAGCCAAAGAGCTGAAATTGCAGAAATTGGAAGAAGATATTGAAGAATCTTTAACAAAATTAAACGATAATAAATTCAATGAATTGAGAACTCATGCGGATATTGTGGATAATTTTAGTCTAGTCAAGCAATACGTGGCTCTTCAGCAAAACAACCTCGAGGAAAGTCTTCGGACCTGCAAAATAAATCTTGAAATTTGTAAGAAGAACGAGTCATTCCTTCAGCAGACTGTAAATACAATCTCGCCATTTGGAACCCAAATAAGCGGAAAAATCAACAAATATCTTTTTAAATTTTAAATTAAATTAAATAAAAATAAATAATTAAGACCCAACTTTCGTATTTTTGTAACATTATTATAATTCAAAATCTAGCACGGATAGTACCTATAAATAAATACACTGAAATATAAAATATATATATTATTTGTAAAAAAAGTTTCTGTAAGCTGATTGGCGCATCACTCAGTACGTGGAATAAGAACGTCATTGTTCTTTTATACAAATAAACAAATATTCTGTCATACACTTCCAATACCAATACTTTGGCATAGATTTCGATGCGAATCAAAAAAGAATGATGATTAAATTTATTTAATTTCAGAGCTCCGAGTCGTCAGCAACATTTATTTTTGGTCTGAGCGCGGCACAAAAATGATAAGAAAATATATACTTCTCTTGGAGCTTTTGGTGATCTTACAAGGAGTTACGTGTTCGTTAGAAGATGAAGCCGACCAGAATGTGATCGATAACTACAGTAAACAAATAAAAGCCAAGGAGCTGGAATTGCAGAAAATGGAAGCACACATTGAAGTGTCTTTAAAAGAGTTGAAGGAAAATAAATTCAATACTGTGAGAAATGATGCGTATTCTGTGGATTATTTATATCTTAAACTCAGACGTACTGAGGAGAATCTTCAGATCTGCCAAAAAAATCTTGAGGAGTATGAACCAAAGCCGACAAAGTTTAAGGAAAAGATATTTGCATTTGGGAACCAAATAATTGACTATTCGAAGGGACTAACGCAGAAAGTTAAACAAGCTTTCAAAATTTAAGTAAAACTAAATAAAAAATTATATAATTTTCAATAAAAATCATGTTTTCTTATTTTGAATTTTTCTCTTGGTTTTTCAAACAATTATGGCTCTTAAATAATTCTTATGTATAACTATATTTTATTTGTGCGCAAAATATTTACTAAAACTATAAATATAATTTTAATCTTAATTGCAAATTGCTGCATACCGAAGTTAGCTTCCTTTCTTGTTGTTATCTATCTTTCGCAATATTTTCCTAAAGTTATACCTTTTGATAGGTACATATATATATAAATTGTTGCTCTGCGTACTACGTGGAATGTGAATAAACACGTCATTGTGCTTAAATATATGTATGTACACATATTCTGTCATATTCTTCCAATACCAATGCCTTAGCTTATATTCGATGCGAATTAAAAATGAGCAGTGATTAAATTTATTTAATTCCAGAGCGCCGAGTCGTCAGCAACATTAAATTTTGGTCTTAGCGTTTCATAAAAATGATAAGAAAATATATACTTCTCTTGGAGTTTTTGGTGGTATTACAAGGAATCACATGTTCCCTAGAAGATGAAGTAAACTGGAATGACCAAATAAAATCTAAGGAGCTGGAATTGCAGGAAATGGAAGCAAACATCGAAGAATCTTTAAAAGAATTGAATAAACTTAATAATGTGAGAAATGTGGATAATATAAAAGAGAGACTCAGACGTGCGAAGGAGAGTCTTGAGACCTGCCAAATAAAGCTAAGACGTTATAAAGATGAAGAATCCTATTGGAACATTTTCGATGAGATGTCATATTAAAAAAAAGTTGTTTAAATCAAAATAAATAAGGAATGCTATGATTTTCATTATAAATAATAATTTTTTGTAACAATTACAAAATATTAATAATATCAATAAAAAATACATAGAAAAAAAACGATTATTTTAACAAAAAGTATCTTTCCCCTCTTTTTATTTTGAATATAAAGGTAATGAATTTTATTTATTTGTTTGTTTAAGTTTCTAAATCGTTTCTCAAGCAATACCTAGTGATCAGTAGGTATATGTACGATTGATTCCTGTAAGCTAATTTTCAATTCTGCATTGTATATAGTTTTCCCCTTGCTCATTACATGGACTGTGAATAGATAATTCATTTGTTTATATATATTCACAATCTGTCTATACCAATACATTGCCATATATTCGATGAGAATTTAAAATGAGCGATGATTAAATCCATTCAAGTATAGAGTACCGAGTCGTGAACAACATTCACTGTTCTAGACGTGGAATAAAAATGTTGAAAAAATACATATTTCTTTTGGAACTTTTGGTGATTTGTTCTATCTGTTCGTGTAAGGATACACTTGACAAGGATGTAATAAAGACAATCGAGAGCTACAATGAACAAATCAAGGCCAAGGAGCTGGAATTGCAAATACTTCATTCAAAATTCGAAGATTTTCTAAAAGAGTTAGGACGAAATATCATGAATAAAGTGCCAACTGATGTGGATAATTTAAGTGAAGTCAAAAAGGAGGTGGCTCGCCTACGAGTCAGTCTCGGACATAAAGAGGAAAGCCTTCGTACCTGTGAAATGAACCTTGGACGTGTTAAGGAGGATGACTCAACCCAAACCAGCATTCGAGAGAATATCTCGTCATTTTGGAACCAAATAATTGAAATGAAGAAGCTGGACGAACGCACTTTATCCAGTTGGGACAAATTTAAAGAAATACCTAAGCAGTTGACACAATATTTTTATGAAAATAAAAATGAATAAAGGCTATATTTTCCATTAAAGAACCAGTTTTTCTAATTTTCATTGAAACAAAATTATATTATATTCATATTATATATTCTGTTGAATGAGAATGTCTTCTAATATCAATACACTCCTCGCTCTAAATTTGTACTTAGTCGGCCGTATCATCCAAATCAAGTGAGATACAGATAAATATTTTTTATAATAAAGTGCGTTTTATTGAGTTATTTTAAATAATAACAAATAAATAACAACAATAAATTTTTTTAATTACCTGTGACTAACTAACAAAAAATTTGATCTTTTTTCGGGAACAACATTTTCCGCTACTTAAACACCTAACATTTTGATTTTTTTGATTAATTGATTTTTATTTTTTTTTATCAAATTAACATTTTTTTTAAGACCAACGGAATATTTTTAAATAACAAAATTTAATAGTGTGTTGATCAAGTGCAAAACTATGAGGTAAAAGGTACCATAAGAAGAGGCGGCTCTTCAAATGATCATAAAAATAATAGCTATATTCGTCCGATCCCTATTTTATTATTTTATGCTAAACATATATAGCTTTGGAAATAATTCGTCAAACAGTTTTAAGACCGCCTTTAACTCAAAATTATTTCTTTATCTTTGCCAAAGAGTCATGCGAAATCGACGCTCTTCTCAATTTACACTTTTCCACAATTAAGTACACTGTCTGTGCGGCTTTTTATATTTTTCCCATATTTTAAAATAGTTCTTAAATAAGCAGGTGTAACCTTCCGCCTCCTTTTAATATTTATTGAAATTTTGGAAATTACAAAGCCAGCGTTTTATAAGCTTGTATTTTTTCTTTTCCCTTTGCCGTAAGCTTTTGTACAAAACTTTTTTAACTATTTAGAAGTATTGGAAGAAAAAAATCTTAGACTTAATTCCGTAATTACCTTTAATCTTAATAGTTTTTAGGGTGTCCTATTCAAGTGCCGAGCATTGTATGTTTTAGTAAATGTAAATAAAAACGTTTTTTATACCCTTGCAGGGTATTATAATTTCAGTCAGAAGTTTGTACTGTTTTTCAACATATGAGAATAAACTCTCGGTTATGAGCTTTCTATATTATTTTAGAATTTCGGATTAAGTTATATAAAAATCGGACTATTTTATGATATAGCTGTCATACAAACGGTCAAACATTTTTTAGAAAATAAGTATTACTTTGTCAGTTTTCAACTAAACTTCTTCTACTTTGAGATACAATCATATTATATTATTTCAGCTGTTAGTTTTAAATTTCATAAATATCGGACGACTTTATCAAAAAGCTGCCAGACAAACGATCGGTTAATGTGGAGGAAAATTACATTTTACTTTACATGAACAAAATCTAACAAAACATGCAAAACTGCAAAAAATAAAATAAATATAAAAGTAACTCATGTTATATTAGATAGGGATAGATTAAAATTGATACAATTGGAATCTGCAAGGGTATATAAACTTCGGCGTTCCGAAATTAGCTTCATTTCTTGTTGGTTTTAAAACAATTTTTATGTAAACACATATTCTGTTTTTTTTAGTATACACATTTTTTTTTAAAGTTATGACAACCTTTTTATAACTTTTATCAAAAGAAAGAGGCTAATTCGCTTTCATATTTTTGGGGCTGTATGTGATTAAATAAAACAAGCAGATTGTTAATTATTTAATTGTTTTTATTATTTTCAGTTCGTTTTGATAATTTTTTTTGGTTTTGGTTTTTTTGCCTTTGGCATTGCAATTCGTTAAGACTAAGCTGGAGCCGACCACAGACTAGTACTCGATCGAGTAGTCGAAGGTGCCGAAGTGTTCGTACTTCTTCTCGAAGTACTTGGCGAAGGTGTCCACGTAGTAGACCTTGACGTCCTTGAAGTAGCCGTTGGGCACGAAGAAGGTGTACTCATCGATCTCGCGGTCGAAGGGATAGCCGAAGGGCTTGCTGTCCACGAAGCGGGTGCCGGAGCCAACTCCCGAGGAGTAGGTGTAGTCGAAGTTGGAGAACTGCTCGTAGTCCTCGGCGAAGGGCGAGACGAAGAAGTAGAACTGCATGGGGAAGCCCTCCTCCCAGCCCTTGGGCAGGATGAGGCGGTCGGGGAAGGCGTTGTGGGGCTCGCTGATGTCCAGAGGGAAGTCGTACTTGCCCTCGCTGGCCAGCATCACGTACTTGTACAGTTCGGAGTAGGTGATCCTGTCCTCGGCGGTCCAGGTGAACTCCTTGGAGCTGCGCTTGATGGTGTTGCTTCCGGCAACGAAGGGGTACACAAAGCTGTCGACCTGCACGAAGTTCTTGCGGTTGTACTCCAGCGGGATGACGCGGCCGAACTCGTCGAATTTGGGGCCCAGGAAGACGCGGACCACACCCTTCTGGGCGGTCTTGGACTCGATGGTGAAGTCGAACTCGAAGGGCTTGTGGTTGAGGCGAGCCTGGCGGGCCAGCAGAGCCTTGTCCCAGACGAACTCACCGTCGACGAAGGTCATCTTGTCGTTCAGCAGGTTGGTCACATCGAAGTCCACGATGTCGTAGTAGGTGACCAGCTTGCTCACGGTCACATCCTTGATGGTGAAGGTGTCGTAGAAGAGGTCCTTCTGGGTGTATGGCTTCAGGAAGTACTTGAAGTGGTAGAACACATCGGTGAACTTCTTGTAGAAGGTGTAGAAGAAGGGATCGCGCAGCATGGTCTCGAAGTTGAGGAAGACGTTGGGGAACACCTCCACATCGGAGTAGTCCACATCGGCGAAGTACATATGGGCCAGCAAGTAGTAGTAGTTGAAGAAGTACTTGTCGTAGGTATCGGCATTGCCCTGCAGGTAGTTGCCAATGAACTTGACAGCCTCGGGCTTGTGCAGATCGATCACCTGGCCGTCGGCGGTCTTGTAGAATCCGGACTCGAGGGACTTGTAGACGCGGCTGAAGAAGTTCTGGATCTGGCCGTAAATCTCAAAGTTGCCGTAGGTGTAGAAGTCGTAGTAGTTCTTGCGGTAGCTGTAGCCGATTCCGTTGTAGTAGATCAGCTGAGGATCGTAGCCGTACTCGATCTGCTTGTACCAGAAGAAGTCGGGGATATCGCCGTAGCCGTTGGTCAGACGCTCCTGGTAGTAACGGGCCAGGATCTGCTGCACGTTGTAGATCCAGTACTCGCCGCGACGGTCCTTGTCCAGGCCGAACTGCTTGCCGTTGAGGAAGAAGGCGTAGTCCATGTTCAGGTAGTACCAGTAGGCGTTCCAGCCGAGATCCTCGGTGAAGTAGGAGAGCTTGGACTGCTCGTTGAAGAACTCGATGTCACGGGTGTAGTCCACTGGCATGTAGAACTTCTGGAAGCCCTTCATTGCCTCAACGTACTTGGGGTCCTTGGCGAATTCGGCGTAGTTCTCGCGCAGGAAGTACTTGTCCTCGACGTACCACTCCTGGTCCAGGCCCATCATTTTGTACCACTGCCAGGTCTTCCAGTCCTTGGTGTAGAAGTAGAAGTTGCCGGAGAACTCGCTGTAGTCCTTGTACAGGATGTCCTTGTACTCCTTTTCGTACATGATGTACTTGCTGAACACCTCATAATCGAACTTCTCGGCCTCGTACACGAACTTGCTGTTGAAGAAGTACTGCGGGAAGATCTCGTAGATCTGGGGCAGGATCAGACCCTCGAACTCGGGCTTGTGGATCACGGCCAGAGTCAAGGCGTAGACGAACATGCCCTCATTGACGTGGATGCGAGCCCAGGCGACGTTGCGGACGAAGGTCTCCCAGTCCTTGGCGTAGTAGAAGAAGTTGAACAGACCGTAGGCCTGCTTGTGGTGGGTCTTGACCAGAGCGCCGAAGAACTCGCCCTTGGGCAGCAGGGCTCCCAGCTTGTAGGACTCCCAGAATTTCTCCATGTAGAAGTCGAATGTCTGTGGGAAGAAACGGAAGCCATGTCATGGGAGGATGCTCTCAAAAGGACTCCCATCCTAGTGCTCACCTCATACTGAGTCTTATCGAAGGTGTACTTCTGGCCAATCTTGATCCACTCCTCGAACATCAGGGGATCCTCGACACGGTAAAGGATCTCGAAGATGAACTTCTGCTTATCGAGGAAGTCCTTGTCGGCAACCTTCACCTTCTGCGTGGGCACACTGAAAGCGGCCACGCAGCCCACGAGGGCCAGTATCACCAGGGTCAGCTTCATCCTTGGCTGCTGTCAGTCCTTGTTCCTTGTTCTGATTCTCCAACTGCTCCGGAATTGGTTCGCTCAACGACCAACACCTAAAGTCTGTTGTCTCCACTGCCCCCAGTCCGAGCTTATATAGCCCTCCATATCAGCGGAAGGTGCGTCCATCGCCAGCATAGGTCTCCGCATAGGTCCCCGCCCAAAAATAGCCACTCCGGCTCTTATCATTATCCGTGACCAATCCGCCAGCCAGGTGATGATAAGACGGTGCGAGACTGCAACGTGTTCCTGTTCTGCCATCTCATCCATCGCCAGGCGGCGACGCTGCCATTATTCCCGCTGCAGCGCGATAATCTGCGAATACCTAAGTTCTGTTTTCGAACTGTCCGACGCACTGGACCGCGGCTCACCCCACTGATATGATTTATGCAAGGTTCAAGTTTACTTCGAGGTCTTTTCTTCTGATCTCATTAAGCGTTGGTGGAATTTTTTGCATTGCCATCCGGATCTTCATAAAAAATACATAATTGAATTATATATATACATTAAAATATATATAAACAACTTTCTAGTAAACAAAGATATTAAACAGAAAAAGAATTTGGATTTTATAAGAGGACTTGACAATTAATTTATTATTTTATTTAAGTTGCTAAATAATGATTTTTTTTTAATTTAGAAAATAATTGCAGAAATCCCTTCTCAACTTAATAATATCTAAATAGTATGCAAGATTCAGATTACTTAGAGGCCTTTTTCTGATTCCATTTAACGTTGGTGGAATTTTTTGCATTGCCATCCGGATCTTCATAAAAAATACATAATTTAAATATAAATATACTATGAAATATATATAAAGAACTTGTTAGTAAAAAGAAGATATAAAATTGAAGGGAATTTGGATATTGCTAGTGGAATTAGGACAGTTTTATTTTAGTTGCTCAATAACGATTTTTTATATGGAATATAATTGAAGAAAAGTTCTTACAGAAGTTATTTTCCTAAGTTAATTATTGTTATCCCTTCTGAACTTTATAATATATAAATAGTATGTGTTTTTTTCTGATCTCATTTAGCGTTGGTGGAATTTTTTGCATTGCCATCCGGATCTTCATAAAAAATACATAATTCAAATTTAAGTATACTTTAAAATATATATAAACAACTTTCTAGTCAACAAAAATATTGAATGGAAGAGAATATGGATTTTGCTAGTGGAATTATGAAAGGGACTTGACAATTAATTTGTTATTTTATTTTTGTTACTCAATATTGATTTTTTATATGAAAAATAATTGGAGAACAGTTATTTTAGAAATTATTTCTCTTAATTAATTATAATTATATCTCATTGACTTAATGATCTTTTTAAAAATATATATAAAATATACATATATAAACAACTTGTAAGTAAACAAAGATATTAAATGGAAAAGAATATTTAATTGGTCAGTAATTTTTATATAAAAAACTATTCCAGAAAAGTTCTAAATATTTTTTCCCTAACTTAATTACAATTATGCCTCATTTACTTAATAATATCTAAATAGCTCCCTTATCAATTTTTCATCTTTGAATGATTTAACGGATTTCTCCAGGTTCCGACAAGACAAACGACTCCTAATCTCAGGTCCAGCATGTTTTTAGACCGAATCGCATCATCATAAATGCTCTTCCCAGATCGACCAGCAGCCATCAAAACAAAAGCAAACCCAAAAAAAAAAGTAAGAGAAGATGCCCATATATATCGGATACGGGAATGGGCGGTCGTCGCAGTTCTATGCAATTAGAGACAGCGCCCTGATAGATAAAAAACCGAACGAAAAAAATCCAAAAGATGCGCTCAAACTGTAACAAATATAAATAACAAAGAAAATACGTATTTTGTTCAGATTTTTTTTCTGTTTTCTTTTATGGCCGCACCATAAAAGCCACACACATATAACGCAAACAGCGCCCCTGGATTGATACCATCATCTCCGCCCAAAGAAACACTTGGCGACACTGACGCCGTGTGGTCCAAGTGAGGAATTGGACAGAGGACCAGGGGACTGCAGAGTGGGGGCTGGGGAAATGGGAATCTGAATCCGCATCGGAATCGGAGTCAGACTCCGGCTCTGAATTATGAAACACTTTCCGCATTTAAGAAGGAGAAGTCGAGGAGAAAACTCCAGCGAGAGGAAAAAGTCGTGCAATAAATAAAACACTTCAAAAGTGCACTTAAGATAACAACAAAAAACCCATATGGGGCTGGAGAAAATGAGACAAAAGACAAAAGAGCCCCAAGAAGTGTGAGAGAAGAGCTGAGATTCGTCTCAAAGTCTGGGTAATATTCGTATGTGGGTCAAGTCGGTCTCGACCATTTCGCCTGAGGCTAGTGTCTGCGAACGATTATAGAGAAACCATCTCTCTATTTTAATCTAAAAGAAGAAGTCTTGGAAATTCGTTACTAATTTGGACAGTTTACAAATTGGTTTTTGTATAAAAATATTTTTTAAATCGTAAATTAAGTAATTAGTAAAGATGATGTAGAAAATATAACAAAAAAAATATAAGATAAAATATGAATTATCATTAAAAAATATAACTTTCAATAATGATCAAACATACATATTTCTAAGGCTTAGTTTAATATAAAAACTGATATTTTTTCTTTCATTTGACTGTTATAAATCCATTCGAACTTCCCTCGAGTTGTCCCCTCAAAAGTTGTCCTTAAAAATTAATTTATCGCCCCAAAATGCAGACATCAAACTCGAGTTTCAATGTCAGACAGAATCAATAAATTGCAGAAAAGGCTGTCATTGTTTTCGGGCCTGCCAGCAGCCGCTAGGAGATACTACCGATGGGTATTACTTCCAGGTGATTTGCTGTGTGTGTGTCCATGCCTTACACTCCAGTGCATCCCGTTCGTTCGAACCCTTGGCAAACAGGAACAGGAGCATGGAGCATATTTTCCACGTGCAATCGAACCTGAAAACGCTATCCCAAAAATATATATACCGGGCGCACTTACGCCTGACTGACTTTTTCACACGTTCTCGGACATCCTTGGCCTGGGTTTTGGCAAACGGCCCGAATAGCAGGCCCCGGGCCAAAGTCGAGCCTGGGATCATAAAGCAAATTACCCAGGTCGTGGCTTCGGATACATATGGTTACCGCCTGCGATGGGGAGGGGACGCGGGCTCCCGCTTCTGTTCCCGTTCCCGATCCCAATTTCGATCCCCAAAAATAGCTGTCAATTGGCCAATGCCAAAAGTTCTCCTGGGCACGTTTTACCCTCGCCTCCACCTCCCGTTTCCACAGCGGGCATAATTTATAATTCAATGAGTTGGAGTTGAATGCAGCACGGCGTTTAACCCGCCATCATTAGCAGGGGCGCAGGCGGATCGAGCGGGGAACGTGGGTTAAGGAAGAGAAGAGAGACCCAAGCACATCGGACTTTTGGCCCTCGGGCGCATGCCATACAATTCACCTTGAAGCCAAACTCAGAAGCGAAGATTAATTGCCGCTGCCTTTTGTTCGGCGACTATCTTGGGCCTCTCACTACTTCTTTGTGGCTCGTACATATATCTGAGCTATGCATCTCGAAGTTAGTGGTGGCACAAAATCACGATGGAATCTTTAGCCTTTTACAAATTAAAAGTCTGATTTTATTGTATCTCTTGATCATATTATTTTATTAGTGATTGAAATTGAAAAGATATTAAGTTAATCTTTAGTAAAAAATATATTAAATAGTACGAACAAACTCTGCATAATATAAGATATTACATTTTTAAGTATTTTAGAAAGTGTAAATCTTTTCCTAACTTTAATTTCAAGTACTTCCGATAAAGTTTGCATTGAAGAACTATCGATAGTTCTCCGATGTACCATCTCAAATATCCCCGACTTTATACATGCAACTCGCATGGCGATAAGGAATTTTATTCAGTGCTAGGTGCCCCTACTCAGGGCCCCCTTTGAACCCCTCCTCGGAACTCAAAAGGGCAGGCAGCACACGTAATTGCTTTTTGTTTGGCGTCTCATTTTAGTTACGGTCTGGCAACTGATGATGCTCATACGCACGGATGTGACTTAGGGTCTAAAATGCGGCAGATTGGAGTGGAGCGGAGTGGAGTGAATGTCGCGCCTACGAAAATAGGTGTCGCCAAGGCGATTAGGCCGGGCCAAGAGTGGAGTGGAAGAGCAGGCCAGTGGCCAAGGGCCATGAATCAAAACTAGAGGCCAGTCAGGGCTTCGTTCGTTAGCTCTGCCGACTGTCAGGCACACACACAACACACAAATCGCTTTGAGTAATGCTGCTCCCATTTGAATTATTGCTGTCGCCATGACCCAAACCCATCCCTTGCCGCTGTTAATTTTTTAAGGCCAGTTAGCCAAAAAAAGGGTTCTCATTTAACCAGAATTTGTGCGTCCTAACACCATTTGTCCCCAGCGAACGATGATGGTGATGCTGATAATGATGATGTGTCGAGTGATCTATTTGAAGGCTTTCAGTTTTGATAAGAAATTGGGTTTGTAGTCAGTGAAGTTCACATGAGATTGAAAAAGGTTGTAGGGGTAAGTCTAAGCTCATGACTGACTGAAAAAAAAACCTCTCAAACACAAAATAAATATTCTTATTATTTTATCTAAATTAATTTCTGACTAGCAAGGTTAATGGTATCAGTCTTTAGCTTGGTTTAATCTTTTGTATATCGTTTAAATTAATTATTAATTTTAAAAGATAATGTGGGAGGGACAGTAATCTGGGAATGATTTTTAGATTTCCTTCTGAAAAATATTATATTTGTTCCATAATTATACCTTACAAATATGTGTTTATATTTAAATAAAGAAATCATAAACTCAAAAGTGTCAAAATGAATTCCACTTCATTAACCGACCGACTTCCAATTGTATCATTCGCTCGTAAAAGTATAAACTTGATGTAATTCTGTGTGTGTTTCGGGGATTATGAAATCCACTTTGGGCATACATCATTGTGACATGTTTTATGGTCACACTTTAATTGACAAACAAGATCCATTTGTTTCAACATTTTGCATTACATTTCCGCCTCATTGCGCATTCCAATCCAATTACAATTTCACACCATTTTCCCCCCACACTGCCCACGGAGCCGAAGGGCCCCACCCAAGGCATTCAGACTTTTGTTGTCTTCGACGTCTAGCCGGCTCATTAGGCATAATTTATAGATGCGTAGTAGCTAATAAAATATCCGAGTGCGGGTTCTCAGTCACGGGAAGGTGGGGCGTTTCTGGGGGGACAACTTTCTAAAATTTCAAAATCGTAGCTTCTTAGGCATGCGCACAAATTTATAATGCAATAAATCAGCTCCAAATGGCTTTTACCACGAACAACAATCGAGGAATCGTCGCTGGCCAATTATTTTAATCGCTTTTGTCAAGCCACTGGCCTCTCGGCCACATTAAAAGAATGCGCTCCAAATACTATAAGATATGCATCCATGCGACGGATAGAAGAAAGAACCACTCTGATTAAGCAATTCGGTGTGAAGTGCTCGGGCGCGACACAGACAGACAAGAGAGACAAGAGAGCTTTCAACACTCCCATCGCCGAAGAAATGGAATGCAACATTAATGGCATCTGTCCCCAGCCCAATAGATATCCATAAAAATACCAAAAATTTACTTTCACTTAGCCCCAAATAACCTGATGGCTCTTCACTCCACTCCACTGCGATTTGAGTGGCGCTTTTCCGATGCATTCGTCAAGAGGTCGTAACGATCAACTAGCGATACAAACAAATTATAAAATGTATCTGTTTTATGGATCGACTTTAAGAGAACAGCTGAGTTTAACACGAACAGAGGCGCCAATGGAAATGGTTTATGTTAAACAATGGTTCGATTTTCACTTTGAAAGAATATTTATTTAGTGTTTTAAAACATATTGTTTGTGCTTAGATGGAGAGGAGAAGTTTTATATGTTTCACAATGTTACAGGTTATAGGTTTACTTTTAAATATAATGATTTAATAACTATTTCATATCTTATCGTCTTAATTCCGTTTCCCTTCTAAGACCTCCGGCAGATAAACCTTATATCTTTGAAAAAATTTCCAGCTGTTCCGGGAATAACTTCTTCCGCCACGTACCTTAGCGTTTGCTTAGCATATCTGAAAGGAAAGTTACCCCCATATAAAGGTAAAAAACACAATCAGCTGCTCATTGCACAATTTGCAGGCAAACACTAGAAAAAATAAAGAAAAGAAATACTGCTTTATTGGAGCAAACAAATTTTCTCGGTTTGTTTGATTGCTCTCTGGCAATTACCAAATCTTTAGATAACTCTCCCCAAGAGAGTTTTAAAATTCTCCGCAGCATTTTGCA
The DNA here is from genome assembly GCA_008042585.1 of Drosophila punjabiensis. NCBI lineage: Eukaryota > Metazoa > Arthropoda > Insecta > Diptera > Drosophilidae > Drosophila > Drosophila punjabiensis. Next base: position 26,441 of record VNJR01001946.1, on the reverse strand, counting down.
AATATTTACGGAAAATAAAAGTAAAGGAGAAGCATTACAAAACAAAAAAATCTGATCAAAAGACAAGGGCCGACGGAGCGCGTGCTGCGTTCTGGTTATTAATCAAAACAACTTTTAATGATGTTGGCATGCGACAATCGCAATTGCTGCCACATCCCCCCCTTTTTGTTGCACGTTGCACGCCGGCGATAATGTTTGGATTAGTTCAAGTCAATTGCATTCGGGGCAGAGAGAAGCTGAAAGCTGAAAGCTTGAGAGCACAACAAATGCGACGCGTGTTTGGCGACGGATCTAATGTGGCACACGTGGCCGGGAAAATGTTGCACTCACGGTGGGTGGTTACCAAGTGGGTGGCTTGGGGGTGGTACCTCGGAGTGGGCGGCTGGAGATAGCCACAAGGCAGAGTTAAATGTTGTGTTAAGATTAAAAACAGCCGGCCACAGAAAGCAGCTTATCGGGTTTTCCTCTGCAAGGTGGAGAGTGGGTGGAAATAACTTAACCTGGACTTTTGGGGGGAAGCAAGGGTTTTCCACACCATCGACGTGCCAGGCATTAATAATAATGCTCAGGAAAAAAAAGGGATATCCCCCATATATCCCTCTCATATCGTGGGGTTAATGCGGGCGACAAAAAATTCGAATTTCTTTTCGGTTGCTTTTTCGTTTTTCCTTGTTTTTCTCGTTGTTTTTTTTTTTTTGGTCCTATGCCTGTGGACTGCTAATGATGCCCCAGGAAGTTGGAGAGCAGGTGCTGCTGGCACAGAATCGAATGGCAGGCGGAGGGACATCAAATATGCTCACACTCTGCATAATTTATGGCACATAATGCCGGGCCAAGCAAGAACCGAAAAAAAAGCGAGAAGAGAGTGTTAAATGCTATGTAAACCTGGCTGGAAAAAAACTCTGTCAACTTATCAGTGTTTTTTCTCTTTTTGTGACTCTCCGCTGGGCAAACGAAGTTGAAGGAAATGGCAGGGAAATCGAAGGGCATGTTTAACACCTTGATGACTTCGTGGGTGGCCGTCGGGTATATAACAGATAACGAGAAAGGTAAAGAGGTCATTGAAGTGAGCGATGGATTGCGATTCAATTACACTTCAATTGCTGATTAAGATTTACGACAAAAATCGATTATTTAGAGTAACAATTAAATAGAATATATAGTTTATATTCAAGTATAATATAAGTAATTAATTTTATTATTAAAATATAGTTTGTTATCACATTTTTTCTTACTACTTCGTTGCTAACTTTAAATTATGTAACTGTACATTTCATATTTAAGCATTAAATTCTATCCACTGGCAAATTATAAAATTCTTATTAATTTAATAATTATTAAAATCACAAATTTTAAATGTAACTGTACAGTTAATAGTTACAAAAAACTCTCCTAATTTTTAACATTTCTGTAAACTGTAACGATAACAATTAACTTGAAAATCGGGGGATTTTCTCGCCCATTTGTGGCCACTGACATACATCATACTCGTAACCGAGTTGCACACCTGAGCACGTTCAGTGGGACCACACAGACACCTTGCCACATCCCATATCTGGACCCCCTTCGTGTCCAGCGGGCAAATTGAATGGCAAATTTGTCTGCACGCAGCAGTAGCAGCAGCAGGAACATAAACTTTTTAATTGAAAAACAATTTTTTCTCTTGCAATTTTTTTCCTTGATTTTCTTTTTGGGGAATTTCTCTTTTTTTTCGGAACACACGGGACGAGGAGGGTGCGACGAGGCCGAGGCGGAGAAGTTCGCTCAAGTTTCATAAATGTTATTGAGTTTTTCCAGCAATTTGTGTAACTAGTTTTCAGCTGCAGGAGGGGGTGGAAAAAATCCAGGGGCTGTAGATTGGACAGGAGTGGAAAGCTTCGCCATTTATTGACTTGACTTCCGTGCGTATGTCGCAATTTCCGGTTTACGCCAAACGAAATAAAAACGTAATTTAATGGCACATGGGCCAGTGGCTGAAATTGTGCTGGGTTATGACCCCTCCACATCTCCACACCTCCACACCTCACCTAACCCACACCCACACCCTCCGATCGAACGTTAATTGAAATCGTAAGATTCGTCACTTTATGCGGCAAGAGAGGGGAAAAAAGTGAGCGGGAAGGAGGCCAGCTCACAGCCTGGCAATTAGGCAAAATCAAATTCCATCACACGGAGACAACTTTATTGAATTCAATTAGAATTTTCACACCCGAGTGTGAGATGTGCGAATGGATTTCCAGTTGCGAGTTGTTCGCCAACTTTGCCATGGGATGAGATCTGTGTGCTATGCAAATGCATTCGGTCATATTAGCTGATTTTATGGACGTCTTTGATAAACCAGAATCCGACTCTGGCCGGCGGAAGATGAGTGGCTTGAAATGCAATGAAATGATGAGTGAACTTCATGCGAGGTTTGTGTAAAAAGTTAAAAAGATAAATACCTACTCTTAATCTCAATTTTAAACAAACTTCTTAGACAAACCTATGCAGAAGAACTTCTAAGATATACCATAATATATTCAAATATTAAATATAATATATATCAAAGATACTTCAGATACTTAAGGAAAATACGAATACGAAGGAATTAAGTTGTATTTATTAAAGATACTTTTTCATGTTTATATCCTTTAGCATTTATTTATTTAACTATTATGTTTACATGAACTTAACCTTCAACTTTTGCCATTCCCCCTTAAACTTCTTGAACTCTCCTCAATGCATAACACTTTAGATATGCCTTTTTAGCGAAATGTGACTTTACCATAACCATAACTCATCGATCGCACCGCGTTGAACTTATCGCAAATGTGCGCTTTTGCAGGTTACCACACCTGCCCCATCACCTGGCCCCCTGAGAGACCACGCTCCCCGCTGCGAGGGCGACTACCAACTATCAACTGCCGAGTGGCAACTGCAAAGTGCCAACTGTTTCGAGCCAGTAAAGTCACCTTGTTTATGGCGCCTTGGAACTGCGGGTGCTCCTCTTAATCGAGAGACTCGAGTCTCCCAGATGCGGGCTGGATTAACGCTGAGGCAACTCCGATCGGATCGGATCGGATCAATCGCCGCGGATTCCGGCGAGTTCAACAAACCGAACAATGCAAGCAGCTTTAATTGAATTACCATTGACCGCGGTCGCAGTCGCAGAATCGAATCGAATTGAATGCCAATCGAAGGGAAAATGCCGCCGGGAGGAGGGAAATCACATGAGAGTCGAGTGTATATATATATATATATCTGTATATATCTGTATAGTTATGTGCTGACACATTAGTGCATAATTTCGGTACGCCCCCGATGCCTCTGTCTGGTCTCTTAATTAACCGCCTCGCTTAGAACAGAAATTAACTCGATTGCGCCTTAATTAGCCGGACGGCGTTTAATGAACTTGGCTGCAACACACAGAAGCAGCCACAGAAAATTGTGTGGGAGTTGTAAAGATTTTTTCGGAAGAGAGAGGGGAGCAAAGGTTGCAAGGTCAATGCGGTGGATTACAAGAGGTCAAAGTATAATTTGACTGGAAATCATAATGCTTTTTGTGCTGAATTTAAATCATTTGAATAAAGATATTAGTACAATAAAACACTTGGAAGAATGATTAACTACAGAGAATTAGAATAATTTTAATTAAAAGATGAAGGGAATATTTAATAATATTTTATTTAATTTATACAGTTCTTTTCAAGTTAACATAATAATCTATCTACTAATCTTAACTAGTCACTAAAATACAAATTATAAAGACTATTCAATGAGTTAGATGCTACTGGATAATTATTTAATTTATAGCTTTACTTTCTTGTAATTAGCAGTTCATAGTTTATTACCCTTGCAGATTCATTCAGTAACTCAAAAAGACCATCTGAATTAGAGCGAAATGATTGAAATAAACCAAGTTAATTAAGATCCACTTTATAAATAATTATTCAATAATCCACCTTGTGCACTCATCGGTTCGCTTGACTTTTTAACTTCTAATCAATGCTTGGCCCAGCATCAATAACCGCATAATCGATGGACCTGCAGTTGGCCAAATCGGCACGCGTCCTGCCCTTCATCCTCCTGCCACGCACACACTCACCTCACGGCCCATTGAGTGTCCAAATAAATGCGCTTAATTAATTGCATTTTTGCACTTTCAAGTGGCGGCCCGTCCCTTGGAGAGCCCGCCCACAATCGAATGGAATCGAATTCGAATGGAGGAGGAGGCCAACTTCAAATATGCATCAATAAACTCAATTAAACGTAAACGAGAGTGCGCTTCAAGCGAAATGCACAACCCGAGGAGCTCCGTTGGGGAAGGTGGCAAGGGAAGAGGCATTGTTGATCCATGTGGGTGCACCAATGACGACGACGAGGATGATGATGATGATGAGAAGCATATTTTTCTCAATATATTTATCTGCACATCTGCAGACTTGTCGGGGGCATTAGTTTCATGTAGGAAGCTGGGGATTTGCCAAGTGTGAAGTGGCTTAAGTTCTTTCCCTTTTTTTTTATTATTATTTCAAGTTTTTCTTCTTTTTTTTCGCTACTGAAGAAGTATTCCGAGCCATCGGAGGAGTGTTGTTTGGTCTGATCTGGCACTTCCTGTCAAAGGGAACTTCTCAGTTTATGCCGACGTCTCTCAGCGGACATGCAACTTCATTTGTTAAAGACTAAAACAACATTTGGACACTGAATCAATCTCAATCATGGTGGGTGTTGATTGAAGGCTGGACTGGGCACCAAAAAAAAATTAAGGGGCAGAAACGAAGCTTTCACCAAATTAGCCAAAAACAAACAAATAATAGCATGAAGTAAATAAATCAGAGTGGGAAAGGGTGAATTCCAATTAGAGATGATAATTAAACAAATTTTTATTTATCAAAATTTTTATAAGTTAATTATACAAATCAAATTTTTAAATATTTACCTTAACTTTGCTTCTGTGTATAAAAAAAACATTATTTAAATATTTTAGTCTATAAAGAATATATACATATAAAAGGTGTTTTATTTCAACTAAATATTCTGCTAAGAAAATAATGGAGAAATGTTGTATGTATGTATGTTTTTATTACCAAAATTTATTAAAAAAAAAAGAGTTTTTCATTATCACGATCATTTTTCTCACTTTCACGCTGCCACCACTAGCCTAAACATTTTCTTCTCGTTTTTCTAAGCATTTCATTTACTAAAATTTCACTTTGAAATGCAAACCAGACAAAAGCGTGGCGCTCAACGCATCCGCTAATTACGCACCGCTCCCACACCCCCGTTCCCGGTTTCCCTACCCATTTCCCAACTCCCACGCACACACACACACACCCCGTGGAAAGTGTAAACAAATTTTGGAAACATTTTCCCAAACAGAAACAGAAACTTAAGCGGCCAAGTTGGCAACCCTTTTTAGCTTGAAAGTTTTCACCCGCCGACTGATGCGCTGGGCAGCTGCAGTGCCCGGGGGTGGGTGGGAAGCTGTGGGAAAGCGGCGGGGAAAACTGGGGGGAAATGGGTGGTGATGGGGTTGGAGAGCTTTACAGATCAAAGTGATATTTTTTGCTGTTGCTGCTGCTGCAGCACTCGGCTTCTTGCCGCTTTGACGGAACCAACAAACATGTTCGGCACTTTATTTACATTGGCTTCCGGTTGAATTCGGTTTTTCTTGCTTTTCTTTTTACCCAGCCCCTTGGCTTTATTTTGGTTTTCCACATTCAATCGGTATTTCCAGCATTTATTTGTTGTTCTAGCGAAATAAAAAGCAAAAAATATGCTTTAGCTTTCGTTTGTAAACAAAAAACTTGGGAAATTTAAATTTTGGACAAAAAGTAAAAATCGAGTAAGCCAAACATCAAAGGGATTTGAGATAAATGTAAATAATAGTTGACCCATCGCATTAAAAGCTTTTGGCCTTAAAGATTATCTAAAGATTTCAGTGGGTCAGTCCAGGCGAAGTCATTCGATTTCCCAAGCACGTTTTTAGCTGCTTATTAGAAGAGGGCCCCCGGACCGGAGACAAAAATATTATCTGCACCGTTTATCGGAAAGCCATAAAGTTTTCATTATTACACGGCGACCCCGCCTTTTCTTTCTTTAGCTTTACGTTTTATATTAAGCCCGAAAAAAGGGCCAGAGCCCAAAATGAAAACAAGACAATCACGTGCCATGCGCAACGTTCTAAATTTCAATTGAATCCAATTTAATTAGCCGAAAGCGTTAGAAAAAGAACCATTCGGAGGCGACTCTACCTTGTCGTGTTCTCCGATAATTGTTAATTTGTATGCCGCGAGAGTCGAGGGAGACACCGATGAAACTGACATAATTTGCATTTAATAGTTCTCCTTTCCTTTTAAATGATTATTTTCTTGCTTTGGACTTTGTGCTGCCAGTGTCGTGATTCATTTCAAAGGAAGTGGCACGAATAAAAATGTTGGGGCCAGTTGAATTTGTTTTGATCTGCCACTGACTTGGAGTGAGTGTGCGTGTGTAATGTAATAACAAACATATGCACAGACATCTGATTTTTTACTCCCACAATGGGACTGCAATCATCTCATTCCTTTATTCAGTCCCCTTGAACCGCATTTGTGTTTATTTAAGCTCAACTTTTGAAGGCGCTATAAATAGCCAAAAGTGTCGGGAAAGTAAATGTGACTCACTCTAGAGGAATTTTTGCAGAGCTAAAATATATTTCTCGATTGGTAAAAAATAGGTAAAACCTTTAAATATTTAAAATATTTCAGATTAAGATGATCTTTTTATTGTATTATATTTTTATTCCTACACAGAAAGAATACATATTTGGTGATAGGAAAAAACCCTCAATTTGAGGAATTTCGAACTTTTTTGACGAAATTTTTATTCTATTCCACTTCTACAGTATTTTATACTAACTACATTTGGGCAAAAGATTTTGATCTGATTTATTTTTCCTCAGATTGAGGTTTTTTTCCTTTCACCAATTATATAATTATAATTAATTAAGACCAAAGAATTGAAGGAAAATCTCTTAATATATAAAATATCGTTTTTCGCCGCGAAGGATGTATTTATCGATCTCTTAAATTTAGTAGACATTCCCTTATATATTTTGGAACAATTGCCGAATGGATTAAATAAAATTAAAAAATCTTACAAGTCAATTGTGAATAAATCGATTATTTTCGTATGTACCATCCAATAATTCTTGATAATTCGATATTGACTTTGATACTTCGATATTGATTTTAAGCGCGATATTTTTGTCGATTTAAGTATTACTTTAGTCTCCTTCTATAAAAGACCTATTTTATATCTACAATTATTTATACTCCTGTTCAAAGCAACATATTTAAAACCAAAAAATACGAATAATAAAGTGTCAGACTAAATAGTTGTCACTTAAATTAAACAACTGCATTTATAAATTTCTCACCGCACAACAAAGGAGTGAATTTTCTTTGCATAAACTTTCTCCGACAAAGTTCACTTAATTGCCCGGCAGTTTGGGGGATACAAGACGCCTTAAATATGACAAATAAAATAGCAAACTTTTAATTAAATGATGACAAATTACAAAGTAATTCAAATACAGACCGATGCGAGCCTATTGGGTTACCTCATTGCCGTTTGGACAGAACACAGAGATGTGTATTTAATTTCCAACCATAATTTCCAATACAGCACGACCATGTAAATGAGTTTTCGGTTCGGTCTTTTGCGGTCTGCTCTGGAAATTCAATCAGTGACCAGGAACCGACGAGTGGGAAAGCTGGGAAATTGGGAAAGCGGGAAAACGGGGGGCTTATCAATGGTATACGCATTTCAAAGCAAACATTTTAGGCAGATTTGTGCACACAACGCACAACCGAGGGGGAGATCGGACGGAGTAAGTTTATCTTTTGGCATGTTCAAGGACAATACAATCGTCCTGGGTGACTGCATTCCACTCGGTCCCCGGGCCAGGACATGGACCCGCTCGCTCGTCTGCACTGCGCATACATATTTATTAATTTGTTTATTTGTATTTACACGCTGCTAACATATTCATAGACAATTGGCAAATGTAATTAAATACGCTTACAAAAGCTCTGCCTGCTCGGGCGTTTTCCTCCCTCGCATTTTCGGGTATTCAGTTTTCGGTTTTCGGTTTTTGGTTTTCTCGGTTTTGCATTGGATTGTGTTTCCATATTTAAACCCCACTGTGTGAGTTTTCCCCCATTTGCATTCGGTTTGGTTTTGTGTGACAACATGACAATCATTGCTAAATGCGAGACACATTTCCTCTGCGGCATAAATAATAGCTAACAAGTCAGAAATCTGGCTGACGGAGGCAAACTGGCTTTCCCTTATTGAAATTAAAGGAGAACAATTGCTAATCAGCTAATTAGGATTGTTAGATCCAAATGTACGATTTAATTTACCGATTACATAGCAAAATTTAGAGCTTAGAAATGTTCATCATTATTGCAAGAGAAGTGAAGATAAGATGTGATGTACTTAAGAGAAGAGTAATTAAGTTTGATCTCCACTAACAAAAATATTCTGTAATATGCTTAAATATAAATCAGTAAATTTATTATTTAATATTAACGTTTGCCTAAAGCGTGCTTTTGTTTTAAAATTATTATTAAAATATATTTATACATTTTAAAGATACTTTGTAATATTGAATTATAATTGAAGAAAATATGTCAGTGGAAAACACATTTGAACAAATAATATTATTTCAAAATATGGCTCAACTTTGATTGTTACTGTGCCATAAAAGTCGAAACTTTACAAGTTCCCTAAAACCTTTGACATTTTCTATAGATTTCTAGGACATTTTTAACCAGTGAGAGAGATCCCCATCTGGGCCATTTGTCCTCGCACACATCAACTGTCGACTTTATGCAAACGTTCAGGAATATCTATATTCAAGTCAGTCTAAACAATTGCCGGGTAAAACTTTCTGTGCGATTCGAAAGTAAAACTTTCTGCCTGTTGACAATTCTTTGTTGGCGCAGCTGAGCCTCCTTTCCACCCCTCTTGCCCCGTACAAACTAAATCCAAATCAAATGGCGCAAAACTTTTCCGCTCCAATGGGGTTGACACAATCGAAATCGAGGACTCAGGCTGTAAGCGGGTCTTAAGCGAGATTAGCAAAGGGAAAAAGTGTGGAAAAAAAGCGGATTCCAGGATTCCAAATTTATAAATTGGCGTCAAATGTTGAAACTCTGGAGGGAGGAGGAGCGTTCCTTATTCCTCTCCCCGAAGCTAGACTTACATTTGTCATGTTGTTCTCACACACACCCAGACCGAATTCCGTGCAATTAGTTAATGTCATTTGATAAGCAACAACTTAATCAGCAGACCGAGTCCCCGTCCCCGTTCCCGTCCCGAGGAAAAGGTCAAGTATTTGTAACTTCTGCTAATTTGTTGTTCCCTGGGAACGTGTGTGTCAAGTGTTGTGACTTTGTCACGTAGCGAAAACTTGTCTGTGCTGTGCTGTAACCCCGATCCCTGTTTTTCCCGACCCTCCCCGATGATCCCCTCCGGTTCCACTGCGCCGGCTAATGAGACCAAGAGCCTCGGGCCGAGTTTCAGACTCTCAGAGTTTCGAGACTCCGACTCCCCCAGCCAGAAAATTGACGGCAGCTGCAAAGACACAGATACTGCGGACCAACGGCAGGAGGAAGGAAGGAATATGCTGTGCGAAGGGGTTGGGGTAAGACAGGGGGCGGATATGGCAATTTTTGTGCCTTGAAATCGATATGGCATCAAAGGCACAGGCACATTATGCCATTATCCAGGGACGCGGACCGAGGAAAGGCCGCCAGCCACAGAAAACAAAAACATTTTGCAGATATATATTTTTATTATGCTAAAATAATCGTACATAGGCCAATGGAAGTGGAATGAAAGTATGAAAATAAGTAATGAAATTAATAAAAATTATTAAACTATAGAGGATTATAAGCTCCGACTTTAATAAGTATAAATATAATACGATGTAAAGCGTAAATAAAATTATTAAAAGAATGTTTGGAAATACCTTTCCTTTTATGAAATTGGAGAATATTAAAGAAACTTTTAAGTTAATTGATAAAATAAATAAGGAAAATATTAATAATAAATACGGGACTCCTACAAAATACTTAGTAAATATTTGAATATGCATTTGCCTTAATTTCAATACTTTCTGCATAAGGATAATATTTATAATAAATACGGGACTTCTACAAAAATATATTACATGTAAAAAAGGAAGTAAGTTATGCGGCGCAAGATACTTAGTAATTATTTGAATATACATTAGCCTTTATTTTAATACTGTATAAATTGCTATAAATTTTAAAATACAAAAATATATATTTTTTTTTATATTTTCATTTAAATAACAATATTATTCGAACCACTGTTAAGCTGGGTGGGTGGTGGAACCGCGGATGTGGTTGTAGGTTGTAGGGGACCGATTCCGAACGCGAAACCGAGGCTAAGTTACCTTTTCGGTTAGCAAAGCAACAAATTATCTGCGAGATGCATCTGAATATTGCAAACAAAAGATAAAAGCCGAAATGCAACGACAACCGACTCATAGTTTGGCTGCCACAGCCGCAACATGCCACGGATGCTGTCCGCCCCAGCCCCCTGCCCCCCGCCATCCCAGCCATCGCCATCTCCATCTCTATGTCCATGTCCGTAGCGGTTCGCCTTTCGCTTGCAGCCACGCAAAAGGTGATTTATTTGAACATGGTTATCAACTTAGTAGAATAACAGGAGCAGCCAAAGCGCCGCACCGCCAGCAACAGCAAAAGCAACAACAAGAGCGCCAAACAGGGCATCGGATCCCCCGAAAAAAAGGCTCGGAAAAAAAGTAAACGATTTGGGAACCTTTTTGGGTTAGTTTCCCGACATTAAGATACCTTGCTCTATGGCATTTTTATACAACATTTTTGCTAAGAAATTTATTTACTAAACATTTATTAATTAATATAATTATATATTATCGAAATTAAATAGTTATCCTTTAAGTAGCAATGGGTCCAATCATTGACATTGCACTGGTTTAATTTATGAAATGTAATATTCCTTTCAAAATTTAAGTTCAAATCTCATTAGGTATTCGATATACCCTTTAAAAACTTATTCCCTCTAGGTATCAAAACAACAATGAAGAGCAAACAATGCCAGATGGAGAGCAGCAACGTGCAACGTGCAACTTGAACTTGTGCTCTGACTTTGGATCTGGCTCTGGATTTGGCTCTGGCCTCGGCTAGAAAGTGCACAGCCGTAAGATACGATTGCATTTACATGCATCCCATATCAGCGCCTGCATCGGGGCGTGTGTATGTGTCTGTCCCTGTCCCTGCCCCTGCCCCCAGTCTGCCCCTCTCTCTCTCTCTCTATCGCTATCTGTCCGTCTCTATCTCGCCGTCTGTCTCTGTGCGCACCCAAGACACACACCCACAGCTGCAGCAGAAGGCACGAAGCGAAGAGACCCAAAACCCAGACCCAAATGCACTTGAAAAAAAAGTACAAAAAATCATTTAAAAAAAAAACAGAAAAAACATAAAATAATAATAATAAAACTAAATTAAATAAACAGAGCAAGGAATAACCTTAATGCTTAAATTATAAGAAGTCAGTAAAGCAATATTTTTAACTCATGGACATGGGTAATACTTCTGCGAGTATGTGACTTCGTCATAATTCTCATTTAATGATATATTTATAACTTTTGAAAGTTTATTCATATGATGAATATATAACTATTATTATTAGTTTCTAAAAGATATACTAAAACAAAACTACGTTTAAATATTTCAAGCATTTTTAAAGAATATTTTGCTTAGTGCCTCAATACCCATCCCAAAGCCCCACACCCATGAACCGACAACTATCCCGAAAAGAGCAACCGGCATACAATTTGGCCGGCAGCGAAATTTATTTGAAATCAATGCTTCTTGTTGCATTCTTTAGTTTTCAGTTGCAGCGGCATCGACGGCAGCAGCCACAACTTTTTGACTCTGGTTGCAGCCGTTGCCGTTGCCGCCGGTAGTAGAAAAGGGTTCTACATTTCCACTGACAAGGCATATGGGTTTATAATAGAATGGATAGGCGTGAATGTGGATAGAAGAATGGTATGGGTAGAAAAGTGGTTAAATTAGAATCTTATAGGAACTGATTGAAACCCTTTTAATTTGTATAAATGAAAATATAATTATATTTTTAATTACCTCCATGAATGAGGATTTTGTAATCTTAATCTTTATGTGAGTTTACATTAAAAGAACATTTAAAAATTTTAGGTTATATAGACATTGACATTGTAAAATTCCTGTTTAGATTAAAATTGTATATTTTCTGTCTGTAGTTCGGGCTCCAGTCCAAAAAATTAAATGAACCTTTTAAAGCTAACTCAAAGTACTTATATTAATTATTAAAAATTATATTTAAGATACATCTTTTGTGCAAATTAATACAATTAGTAAATAATTTCTTAATTAAGCTCTTGCCAGCCTGTATGGTATTAACCATATTTTGAAAGCTGAAAGAAATGAAATACAAATAAATATCATTTGATAAATAATGCAAATATATATTCTAACATTTCTATTGCATATTACAGCTCATTATTTTAGTTGCCAAAACCGAAGAATCTAAAAATCTGAAAAACTTTCCTTGCACTTGCCATTAGTCCCCCGACACTCCCTTAATCCCACCACTCGACACTCGGCGAGGAAACAACAGAAAGACAATAATTGAATATATATAGGAATTGGAATTGTAAGAACCGATATGCTGCCGTTCAAATATATGTATATCGTATGATGATTTCAGGCAGCCCCAAACAACCGGCAGAGCATTTTGTCCGCCTTTTCCACCGGTCGCTGGTCACGAGTTTGGGGCGATGTTAACACCGCCTTGACTAAAGATTTCAGATTCAAACTGAAACTGCCGAATACCGAATGCCGAATGCCAACTGCAACTGCAAATGCAACTGCAATATTATTCGGCCATTAAAAGGCCGTTCTCAACTGGCGGCATAGAGAGTTGGCCCGAGAATGATAATGAAGTCCAGAACGGTAAACGTTGCTATGGGCGAGAATAAACCAACAGCAGGTTTAACGGAAAAAGAAACTGAATAATTTCATGAACTATTTTCATATATTATGCGAATAGCAAAGAGGCTACGGAATAAAGAGGTTTGTTATACATATGTTGACTAGATAACTCTTAGACCGTCTTAACCATCAATAAGTATTTGAGGAACTTTTACATAAATGTAACTGTTTAATCACTTATAAGACTTAAGTAAAGCTTAGGTGCTGTTTCCCTTCTATCACTTTATTCTTTAAATATTTTAAGTGCTTAAAGATATTATTAAAGTATTTATTTGATTACTAAATCATGTATGTTAATGTTTAAGTACTGCCCTAAAACACATTTTTGCTTGCTTCTTGTTTAACAATTTATTGGATATTTTAGATGCTTAAATGTTTTCAATGAATTTTTGTATATTTTTTTGTCTAAGGTTCATCGTCATAGAAAAGAATTTGAGGAACTTTAACATAAAAATGTCTGTTTAATTAGTTATTTATTTTTATGTCTTAGAGCTTAGATAATGTTTTCCCTAACACAAATTATTATTTAATTTTATTAAAGATCTAAAGAATATATTTAAAGTCTTTATTTGATTAATAATGTACTTACTACTTGTATGTATTTTAAAGTTTAAGTACAACTCTGCCCTAAAACACAATTTCACTGAGCTATTTTTTTAACCTTTTAGAAGAATTACATAGAGATTTTTATAACAATTTTATTTATTTTTTCCTGTACGCGTTCTAGTCACACAATACCTATAGTAGACCACCAATATATATCCTTCAGCTCTCTCAATTTCTATAAACTTGTTCAATAATAAAATATAGCTCAAAACTTAACTTTAATTTCGCACGATAAAGGTTTTCCTTTCACTTAATGATCCCACCCTGCCCAGGTAAACATTTCGCTTAAAATTTAATTTACAAAGCAAAGTTTACGCTTTCCCAAAAAATATCAAAAATACACAAAAATGAAAACCTCCTTCTCTTAAAAAAAAAAAAAAAATCGGGGAAAAGATTGTTTAAATCAATAGGCGCTGACTGGGCGGTCCACTGGCTGCCTCTCGGCTGTAAAAGTGTGAAATGCCAAATGCCTTTTGCCTTTCTGTTTGCCAATGCATTTAGACGGTCCGTCGGCCTGATCCCCGTGTCCGCTGGTCAGCTCAGGGGCTTATTTCATTTTCTTATATTTGGTCATTACGAGATGGCGACTCTGTCGGCGAGTGCGCTTTGATTAATGCCACAAACTGCACACACACAATATTCAATGCAACCGGTGTTGCTGGAGGGGGAGTCGATTCGAAGGGAGGGGCGCGAGGGGAGTTGCAGCAAAGAGATCTTCGGTAGATCTGCACAGGTTTTGGGCCGCGATTCACACACATTATTCATGTGCATTGTTCGGGCAAAATAAACACAAAATCTAGACGCAAGAATCTGCAACCATTCTTTAGTCAATTCCCCCTCCCATCTCCGACCTCTCCCCCTCGATTGGCACTGCAAATTCAATGGCTCTTTGCATACATTTGCGTTTAGGCAGCCATGCGTAGCCCGCTCATTCTCCGCCAACCGAATCACAATCAAAACAAGAAAACAGTGGACATATTTCAAAGTCAAAGTATCGAATTTGAAATGCCCTTTTATGAATAAACAATATGTTGCTTGTGAAAATATACTCGAATGTGGATTGGATTTCATGCAATGTTTTAAAGGAATTATCAATTTCTCAAATCATGTTCATTAATGACTTTAAGATACAGAATTATTTCAGTAGTTTACAAACTATTTTTAATTGTAATTATAAATTCCTGCTCTTCTTTAATTATGATTTTGGATATAAATCAGAAAATTACTGATGAAACTTTAAAATTAGTTTTGTGCGAAAAGTAGAATAATGTGTCTAGATAAGAGCAAGAAAATTTAAGTAATTAGAAAATAGAAATGAAAATGAAATAAAAAAACAAAAAAGTATTAAAGCTACAAATTAAAGTTTTTGGTTATTTAATTTACTAGTCTGCCTTAAACATTTAAAAAATTTAATAAAATTATATTCAATAAAATCAAGTAATATTTAAAGTATATTTTGAAACTAATAAACTTCTTAGGAAAGAGTTTGTTGTATTATTAAGGGACAGTACAAAGATCAATCAGGTTTTACAATATTTTAATATTTCTTTTAACTCTAATAATAATAATATTAAACAAATGTTTAACAAGTTCTTGGACCTTTTGTAATGTATTTTATAAACTTCTTTACAAAAAGATTTTCATAACAATCTGTATTTACAAGAAACCTAGCATCTTGTATTATTTAAGGAGAGTACAAAGAACAATCAGGTTTTACAATAGTTTAATTTTATTGCACATTAATTTAAATAATTGTTTACCAAGATTTTGGATCTTTCGTAATGTAATTAATAAACTTCTTTACTGAGAGATTTTCGTAATAAACTTTATTTATGAGAAACCTAGCATCTTGTGTTAAGGACAGTAAAAAGATCAATTAAGTTTTACTATACTTAAATTTTATTTGACTTTAATAGTAATTAAACTAAATTAATGTTTACCAAGTTCTTGGATCTTTTGTAATATATTTAGTAAATTTCTTAAAAAAGAGATTTTCGTAATAATTTGTATTTATGAGAAACATAGCATCTTGTATTATTTAAGAACAGTACAAAGATCAATTACCTTTTACAATACTTTAATTTTAATTAATTTTAATAACAGTTATATTGTTTAAATGCTTTCCAAGTTCTTGGACCTTTTCATAATACCCTAAGATCTATCAGAAGTCGGGCTAGTCTGCGCTAAAGTCTTTGTAAGAGTCGCCAGCGGCGTCGGCGCACCACCACCAACAAAATCCACAAAAATAACAACAACAACAAATAACAACAACAACAGAAACGAGGACGTTGAGCTGCAACAATGGCCATTGAGCTGCTGCCGCTGCTGCTGCAGTCTGGCCAAAAAAACAAAGGCCAAAATAACAACAATGCAAAAAAGAAGCAGGAGAAGGAAAAAAAGCGGAGAGAAATATGTATATCAGATTTAAAATAAATGTAACTGCGCGGCTCATTATGCCGCGCTTACACAGAGTCGTAGGGGCCCAGGGGGGCCCAGTGGACGCGAGGAGGGGGCAAGTAACCCCCCAGCAAATGGAGCGAAGGCTGCGCATGCTCAGCAGTTTGGCTGCACTTAATGGCCTGGGCAATCAACTTGGATGTGGCTCTGGATGTGGATGTGGCTATGGATGTGAATGTGGCTATGGAAGTCGATGTGGAAGCGGATGGAGCCTTTTGGCTGGCTGGCTGGCTGCTTGGCTGTGACTTTTGAGGCTCGGTGGGTCCAACATGTTGGCTAGTTAGGCGGCAGGTAAATACACAGTGAAACATCAGAATGTAAATATTATAATTAATTATGAGCTTTTTAAAAGATTTAAAACTAAGATTTTTATTTGGAATGACCACTTAAATTTAATGTAAATTTAAAACTTAAGTTTATATTTCTACAGACTCCCTTCTATTGGATCATACAAACGATCTTATAATAATAAGATGCATAACGATCATACAATTTTGTATAATTATTTTAGCTTAGCTTTGTACATATGTATGTTATTAGCTGTGTAACATTATCAAAGTTGTTTATGTTAATAAAACTAAATTTTCACACCTTTCCTAAAAACATAATTCATTCGCAGAATTTTAAATTTATATTAAAAGTTAAAATAAAAGAGTATAAAGTATAGAAATGATTAAAACGAATTAATACTGTCCTTCCTTAAAGAACAATAAATAAAATAAAAATTATGTAATTATTTCAAGTGAGTTTATTTTAAAATAAAACCATTCTAAAATTCATCAAATATAATTTGATTAAAACCCATCGTTATACAAGTTTTAACTAGTCTTCCCTATCAAGTTTCTACTGTACTTCTAGTTGGGGATCCACAACGCATTTTGCGCATTTAAATAAACATTTCTCAGTCGAATGGAGGCACCGATGTCGGGGGATCGAGGATGGGGCATTGTTTGCTGGAAATGTTGCAAATAGAAGAAAGATCCACGGTCGCAGACAGCCAACTTGGAGTTGGTGCCACAAGAGGGGTGAGGCGGGGCATTGGATAAGAGGCGGAAGATACCGCCGAGCTGGAGATTCGAGTACTTTCACTCCATAGAACAAAGCTAATGTGTTGTCTTTCAGCACGTGCATGCCAACCTGCCACAGCCCCCACCCCGTCCCTCTCATATTTGCATGATCATTTCATATATCCTCCCCGGCCATCCGCTTCCCTCCTCCTCCTCCTAAGAAGAGAGGTAGAACAGAGCAAACAACTTAATCGATTTGCGTTCATTTGCAATTTGTAATCGAAATGCATTGCCCTCGCCGCCGCCAGATACTCCGCGCTGCATTCGTGCAACGTGTGCTGCACACATGCCGCAATTTGTTGCAACGATTAGTGGAAAAAATTGCATTTCCATGGCTTATTAATTACCCACGATAGCAGCCACCAAGTGCAGTATTCCTGCTACGAATTCGGTTCCTTCTCTTTTTGCGTCTCCAACATGATTTCCACGTACTCGGGGGAACGTTCTTTGCATTCACCGCTGCTGGCGGAACATTTTTTGAGTCATTTTGTTTGTTAATTATATTGAGAAGCTTATTTATGGAAAACCACGTTTGGACTGTCACCCTTGGAGAGTTGAACATATTTTAAATAATGAACTTGCTTCCTGCCAAAGAACCAGAAGGAGATGCCTAAGAAAGAAACTAAAACATCCGTCTACAATTTCAGATGTTTTTGTAGTCTTATAACCTGCTTGTTAGCAAAATTACTGATAAAGGTTGCAAAACTAAGGAAAATCAATCAAATGAAATCATTTTTTATATATCTAATAGATTCAAAATGTAATTTAACAACTAAAAATATAGAAATTTTAAAATAAAAAAGGCTTAATATCGTACCAAACTTTATTTTATGTAATATATTATTTGATAAGAATATAAATGGGATCTGTAGGAAATTGGGCTTGAAAAAACTGCCAAGCTTAAGAATATTCCTGACCCAGTCAAGGCACTTTGGAATGAATCTCTTAAAACCGTCATATAAATAAGGAAAATCTGGAAGTAAGTAAAAATGAAATCCTTTCTGTTTCTGAACCCTGTTCAACCCTTAAGATGCGACGCTAACTGTTTGACATTGCGGAGTTCACCATCTGCAAGAAGCTCACGATAACCGGGGCTTTTATTTCCAAGGATACCGATAAGCAGGACGATGACCGCCTGGACTAGTCCACCAACCTGTTCAAGGAGCGCAAAAGATATGTCCTGCCAACAGGAACTATAGGCTTTCTGCAAGGCCAACAAGTCTCAGCCAAGGACGGAGCAGCATCTCTGTATTCTAACGTTCGTTTCCCTTTATAATTAAAGTGATTGTTCGGATTATTGCTCTGCTCTTATCCATTCCTGTGATTTATATCGACATACTCATTTAAGTACCTTCTAAAAACAACGCTACTCTGGCCCTAAAATCTCCAAATATAAAAACCAATTTATTGATAGCAATAGTATAAAAAAAACTACGCCGATTTTCTTAACTCGTCATATAATACCCATATAATATACTCATCAGCCAACTACAACTTGGTATAGCTTCGAAAATGTTCTGTTTCCGAAACTCGGCTTAAATATTCTCAAAACTCATTTTGTGATTTTAAAGAATATTACAAACTATAATACAAGATAAAAAATAGGTACAAGATATTCATACATATGTACAAATATCTAATTTAGCAATTTATTTGATTATTGACATGCAACAACAGATTTCCCAGTACAATGTCTTTATTAATCCCTTCAAATTATATATTGAAGAATATTCTGCCCAGAGGGACATTGTCCCTCTGTGGCAATAATCGAGCATTTAGCAGTTTTAACGCCTTTTAAGCCGAATGCGGCGATAAGCAGCAGCAGACACGCAATGGCAATGACCAGATCCCAGACACCGGAGTGTGTTGCATGTGTGGGGGAATCCCCTTTAACTGTCACGCCATTTTACCGGGGCTTAAAGGATGCTCTCTGGGTGTCAACAGTGCCAGGTCGTATCATTATCACGCACAAGGTGGGAGTTAGAGGAGCGGGGAATAGGGGACACACAGTGCAGATCGTATGAGGAGCAACTGAAGTGTCTGCTGTGTGTCATTAGGCGCACATACCGCCCTGTCCTTGCCGCCCACTGTTTGTTGCCTCGCTTCAAGTGTCCGGTAATGAAGTCAACTGAGACAGAGGCTAAAACTGAGCCACCCCGAGCACCTGGACCTCTCTTTCTCACCTGAACGTTGCCCCCAACTCCCCTTGCAGCAAATGAACCAAAAAAAAACGAAGCGGACTGTGAGTGGAACTTGTTTCACTTTCAATTCGTTCCTCTTGTTGCTGCCACGTGTGCCGGCTGCAACATGTTGCCAGCTCATGAAGGCATGACCCGCAACATTCGGGCAACAGGTTTTGCAGCAACATTAGCAGCTGATTATGTTTCAGTTTCAAGATTGCTATCATTTTTCATTTATTTTAATTTATTGATTCGCATAAAAAAGTACCAAAGTTGCATTAAAATATAAAAATTTTAATCTTATTATTTTAAGTTTGTATTATTATTTTAACTCCCTAATAATGATATGTCTTTGTATAGTTCCGTTTTACAAGTTTCTTAGATTTTGATTTTAGCATTTTTGTCTTTATAATAATACCCCAAATATGACGTTTTCCTTTCCGTAACTTTGCACATCGCCCAGGCACCATTATATTCAAATTTTCTGCGAATTGAAATAGAAGTTGTCAGTTCAACTTTTAAAGCTGAATTTTTCCCATTCCACACACAAAATCTCATTATGTTCAACCCAATTCCGTTCTCGAGAAGGCTTTGATTACTTTATTAAATGCGGACAAGATCTGATCCGAAAAGAATAATAATTATGGAAATTCCTTGGCGGAGTCTGTTGTTTTCCGTTTTCAGTTTACATTTACTTTATGTCGAGTCACTGGGAATGCCACCCACGGCTTGAGCACACAGTTCACAGTCGAATATGCGAGCGGGCGAGCTCGTATGGATATTGTTTGCTATATGATCGAAAGCCAAACAACTCACGATATTCTAATTAAAACACATGCGGACTCGGCTCTGGATCATGATGATGATGATCGTCATGATCATGTGTGTGTTGCCCTTTCCCTGTGCTGATGAAATTACATGGAAGTGTGATTCAGCACATTTTCGAGTGCCGTTCAAAGCTAATGTTGGATTCTTGATTTCTATGCCCCAAAGTTCGATCCAATGAATGGTGTTCGAACTTTATTGGAGTCGGTTGCTGGTCGCCGTGTGGCTTTGTCTCGCGATGACAATTTCCATTAGGAAGGCAGAGACAGGCAGATGGATTCCCGGAGGTACCTGATGTGACAGCAAATGTGGGTTCGGCACATTAAGGAGAACAAGAGCAGGAGCAGCTCAGTCGCAGCCGCGCATGCTCCGATCGAGAAGCAGAACGGGAATGCGACACTCCAGACATGCCCCTCACATGTGGCTCTAACTCAGCCCAAATGGAAAACCTAAACTCGGGCGTAATAAATGAATTTTGCTACAAATAGGTGAGTGGAGTGATGGGAGCGTGAGGAAATTTGGGAAGTAACACAAATTTTAGTTAGTGAAATAACTAAATTAATCAATTTAAAAAATAAATATATAAATTAATTATAATTTTACATCAAAATAGATACATAGTTTTTATTAGAAGACAAGTTCAAGAGGTTATTTACACACTTTACCATGAAAACCCATGAGTAAAATACGCTTAAGATCGTACATTTACGTGTCTCATGATTTAGAGTACAGAATTACTAAGAGCCTTACTTTAATATTATTTATTTCATAATAACCAAAGTAAATTCAATATAAAAAAAAAAATAGAGAACCATCGTAACCCCTCACGAACCCATCTCTAGCCTGTCTTTAAACTTGAACCTTTGTGCGTGCACCGTTGCACATACATATGTGGTTGCATATTGAGCACACACACACACACACTCCAGAGGAAAAGTGTGGCGTGGCTTCATTGGACTTGGATCTACCTCTCCCCCGCCTCCGCCTGAAGGTTGCATATGCCGCTGGAGAAAGAGCAGAGAAATTAACGCAACGCAAGCCATAACTCAAGGGCAATGAGCTGCATAATTGCGCTGAGTAATTCTCACTTTATTTCGAGGCCAATTTCTAATGGGAAACCCTCCCAGGCCAGACAGACGATCGGCATCCGTTTTAGATTAGGTAATACGTGTGTATATTTTCAAGTTCGATGTGGATTATATCTTCCTCTGACGTCACTTACCAGTTGGCTTGTGTGGGAATCGATTGTGCAACATTTGAGTTCTTTTATTTTTGTTTATTTAAAGACCTCTTTTACCTATTCGCGTGCTAAAGTATGATAAAAAAATAGAAGTTATGGGTTAATTTCCTTATTTCTTTTCAACACAATAACATTGATTGTCTTGTAAAAAAAAGGTGATCGTTGAATGTAAAATAATATATTTGAGTGAACTTTTTATTCCTTATAACATATCCAAAACTATAAATAAATACCTTTTACTGCATAAAAATACACTTGTTTTAATTAAATGTATTTATTTTTATTTCATACCTTTAACTTTCACGGTGCATTGAAAAGTACTTTTAAGAGAAACACATTTCCTGCTTCACATTTCAGTGGCAGCTTCATTTTAATCAAATTAATTCAACACATATCCCTATCTAACATTTTAATCATATTTTTCGCTGCCATTCAACTTCAATTCGCTTTGCACGTCGCCAAAAAAGGAAATGAAAAATGCCCAAAACTATAATACCGGCAAGGAGCAGATGAAATAAATGTGAACACAGATACAGGAAACTTTTATACTCGTTTTTCGGCATTATATGTTTTTATATATTTTTTCCCCTGGTCCTTTTCTACGTTCCCTTACGTTTATTATCGCATATCAAATAAATGCGGGATTATGTGAATATTTCGCTTAATGAGAATTTCTCGGACCACACGGCAGCACACACACAGAACCCAAAAATAAAAATATATAAAAAAAGGAAAACAACAATAATATATATAAGAGCTGACATTGACCGAAGACAGAGTTGGGGAAGTAAAGAGAAGCGAACCTGTAAAGTCGTGGCTTTGTCTTCGCCGGCGCTCTCTGTGGGCATTAAGAGATGCCTATCGGTGACACCTGAAAGAGAAGAAGGTGAAATGCGATCCGATACGATCCATGGCAAAAAAAAAGAAAAAAAAAGAATAAAAAGTAAAGTAAAACAACTGAAATTATTACTCCCGAAGGCAGTAGCCGGGGCAAAATTTCTTCATCTTCGTCTTTGGATGGTATTGAATTTCTGTCTCTGTTTCGGCTGCTGCCTGATATTTACCTGTGTTTTCGGCTCTGCCTTACTTTATTTGTCGTCGCTTCGACATTTATCTTTTCCTTTATTGGGCTCCGGGTTTTGTTTTTTTTGTTTTTTTCGTCCGCCGGTGTTTGTCGCCGGCATATCTCTATCTCTCTATCTGGCTTATTTTGTTAACTTCCTTTTTCCGTTGCTGTCTCGCTTTACGCTCTATATAGATGGCATTGTGCCGATATGCCAGTGTAATTTATGCTCGCTCCTATTTAAATAAATTGAAATAAAATATATTCCCAGGCGAGTGGTTTTTCGTTGTGAAAGTTTGACATTGAGACGAGAGCTCACTAATTGCTCCGCAGCAGACAGTGTTCTCCTCTATTT
Organism: Drosophila punjabiensis; assembly: GCA_008042585.1. Classification (NCBI taxonomy): domain Eukaryota; kingdom Metazoa; phylum Arthropoda; class Insecta; order Diptera; family Drosophilidae; genus Drosophila; species Drosophila punjabiensis. The sequence goes on along the minus strand of VNJR01001946.1, from coordinate 3,575 downwards.
TCCCATCTCTGATATCCCATATCCATTGCCATTTCTTCGCCTTCGACACGTTGCAGCCAGACAAAAGTTGTCAAATTAGCGCAATCATCTGGAGGGGCGCATGCAACAAAGTATGCAACATGCAACATCTCAACCACAGCCGAACGTGATGCGGTTTCTATTTCCTGCACTTATTTTTCCAAACTTTCCGTGAGACGGCGCTTAGGGAATTTTTTTTAACGGGTTGGGGAAGTTTGCACCTTAATAGTGGAGGAATATAAGATTTAACGCTAAAAGTCCTTTGAGTTATTAAATTTGTCCAATTAAATTGCTTTTAATAAATACAAATACAAGTTAAATGACTTAAAATCTATATAAAACTGGCATTATCAATGTTAACTATATTTATAATAGAGCTGGAAATAAATCAATTTTCAATGCATTTTTTTTTAAATAAAAATACTTTCCATACAAAAATTGGTGTTTTAGATCTTAAAATGAAATTCTTGTATAAAATAATAACCTTTTGATTTTCTTTCCTATTTATGTACATGGCTTCGGAAATATAACATTTAATATGTATAATTTTTCCTATATGTTATTTTCCAGTTACGCGATACTTCAATATACATTTTCGTAGAATTATAATATATATTTAAAAATAATAAATATAATATGTAAATATATATGTTTATCTCTTTTATGTCTCTTTCCAAGAAGTTTCGCAACTTTTTCAATTAAATCGATTCGATTAATAGATTATAGAATCGATTTAGTTTTGAGCTCTAGTTTGAAAGGTTAATAAACCTCAACACAAAAATTTTAGTGATTTTAATGCAAGTTTTTATAATGTTTTCAAATTAATCCCAACGAAAAACCTTGTAACCATTTTGTTAGTTTCCACCATTACTTCCTGAGCTTTAATAACCGTGGGAGACTGAATTAGAGCTATAATCAATCTATATTACAAATATCCGAATAACACGAATGGATTTCATAAACCTCAAATGCTAAATACTTCCGCCTTCGGTTTAACCAACTTACAGACGATGATTGATGACATTGGTCGAGGGGCAAGAGTTTGCACAGATTCTGCCCAAGATCCCCCCCCCAGGGTTATGTGTGCTTATGTGTACTCCTCCATATATTCCTACCAGGCTAAGCATGTAATCCGCTGAGCCGGGCAATAAGCCCGTAACTGTCAACCAGTCCGCTGGCAATGATGCAGCATGTATGTATGAATGTGCGAGCTAATGTACAGTGCGTTTCGTTGTTGCAAAAGTCTTGGTTAATGGTGTGGGAAAAAATAACGTTTTCGATCTAAGGAGCTAGTGGTAATTTAACCTAAATAGAGATACTTTTAAAATAACCAAAATTTATTTGAATTTATGTTTAAGAGTTCTCTTTTATGTAATATTTCGTAATAGTATTATTTGAGGAATCTAGAAACAAAAAATTATATATATAATTATCATTAATAGTAATAATTTATAATTATCATTAGTAAGAAAACCAATATTTACTGATAAAGAAATAATTTGAATATTTATATGAAACTTTATAAAATGTTATATAAAAACTATAATTTATATTATATGATATCCCAGCAAAATTAGCAACATTTAAATATAACAAAATGTGTCCTAACGTCATTTTATTAATATTTAATTATTTATTTATCTAAAGCTAACAATTAGTTATAAACTAAGAGCTAACTTAAATTTAAGAGCCATAGTAGCTAAGACCTTCGGCTCATTTTATAAATAATTTTGCGGGGCTGCTATAAAAATCACAAGAGTTTTCAAATCCCTTATACCAAACACAATTTGTTGCATAGTTGTGGGCTGCTGTTAAAAGGATTTTAAACATTTAACTATTCCTTTTAAGTAACTTTTAATGTAAAGAATATAATTTTAAAGAAACGCACTGTTAAGTGACGACTTAAAAAACAATTTAAGGCATCGAATTGCGTGTGGGGACATTAATTAAAATTTCCTTCGCTTGAGCGAAAACTGCCACGAAGTGCAACATATTTTTGTACGGCCTGCATTTTACAACGCTTCCAGTAAGCAATTAAGAGTTGAAGAGAAAAAAAAAACACAATAATATATTGTTCAAGTAATGAAAACTGGTTATTTAATGTTGCCGGTTGCCAAGGCTGGCGATGGATGGATGCCGGGAGTGGCCGATATTGACTTGGCTTACCTCCAAGGGCTTCAGACGCGACTTTGGCTTCGCAGATTTATTTTTGTTTCCGAACCTAAGCCGCTTACACGGAAAATCTTTGCGTGTTTCATTTTTGGTTTGTTTAACGTTGAGATTAACATGGAATCTGATTTGTCATAGGGGTTGGCATTGCTTCAACATTTAATTACACTCGAGGGTTGGGTGAGTGGGTGGACCCTTCGATGCTTCATTGCTCCGGGACGCAGCCTTCAACTTTGATGTCTTCGGTTATTTGATGCCAATTAACTGATGAAAGCTTAGCCCAAAGATCCCATCGGTCAGAAAGAAGAGGATTGCATCAGTAACTGTCCCCGTTTCAGGAAAATAATTCCCTTGATTAAAAGGTGGTCTCTAACCGAATTAATCTGTTTTGGGAATTGATTTTTAGAATGCATTTGACTTGAGTTTATTGATATATTCACTCAAGAAGAATGTTTTTGATATTTTTTTAATTAAAAAAACTGAGCTTATAGAATAATGTGTTTATATTGTGACATTTTTTCTTTTTAAGACTTTGTTTATAGAAAATAGTAGAAGACTTTTCCAAGAAACGTTTTTGAAATACGTGAATATACTTGGGTATTTTATCAGTTAATTTGCATTTTATTCATGAAAAGGTTATATATATTTATGAGCTTGTTGTTTATATAAAATAAGTATTATAAATTCCTCAATTTTGAAATCAATTCCAGACAGACAAAATAAGCTTCTGGCGTTTCCCGTAAATTGACGGTTATTCAATGCCAATTAACTAATGAAACTGCACTATTTCGGAGCTGAGCACCGCAGATACCGCGTTCCTAGTTGGCCATTGTTATCATTTTCCACAGCGACAGTTGGGTATTGTTCGGATATCGGGGGATAGGTTCGGATATGCCCAGAGCTCGGAGGGAAATGGAAATGGACAAAAGGCGAGCTCGAGCAGACGGCCATCAATCAGATGGAGAGCAGGGGTCTCGCCGAAGGTGCGGGAATGAAAACCTTTGCCAGGCCACATCGAAAATGATTTACATGTGCGAGCGCGTGTCTTTTGTTTAATTGTTGCCTGCCCACACATCATTACAACACACACACACACATCCCTGTGTATCGGTTTACTTTTCAAAGATAATTGATTAATGTCCGTTCGCCTTCGGTGGGGTAAACGGTTTTCGGTTTTAATTATACGTTAGCAGCCATCGACAGTGGCCCATAAATCATAATCCATCAAAGATTTTGCTCAGCTCAAGCTCAAAAATATTCAAATCGCGATCGAAACTAAGCCTCCTCCGCCGCCTCCTCCACAAATAAGGAACGGAAGTAAATACTTCGAGAAAAAAAAAAAAACAATAAGAAATTTGTGCTGATGCTGAAAAGGCTTCCTCATAAAT